>CAJQZP010001208.1:825000-1358425 GCA_907164705.1 Parnassius apollo | reverse complement strand
TCATACGCCAGCGTCGCAGCAGCCAAACCGGTCCACCGCCCTGCACTTCACTCAATGGCGGTCACCCTCGAAGGTGGTCTGGAGATCGCTGACGAGGTGCTCGCCAGGGTGAAGAAAGCGGTTGACGCCAGAGGTACTGGCCTTAAAATCAACAAGGTTCGCAAAGCCAGGAACCAAAAAATCATACTGGGGTGCGACACCGAAGAGGAGAGGACGAAAGTTCAAAAGATAATAGAAAGTCGCGGCGAGGGACTAAAAGTAGCGCCAATAAAAAATAAGGACCCTTTAGTTATATTAAAAGATGTTTATTTGGACAATGAAGAAGAAAACATAATTAAGGCGCTACACGCCCAGAACAAAGACGTTTTCATTGGCCTAACGGAAGAAGACTTAGAAATGACAATAAAATTTAAAAAGAGGACAAGGAACCCGAAAACCGTTCACGTCATTTTACAAGTAAAGCCTAATGTTTGGCAGAGGATGACGGAGGCTGGAGCCCTCTATCTAGACCTACAAAGGGTCAGAGTCGAGGACCAATCGCCGCTCATCCAATGCACGAAATGCCTTGGATACGGACATGGTCGGAAATTTTGCACCGAGAGTGTGGACAGATGTAGTCACTGTGGAGGACCGCATCTGCGCGAAAAATGCGCAGATTTTATCGCAGGTAGTGAACCACAGTGCTGCAACTGCTCACACTCTGGGTTGCGGAGGACCGACCATAATGCATTTAGTACTGAATGTCCGGTGCGAAGAAAATGGGACTTCCTGGCCCGTGCAAATACGGCCTATGCTTAAACGGTTTATGACAAAAAACACTACACAAACAGACAGCCACAAAGCACACAGGAACACAGACACGACACACACAAACAGGAAAAACAAGACAACGAACACAAACTGATATACAGAATGTATATTGAATATACACGATTATATCAGCACAGTAACACTTACATGAATCACAACACTAACACAACACAAAAGAACAGAATGAAATAAAAACTAGTAAAAGAAGAGGACAATATATATATATATATATATATATATATATATATATATATATATATAAAATTTGTATATATACTATATTGCCTAGGAAAGCGTGACAAACAGATAGAAGGATGTATAAAAGTAGACACATGACAGAATTCACAAATCCTGATATGTGCATAAATATTAAGACCTTCAAATTGCTAATTTAAAAATGTTTAAAATAAATAGATATAAGTTTTTACTATTATACAGATAATAAATATAAGAATGAAAATGGTAGAAATAAGATGATAGAAAATATTAGGTATATATAGATGTTAGACTTATACATGTTAAAATAGAATTAAGAAACAGAAATTGTAGAAATTAAGAAATAAGTATAAGTATAATAGTGTAAGTCAATAAATATGTAAGCAAGTAAGTTTATAAGTTAAATAAAAATAAGCATGTAGCATGTAGTGTAGTGATTGATAGTATATAGAAAATGTAAATACTATCGAAGACAAAACAGAAATAAAAATATGTACGAATTTTAATTTCCCAAAGAAAAATAAATAATTAGGCATAGAATAGCGGGAGTCCCACCCGGCAAAGAATGTGCGTGGATGGATAAAAAGAAAGAATAAGTATGCGGCCTGAAAGTGTGAATAAATGCGAGAACTGGAATGTATGAGAAATTAAGACTAACAAGGACCCGATGATCCCATGATCGGGGAAAAGCGAAAAAAAAAAAAAAATAACCTAACCTAACCTAACCTAACCTAACCTAACCTAACCTAACCTAACCTAACCTAACCTAACCTAACCTAACCTAACCTAACCTAACCTAACCTAACCTAACCTAACCTAACCTAACCTAACCTAACCTAACCTAACCTAACCACGGACGAGTAGCCATTAATCATCAACGAGTGTTTGTCGGGCCTTTCTCGAGATTTGTTCAATGCCATCTGTGTTTACAATTTGGACATACAAAAACGAAATGTGCCATAACAATTCACCCATGCGCGTTTTGTGCCTCAGAAGACCACAATATTATGGACTGCCCAAACAGAACCTCTGACGAAAAGCGAAAGTGCTACAACTGCCACAAACATAATTTGAAGACCAACGCCAATGCCGACATTAGACATAATGCAACAAATGTAAAACTGTGCCCTAGAATCATCTCTATTAAAAAGAAATTAGAGGAATCTACTGATTATGGACTTACAAACTAATCACCAAATGAATAAGTATCAGAGAAAGAGTAACATATCTGAACAGAGCAATAAAATACATCTCAATAATAATTGCAATAAAACGTCTAATAATGGCATTAGATTCATCCAATGCAATTTGGGCCGAGGATATAATGCCCAACAAGAATTATTAGCATATTGTCGCTCAAATAGTGTACAAGTAGTCTTTATAAATGAACCATATATCGGAAATAATACAATTATGAACAAAACACCCGGCTACACAACATACCAATTTCCTCATAACCGTCATGTAAAGGCTAGCATTCTGATTAAAGAAGGTCTTGGCAGCTGCCTCGGGATTTCAAAATATTCAACGCCAAATTTATGTATAGTACAGCTCATCACTTCTGGGAAAAGAATATTTCTAACTAGCATTTACGTAGAGCCCAAAGACGATGAAAATGAAACATTGAACCACTTGGAACAATTTATAATTGAAACAGGAGACGCCATTCATATTATCGCGGGAGACCTAAATGGCTGGCACCAACTTTGGGGATCTCCCACAGCGAATAAAAGAGGTAAAGAAATAGTTGATATTATTATTCCTCACAATCTTACCATCAATAATACTGGCACAGATCATACATATGAAACTACAGCGGATGGAATTCTACGTGGTTCCATCGTTGATCTCACCATAACTTCATCCTCAATCTCGAATCATATTATTAATTGGCAAATAGATAATTCTATATGTCCCTCCTCTGATCACCATGGTATCAAATTTGAATATTTCCTTAATAAAAATCATATCCGTCAGAATAAGAAAAAATCGACTTACCAATATAATACTAATAATTTTAAGCAATGGGAAAAACTAAGCGAAGCCTTTTCCAGAGAAATTGAACTGACCCAACTTAACAAAATTGACATCCTATCCTTAGATCCAAATAACTTACTACACTTTATTGATGAAATAACCGCGTTTGTTCACAAAATTTGTAAAAAGTATCTTCCCCACTCTTCTATTCGTCCTGAGCGCCCTTCTTGGTGGACCGAAGACTTAGAAAAATTAAAAAGAAAAGTTCTTGACAACCATCACCTGCTTCAAAAACTTAGTCGAAAACGTCTTCCAATGAACGAAGCAATTATAAACAAGACCCAACTCCGAAAGGAATACGCCGAAGCAATCAGAAAGGCCTCAACTGAAAACTTCCGTGAATTCTGCAACAAACAAGGTAAGGAAGATGTGTGGTCAGTTACAAATAGATTGCTGAAGAATTCAATCCCAACCCTACCACCTTCCACCCTCAAAATAGCACCAAACAAATATACTACTTCTTCTGAAGAAACAGCCCATATATTTCTTCAAAAATTTTATCCAGAGGACACCATTGACACATATAGTTCCCAAACCGTCACCCGACAAACCATAAAATTTCCACCGAATACAAATGATGATCCTCCATTTACTATTGATGAAGTCCTCCATAACCTCAAGGATATGAACCCTCGAAAATCACCTGGACCAGATCACCTTACCTCCGACATATGCTTCTGTTTCACTCAAACATTCCCAGAACTAATAACGAATATTATTAATAGATGCCTAGCTTTATCAATATTCCCTAGACAGTGGAAACATGCGCAAGTAATTATTATTCCTAAGCCCAACAAACTTGACTATACTGAAATCTCAGCTTATCGCCCCATCGGACTGCTTAATGTTTTTGGTAAACTCCTTGAAAAGTTGGTCATCAAACGACTAAATCATTTTATTTACACTAACAACAAATTCAATAGTAAACAATATGGGTTCAAGGAACAAAGGTCAACGACAGAAGCACTTAATAATATGATTACATTTGTTAGAAATTGTAAAATCAAGGGAGATCAAGTTGCCGCTGTCTCTTTGGATATTCAGGCGGCATTTGACAATGCCTGGTGGCCCGCTATTTTGCGTAGACTCCACATAATTAATTGCCCCAAGAATATATACAAACTAATAACAAACTACCTCAGCGAGCGAACAGTTAGCATAAATTTCTCAAGCAGCAGTGCCAACAAAGCCATGAGTAGAGGATGCATCCAAGGTTCAGTTTGCGGACCGACATTTTGGAACCTGATCTTGGATGAATTACTTGAAAAGGACTTGCCCGAAGGATGTCATATTCAAGCCTTTGCTGATGACGTTACGCTCATTGCTCACGACAAAGACCCCTTAAAGTTACAGGAAATAATTAATAAGGCACTCCATATAATCACCATTTGGGGAGAGTCAGTCAAATTAAAATTTGGGCCTCAGAAAACCCAAGCAATTGCCTTCACAGGTAAAGCTGAGAAAATAAAAATATCAGTATCTGGCACTCCCATCAAATTGGAAAATTATATAAAAATTCTAGGCATCATTATAGATAAAAAACTAAAATTCATTCAACATGTTCATCATATATTGGTCAAAACAAGAAGTATATATAACAAATTATTAAAATATATCCGACCTACTTGGGGAATACAATCCGAAAATATTGAGATTATATATAAAAATGTTATTGAACCAATTATCTGTTACGCGCCCAGCATATGGCACTCGGCATTAAAATATAAACATGTAAGAGACAAGCTGCTATCCCTGCAACGTGGTTTTGCTATAAAAATAATTAAAGGTTTTAGAACCGTAAATACCATCAATGCAATAGCACTGGCAAGGCTGACTCCTATACACATTAAAATTAATGAACTGGCAATCATCGAAACAACGAAACTAACAGGCACAAGCAAATATCTTCCAACAGACATTAGTTTAGACACACCATCGAAACCAGAAGAACGATTACATCCATCTCGTCGCAAAATTATCCATTACCAAGAAGCCAATAACGCTCAAGAAGTCAATCAGATTCTCCTCGAAAACACTCATCACATCTACACAGATGGTAGTAGACACGACGAAAAGGTTGGGGGAGCTTTTGTTGTATATTGCCCCAATGGTAAAATTATAACTAGAAAACTAAAACTCCATAGTTCTTGCTCGGTGTTTCAAGCTGAGTTGAAAGCCATAGAACAAGCTTGTGTGTGGCTTGCAGATAAACACATTCCGAATGCAGCTATTCTGACTGACAGCAAATCTGGACTACAAGAAATCGGTAACCCCAATAGTACAAACCAAATAGTTACCAACATCCACAGAATGCTAGACAACCACAGCTTATCAGTTAATTTCATTTGGGTCAAAGCCCACACAGGTATAGCTGGTAACGAAGCTGCTGACCTGGCAGCCAAAGCTGCAGCCACAAGCCATAACGTCCCTATTCTCATAAAATTTCCAATTAGCTTCGTAAGAAAACTTGCTCAACAAGATAGTAAAGTAGCTTCCGAACAATTTTACCAAGATAACATGAAAGGTGAAATAACCAGAAAATGGCTCCCTACACTTACACACATACAAGAATTATACCAAGTCACCAAGCACTCATTCACACTAACACAAATTCTTACAGGTCACGGCTACCACAAAGAGTACCTTCATAGATTTAAAATAGTGGAAAATAACACATGCCCTTGCGACGACACTGCAGTACAGTCAATTTTCCATTTACTTAATGATTGTCCAAAATTCCAAGCTACACGTCTAACCCATACGATAACTTGCGCCAATTTTAAAGTACAACCCTTCTCCATTGAAGAAATTATTAAAAAGGAAAGCACATTTGAAACGTTTCTACACCATATTAATAGTATAATAAAAAGTCTCAAGAAATTTAACGGAACAGAATAATTTTGAACTCAAAACATGTAAAATAAATATTTATAAAACATCTCCAAGAATTCCCACAGCGCACAAATGTTCTGTATCAAATAGCAGAACGGCAAATGAAAAACATTGCCAACTCCCACAAAAGTGATGATATTTGTGGGAAAAAAAAAAAAAAAAACCTAACCTAACCTAACCTAACCTAACCTAACCTAACCTAACCTAACCTAACCTAACCTAACCTAACCTAACCTAACCTAACCTAACCTAACCTAACCTTTTTTTTTTTTTTTTTTACGTGGGGAAATCCTCATGGATACCCGTCTGTCGTGTAGGCGTCAGACAGGTTATGCCGGACTCCTACCGGCTAAAACCCCACTGTTTACATCTCATCACCTTTTGTCAGGGCTACGGGAACGCTTTCGCATACTACCGCACGACGGTCAACAGCCCTTACAGGCTCCGACTCGACGACTTCTTCTTGGAGGGGCGTACCATCACACCGTACGCGCCACCTCGAGGCCCTGCATAATAGGTGACGGACAGCCCCCTGTGTCCGCCCCCTAAGCCTCAATTACGGGGGGTGGAAGAGAGCCTGATATGCTCTTCTCCGGCGCCCAGCTCTCCGGCTGCGGATTGGGATTGTTGCCGTCTTTTCCCTCTCCCTCTCCGCAACTTCCTTTTGTGACATCACTTTTTCGCAAAATGTTACCCCAGCACTCCACGCCCTCTCGCATCCAACCATAGCTTTAATAAAAGCTGGGAGCGAGAGGTCATCCCCCACTACAGCCACGAGGTCCCGACGCAAGTCAGCCCAAGCCGGGCAAACCTCAAGGGTATGTTGCGCCGTGTCCTCGTCGCTACCACAGTGATGGCACTCAGTTGTCGGCTCTCTTCCGGCTATACGGCACAGATACTTACCGAAGCACCCATGCCCGGAAAGCACCTGCACCAGCCGGAAGGTCAGTGACCCATGTCGCCTGTTTGTCCAGTCTAACATGACCGGAAGAACAGCATCGACAGTTCTGCTTCCTGCCTTCGGGTGGGCTAGACGCTCCTTCCACTTTTCAAGCACCTGTTGCCGAGTGTGGAGCTTTCGCAATTGCCACTCTCTGGGAGAGGGGGGGACATCCTCGGTGTCGAAGTTCCAAGCGCCAATCGTACATAGACGCAAGGAACTCCGCCTCTATATCCCAGGGTGGGGACGCCGCCAAAACGCATGCCGCCTCAAAGGAGATCGTCCGGTATCCTCGCACGACTCCGACGGCCATCGCCCTCCGGGCTGCAGTGTTATAACTACAGCCGCGGATTTTGGGGAGCGCAGTTTCACAGATGCTGGTCTCTTGGAAGGATTGACGGTTCCTGCCTTGCGTTTTTTACCTCTTCTCACTACTGTGGTCCATCCTTCTTCCGTGGACTCAGGAGGTTGAGGGCGTGATTCTGTTGGCTGGTTGGTTGCCATTTCTGTTGTTCTCCCTTCGTGTCCCTTTCCCTTTCTGTTTCCTCTTTGTATTTCCAGCGTCGGAATTTTCTTGTTGCCTATTCTTGTTTTTACGGCGTATTTGTCAGCCTTCGTAATTGTATCAGACTTCCGCCGTAGTATGTCTGCATCATTTACTACATCTCTGCGCACATCAGCAGCCAGCGGAGGGCGGACACGCTTTTCTGGGAGAAGCCGCTCCTCAAGCGCCTCCAATCGCGCATTCATCATGTCACCAACTTGGCGCATAATGGAACTTATCAATTCCTCACTTTCCTTGTCTCCTCGCACCTGAGGAGTTGGTGGAGCAGGTGTTTTATTGATCCTCGCCATTTCAAGCCGGATTTCAGATAGCTCTTTACGAAGCTCCTCTATTTCACTGCGCAGGCAGGTGTTTTCAGCCTGCAATTTCGCCGTTTCTTCATTCACTGACCTCTTATGTAGGACCTCCACGACTGTTTTTATTGACGTGGCAGCATCCTTTAAGGCACGTTGAAATGTGCCTTTCAGATTTCTCGACTTGGCTGCTACCATCAGTATGACTCCGACATCGTCGAAAACCTGTTGGTTGAGAGCCATTGCCGAACGGCTGTCATCTCCGACTAAATTAGGTAGCCCCAGGGCAGTTCGTTTTTGATTTGCAGCACAAACCATTTGTTCCACTTGCCTCTCAGCCATACTAAGAGCTTCCTCAGGCCCTGGCACTACGAACTCTCCAGAATTATCCATTAATGGTGTCACCTCTTTTCCTGTCTCAGAATTCGTCTCTTTTAAAAAAGCTTCATTGTCGCTGGACGATATTGATTTTGTAATACGTCTCTTTTTCGCCCCACGGGAGCGACCTCCGGACTTAGAAGCTGTCCTTGATACATCGCTACATAGGCTTGCATCTGATTCCGATCCAGCCTGCTTATCTCCTTCTGATGTTTTATAATTTTTATATTTTTCCATTTTTTTTCCCACGAGTGTGGAGGAAGTAACGGTCCATCCGAGCAGAGCCCCCTTTGCCCGGATAAGCCTATGCATAACCCGTCAAGGGTGTCGGCCGGTACCCTGACGGGGGGCAACGCTAACGACTGAACATTTACCCATCAGCCATGCAGCTCCTCACGGCGTGCCACGCTTGAGCTTCGGGTGATTTTTTATAGAGGTTATCATCCTCGCGACTCCAGGCGGTTAAGCCAAGAGCCCTCGGCCCCTCAGGCGCCGCGAGACATGATCCACGACACGCCAAAGGGATTCCGAGGTTCGAACGGTGGCAGAGTCGATACAGGTTCTTCCCATGCCTGCCCAGAGACCGGGTGAGGGAACCCTGAGCCCATTCAATTTCCTTTTTTTTTTCAGGATGTAGTCCCTGAAAATCCCGCGCTGACGCGCTGCCCGGCGTCGGCAAAAGCTGAGTGCACCTGGCATCTCACCGCGCATGTCACATTCTCTGTTCCTCTCAATGGAGAGGATACGGGAAGCAACAAAAGTACCTCGTACCTATGATTCCATTCGGAACCACAGGTACGCCCAAACCCAGCCAGTTTTGGTCCGCGACGGTTTCCCGCTACCACTCATATCTGAGTGGCATTCCCCTATCCGCCACCTGGGGACGCGCCCGATGGCAGGACTGGCAACTCCACACGGGAACCTAACCTAACCTAACCTAACCTAACCTAACCTAACCTAACCTAACCTAACCTAACCTAACCTAACCTAACCTAACCTAACCTAACCTAACCTTTTTTTTTTTTTTTTTTTGCATGGGGAAATGCCTACGCATACCCGCCTCACGGGGGCAAGGACGGGTTATGTCGGACTCGCACCGACTAAAACCCCATGGTGTTCCACCTTTGTCGCATATTGGCAGGGCTACGGGAACGCTTTCGCACACATCCGCGGCCCTACTAGCGCCTGCCGCCCCATGGCAGCACCTCCTCGGGAGAGGAAAATTCCTCCCCGTTCTCCTTCCCAGGTAAGGCGCACCAGAACACATGGCGCGCCTTCCTCCACGGCCTCCAACTACGTCTGTGCAACAGACGCCCCCGCGTCCGATGCACAAAGGCCATGGGGCCAGGAAAAACGAGCACTTAGAAGTACTAGCCTTCCCGACCCCAGCGGCGGATCTGGTCTATGGCTCCGCCGCCAACCAAGATTCGGCTGCGGAGGGTAGGGAGAGCGGCGCCTCGCAATACCGACAATCCTCTCCCCCCGCAGCCCCACCACCACCGCATCAACGGTGCGGCCCCGTTTGAGTCGCGAAGGATAGGGCGAGTGGCGCATCGCCATACCAACACTCCTCTTCCTCCGCGACTCCACCTCGGCTGCAGCGGTAGAGGGTGCGCGAGTCCCCACTCGCTGCAGTCCACCAGCACACATCCAAAGTGGGCTCCCCAAGCCCACTCGGAGCGGCCACCTCAGGCCGGCCCTTCACCTCGGGCCAGCCACGTGGGTTCCTCTTTGTTCACCGTGGGAGACCAAGCCACGGCTACTAAGCCCCCCCGCCACGACAAGGCGGGAACCCGTTCGGGGGGGAACCTAACCTAACCTAACCTAACCTAACCTAACCTTTTTTTTTTTTTTTTTTTTACGTGGGGAAATCCTCATGGATACCCGTCTGTCGTGTAGGCGTCAGACAGGTTATGCCGGACTCCTACCGGCTAAAACCCCACTGTTTACATCTCATCACCTTTTGTCAGGGCTACGGGAACGCTTTCGCATACTACCGCAATCCCGACGGCAACAGCCCTTACAGGCTCCGACTCGACGACTTCTTCTTGGAGGGGCGTACCATCACACCGTACGCGCCACCTCGAGGCCCTGCATAATAGGTGACGGACAGCCCCCTGTGTCCGCCCCCTAAGCCTCAATTACGGGGGGTGGAAGAGAGCCTGATATGCTCTTCTCCGGCGCCCAGCTCTCCGGCTGCGGATTGGGATTGTTGCCGTCTTTTCCCTCTCCCTCTCCGCAACTTCCTTTTGTGACATCACTTTTTCGCAAAATGTTACCCCAGCACTCCACGCCCTCTCGCATCCAACCATAGCTTTAATAAAAGCTGGGAGCGAGAGGTCATCCCCCACTACAGCCACGAGGTCCCGACGCAAGTCAGCCCAAGCCGGGCAAACCTCAAGGGTATGCTGCGCCGTGTCCTCGTCGCTACCACAGTGATGGCACTCAGTTGTCGGCTCTCTTCCGGCTATACGGCACAGATACTTACCGAAGCACCCATGCCCGGAAAGCACCTGCACCAGCCGGAAGGTCAGTGACCCATGTCGCCTGTTTGTCCAGTCTAACATGACCGGAAGAACAGCATCGACAGTTCTGCTTCCTGCCTTCGGGTGGGCTAGACGCTCCTTCCACTTTTCAAGCACCTGTTGCCGAGTGTGGAGCTTTCGCAATTGCCACTCTCTGGGAGAGGGGGGACATCCTCGGTGTCGAAGTTCCAAGCGCCAATCGTACATAGACGCAAGGAACTCCGCCTCTATATCCCAGGGTGGGGACGCCGCCAAAACGCATGCCGCCTCAAAGGAGATCGTCCGGTATCCTCGCACGACTCCGACGGCCATCGCCCTCTGGGGCCGTCTCAGGAAGGCGATGGTTCTTTCCGTCAGAGCCCCAGCCCATATAGGGGCCCCATATAAAGCCATGGACCGAACCACCCCCAAATAGAGACGGCGGCAATTCGCATCGGGCCCTCCGACGTTGGGTAGCAACCTTTTTAAGGCAGCTGTTGCTCTCATTAGCCGGGGGGCCAAGCACCTAAAGTGCTCGCGGAAGCTCCAACGGCTATCCAGGATGAGTCCAAGGTACCTCATATTGGACCCAACCTGAATACGGACATCACTGACAATGATGTGGGATCCCTGTGGCGGTGCTTTTCTTTCTTTTTTTTTTTTTT
Organism: Parnassius apollo; assembly: GCA_907164705.1. NCBI lineage: Eukaryota > Metazoa > Arthropoda > Insecta > Lepidoptera > Papilionidae > Parnassius > Parnassius apollo. The sequence continues at coordinate 1,347,125 of CAJQZP010001208.1, read as the reverse complement.
TTTTTTTTTTTTTTTTTGAAAAAAAAAAACCTAACCTAACCTAACCTAACCTAACCTAACCTAACCTAACCTAACCTAACCTAACCTAACCTAACCTCAACCTAACCTAACCTAACCTAACCTAACCTAACCTAACCTAACCTAACCTAACCTAACCTAACCTAACCGATTTTTTTTGTCCAGTAAAAAGTTTTTATTCTTGTTAATTTTGTTTTTTACTCTTATTTAAATTTTTATTTTATTGTATTAACTTAAATTTATTCTTACTTTCATTTATTGTATTATATTTTCCTTACTATATTGACCTCAATATTTACAACTGACTCTACATAGAGCCATACGGATATTTACAAAATTGGACAGGTATAGAATTTAATTTAAATATAGACTTTGAGCCACTCTGTAGAGTGGTGTTAATATACAACGACGTAGAGTCGAGACTCTACAAAAAATTTACGCATCTTTATTTTTACTTTTGAGTTAATTTATTTTATTTTATTTTATTTTTATTTATTTTATTGTTTTATATGGCCGGAAATTTGATTGAGGCCTGACTTGGGTTCGTGGTGGTTGTAAAACAGCATATCAATTCAAACATTTTTCTCTAAAATTTTTTTAACTTATACAACTTACTTTTTCTGCTGGAGGGAAATTATATGAAACAGAGTGTGTCAGTCTTATACATATTTAAATAATTTAGGAGATAGTAGGGTAACTCTACATAGAGACTCTACATTGAATAATTAAAAATTTATCGCAGCAGCCGATAGTTTAGATATCACTGCACGAACTCATTATAGCCGTATCGAACTGTATAATATATAAAACTTTTACAAACTTTTTAAATTTATAACTTTACAAAATTTATATTTTGTAAAAATTTTTACGTAACGAGGACGCGTTCCCCTGACGATGTTTGGTTTCCGCACTCCTTCTAAAAAGACAGAGGACAGTATGCAAGGCTCTCCAAAAGGGACAGAGGGGACTGAAACATCCCCTAAATTAAATGAAACGGTAACAGTCAGTAGCGTTAGAAGAAGCATCGGAGAGTGGGAGGCAGCAAAAGTAGATGTGGAAGTTGGAAAACAAACCTCTCCCAAAAAGGCGGTCCCGGTGACGCGCCAGAAACATAAAATTGTACCATCACAACCACAAGAAGCAAGAGGGGCAACACGTAGAGTCCTGGTAGAGTCTACAGAGCAATCACCAAAAATGGAAACAACAAAATACATAGATCGCCTGACGGAAGCAAGGGCTTGCCTGAACAAGGCAAAATTGCATCTAAGCAACTCGCGTAACCTCAGGACAGACATAAAAACTGAGGTTACCCAGGCGATTGATAGACTCTACCAGTTGGTAAAGGAAGCAGAGGCTGGCAAAAACACAGGGAAAGAAAGGAAAACAAAAGAACAAGAGAAGAAAGACGACAAATTGGTGGATAACCATGAAAATAGAGAGCTAGAAGAACATAATAAATTAATAAAGAAGCTGGAAGAACACGGCAAACTTTTGGAAGAAAACAAGAATGAAATGGGAAAACTTAGAGAAGAATTACAAAAGCATGAAAGTAAGGAAGAGAAAGGTACGTACGCAAGTATACTGGCAGGACCACCGAGGAGACAGCTACCGCACAATACGACCATGCATTCGGTAGCGATAACATCAACTGATGAGAAGGAAACGGGTGAACAAGTGATGAATCGGATCAGAACAGTAATAAATGCCCAGGAAGAAGGGATAAAAATAGACAGGATCAGGAAAGCAAGAGATAGGAAGGTGATAGTGGGATGTTGCACCCAGGAGGAATTAAATAGGGTAAAGGAGAGGATAAAGAATGTTAGTAAGAGCTTGAGCGTTAACGAAATAAAGAATAAGGATCCATTGGTAATACTGAAGGACGTGCTTCAGTATAACACAGATGAAGAAATTATAAAAGCTATAAAGGTACAGAACAAACAGCTGTTCAAAAACATAGAGGGAAATGAGAATAGAATGGAGGTCAAGTATTGGAGAAAATCCAGGAACCCACACACAATGCATATCGTGGTGAGAGTGTCACCTCAGTTATGGAACAACTTAATAGAGGCCGGGTTAATCCATATTGACCTCCAGAGAGTAAGAGTGGAGGATCAGTCCCCTCTTATACAGTGTTCGCGATGCCTGGGGTACGGGCATACCAAGCGTTTATGTAGTGACACAACGGATGTTTGCAGTCACTGTGTGGGCCCCCCCACACCTTAAGGCAGAATGTGCAGACTGGCTTTCGGGAGAAATGCCGTCATGTAGGAACTGTCTTAAGGCAAAAATGGAGAGGAAAGATCACAATGCGTTCAGTGTAGACTGCCCCATAAGAAGGAAATGGGAGACATTGGCAAGGTCCACTGTGGCGTATTGTTGAGATGGGCTCCAGTCCGAACAGAGACTCAAACCCAAGCACCCACCGATATCACGTCATCCAGGCAAACCTCCAGAGGAGCGAGCTAGCTACGGCCGAACTAATCATTGAGGCAACAAAAAACAAGATGTCGTTTGCCCTAATTCAAGAACCATATATCGGTAATATCGGCGAAATGAAGAACCATCCAGGGACAAGAGTAGTACAATGCAGCAGAAGCCTAAACACGGACAAAGTGATAAAGGCAGCCATTGTGCTATTCGACGACACCATTGGCATAACCCAGTGCCCTGATCTTACAACAGAAAATATAGCAGTTGCTAAATTGAGGACAAGGGCCTGGGAAATGGGAGTGGTGTCCGTCTACCTGGAGGGAGACAAAACAGTCGATCCCTACCTGGACACGATAGAGAAAGCCGTAGCTGGCCTAGGAACTGGGAACGTGATACTCGGTGGAGACATAAACGCTTGGAGTACTTGGTGGGGAAGCCGGGAGACAGATAAGCGGGGGATTGAAATAGCTGCCAAACTAGACCAATTAGAGCTCCACATCTTGAACAGTGGTACAGAGCCCACATTTGATACGATCAGAGGCGGGAAGAGATTCTCCAGCTGTTTGGATGTGACAACCTGCTCGACGAGCCTGCTCGGGAGGATTGACAACTGGAGACTTTCAGAAGAAGTAACTAGTTCGGATCACAGGGCAATCCTGTTCGAAATAAATTTAGAAAAATTAATTAGTACAGATATAAAGAGAACTACTAGAAAATTCAACACAAAAAAGACAAACTGGAGTGAGTTTCGTGAGAAACTCACCCAGATTTGGCAAACAAAACAAATAAATAATATACAGATAGAGAAAATAGAAAAAAGAGAGGAACTTGAATCGAAAATAATAGAATACACTGAATCAATATTAGAAATTTGCGAAAGTAGTATACCCAAAATTAAAAACACAAAACGAATGGGATTGCCTTGGTGGACTGAAGAGTTGACTCAGAGAAAAAAGGAAGTCTCCAGGATGAAACGCAGAATATCGTGTGCAGCACCAGTACGCCGAGAATGGGTCGTCGAGCAGTATATCAAAACAAAAGAGGAGTACCAACAACAAGTAAAGAACGCACAGACCGCCAGCTGGAAGAGTTTCTGTAGCAAACAAGATCGTGAATCTATGTGGGACGGGATTTACAGGGTAATAGGCCGCACAACTCAGAGACACGAAGATATCCCTCTTGTAAGAGAGGGGAAGACATTGGACAACGCAGAATCAGCAAGGTTCTTGGCGGAGACCTTCTATCCGGACGACAAATTTCAGGAGGATGACGTGGAACACAAACTTATTAGGGAAGCAGCTGAACTAGTAAACATAGGATCACTTGATGATTCAAGTGACCCACCTTTTACGGTAGAGGAGCTTATGTGGGCCACGTCCAGCTTTAACCCTAAAAAAGCTCCAGGAAATGATGGTCTCACAGCCGATATCTGCGCAGCGGCCATTGCCCTGGACCCGCCACTGTTCTTGGCACTAGCCAACAAGTGTTTGGAGCTGGCACATTTCCCCAAAAAATGGAAGGAGGCGACAGTAGTGGTGCTGCGAAAGCCTGGGAAGGAGGACTACACGCAACCCAAGTCCTACAGGCCGATTGGGCTACTGCCTGTGCTAGGAAAAGTCCTAGAAAAAATGTTAGTACGGAGAATCAAGTGGCACATCGTACCCAAACTAAGCAAAAAACAATATGGTTTTATGCCACAGCGCAGCACCGAGGACTCCCTCTATGACATGATACAGCTTATAAAAGCTAATATCAATGATAAAAAATTGATTGTATTAGTATCATTGGACATAGAGGGAGCCTTCGATAACGCCTGGTGGCCAGCTGTACGATGTGCACTTGCAGAAACCGGAAGCCCCATAAACATTAGGCGACTAGTAGATAGTTACCTCAATGATAGATCTGTATCCATCAAATATTCAGGGGCGGAATGGGTAAAAAAGACCACGAAGGGGTGCGTGCAAGGCTCAATAGGTGGTCCACTGTTCTGGAACCTTCTGCTGGACCCACTCCTGAAAGAGTTAACTGATAGAGGGGAGTACTGCCAGGCTTTCGCAGACGACGTGGTCCTAATATTCTCCGGAGATAAGGCTTTGGAAGTGCAGGAGAGAGCAAATGCAGCCCTCGCACATGTTCGGAAGTGGGGAGTCAAAAATAAGTTAAAATTCGCATCTCAGAAAACTAAAGCAATGGTCATTACGAACAAGACCAAATATGACTCGCCACTTCTGAAGATGGGTGGGGAAAGCATTGTAATGTCAAAAGAGATAAAAATACTCGGCCTCACAGTTGACAATAAGCTAATTTTCAACACCCACGTGAAAAATGTGTGCTGTAAGGCACAAAACATATACCGTCAGCTGTGCAGAGCCGCAAAGGTTCATTGGGGCCTAAACTCCGAGATTATTAGGACCATCTACATCGCGGTAGTGGAGCCAATTATCATGTATGCGGCAAGCGCCTGGTCACCGGCAGCAAATAAACAGCTAATTAAAAAACAGTTCGATGCGGTACAACGCGGGTTCGTACAGAAAATCGTGAAGTCATATAAAACTGTGTCTCTGCACTCGGCCCTACTACTCGCCGGGCTGCTTCCTCTGGATCTGAGAGTCCGGGAAGCGGCTTTACTTTATGAGATAAAGAAAGGCTACTCCCGGCGAGTGGTAGGGGACAGAGAAATAGAAAGAAAAGTAGAATTTGACAGGACACCACACCCCGCGGACCAGCATGGCCTGCAATTCACATGTCTGGAGGACGGTGCACAAATGGACCAACACGACAACCAAGGCCTAAAAATTTATACTGACGGCAGTAGGATTGACGGGAAGGTCGGCGCTGCGTTATCCATATGGAATGACGCGGCGGAGACAAGTCACCGGAAACTAAAATTGGAAAATTTTTGCACCGTCTTCCAGGCTGAGCTGTTGGCCATATTGGAAGCAAGCAGGCATGCCCTCAGGGACCCGGCAGAGAGCTGTAATGTATATAGCGACTCTAGATCTGCTCTCCAGACAGTCGTCCAAAACGTTTCCCTCCATCCTATAGCGGTAGAAATAAGAGAAAATATCAGCAAATTAAACAAACAAGGGAAATCCCTTAAACTTTACTGGGTTAAAGCACACGCAGGGTTGGAGGGAAACGAGAGAGCGGATCTACTAGCTAAAGAAGCCGCAATTAAAAGCAAATGTAGGCCTCACTATGGAAAATGTCCGGTATCATTCGTCAAGCGACAGATACGTCTGGAATCGCTTGACGAATGGAATCGTACATATATAGAAGGAAGAACGGCCTCCACCACCAAGGTATTTTTCCCGGATGCCTTGAGTGCATATCCCATAGTTAGAAAAAATAGAAATGGATCATATAGTGGTACAGGTGATGACAGGTCACGGCGGGTTCTCTGAATATTTGTATAGGTTCAAATGTAAAGAGAGCCCGTCGTGTATCTGCGATCCAGAGAAGGAGGAATCAATTATTCACCTCATAACGGAGTGCCCTATTTATGGTAAAGAGCGAACAGATATAGAAATAGAGATAGAAATTAAGGTAAATAAAGAAAATGTACATAAAATTATAAGTAATAAGCATGTCAGAAATAGATTTTTAAGTTACTGTAAGAATATAGCAAACAAAGTTGTAAAAAAGAATAAATAAAAGTAGAATAAGGAAACTGTACATAATATATATCAAAATATATAATGTAAACAGCCCATGATAAATAGAAATAAGAATAGTTAGTTAATAATAAGTAGTATCAAGTAATAAATGTACCTAGAATTAGAAAACAAAAGGAAAAACCTAAAAAAGAAATAAAGAAACCAGTAAAAAATAAATAAAAAAGTATAAAATAATACAAAAAAATAATAAGGACAAATTAAAAAAAAAAACCAAAAAAAAAACAACAAACAAACAAAAACTCCTTGATTTCGACGTCAGGGGAATCACATTATAAAAAAAAAAAAAAAAAAAAACCTAACCTAACCTAACCTAACCTAACCTAACCTAACCTAACCTAACCTAACCTAACCTAACCTAACCTAACCTAACCTAACCTAACCTAACCTAACCTAACCTAACCTAACCTAACCTAAACTAACCTAACCTAACCTAACCTAACCTAACCGAGAACCGTACCGCCCGCTGTCGCGAACGCATCGTTTTTAAAGCGCTCCCGTTGTTAAAAATCAGTGTCATTTTATGGGTCTCTGTAGCGCCCCGATATTTCCGTTGTTTTTAGATTTTTTTCGCTTGGAAACAACTGAACTACAGCAAGAAAACTGAAAAACCACGTGGCCACTAAATTTTAAACCAAACATCTTTACTTATTTCTGACCGTGAACTTATATTTGGAGTTATTTTTTAAGTACAAATAATCTTTTTTTGAGGCAAAACGGACTAAGAACCAAAAAGTTATTAGTAAAAAACCAAATTTTTTATATTTTACTTATATTTGGAGCTGTTTATTTCTTAATTTTGAGCGATAATACCTCTTTTTTTAATTTAGATATATGTGAGTTATATATCTCTTACCACGCGTGTGGATACCCCACAAAAAATTAGATTTTTCCACTTAACGGTTTTGTCTGCAAACATTTTTTCGTGAAAAAACACTTTCACGAGGTCGCATTTCCGGAATAGTGCGGGTGGTTTTGAATAACGCAAAAAGAAACCCACTAAATATCGAACTTAAATCCGTTTGCAGACTGAAGCTATCTCTGGCGGCTAAAAAGATATAGTATTTTTTAATGTTTATTGGATTTAATTTCTAAAATAAAACAAATTTTTATTTTTTGTCCATCTCTTCATAATATACTCACCGAGACCTATCCATAGAGCCCAAACTTGACCAATTTATCTCTTTCCATCGTTGAGATAAATAAATTTGGTCCAATTAGCCGCCATCTTGAAATTAGTTTTATTTGAATATCTCATGAACTTGACTGTCGAAAATTGTCGTGCTTGACCTTATTTTGATCGGGAGCGCTTGACGAAGCCAATTTCGTGATCACCTTACAAAAAAATTATTGGTACCTAAAGTCAGCGGGAACGTATAGTTCAAACGATTTTATAGAGATTGAGTCCAAACTTGGACTATTTAGAGTTTAAATTGGCTACAGAATAAATAAAAGAATTTTTTGACTGCCATATTGGAAAAATTCCACTAATTATAACTCTGGTATAACTCAACCGATTGTAGTCGTGTTTGGGCTTAAACTTCTCAGGATCGTTTGAGGAGTTGAAATTCATTGTATAATCCAGGATAAGTGAGCTCAGTGAGTTAAAAAAAAATGTCCTGTAAATCCGGTTCCTCGGGATCTAGCACTGCTAAACCAAAGCCTGCCAGAACAAGCAGAGGAGGAAGTCCAGCACCCAGTGTGGCACTGCGTAGGAAAGTTTTGATTCAAAACGCAGCTACTTCTGGAAGAACACCTGAAGAAGGTCAGGACGGCCGAGATCTTACGATGGTGGAGAGTGAATCTAAATTCACAGGCGTTGCTCCAACTGGACGAACCAGCGAAGATAGTAGTGGACTTATAAAACTAAGCCAAGGCAGCTCAATAACAATGGATATTGACAAAGAGCTGGCTGCTTTGGGCCTCTGCAAGCCTGTTCGAGAGACGGAGGATGAATGATCGGATGGCGATAGCATAGTCAGTGACAACAGTAAAAGGTCCAGCATTTTACCACCAGCATATAAACGTGCAGGTATTTCTATGGACCTAGCAACCCAGAGAGCGAATGAGTTTCTGCTCTCTGGAAAAGAAGCCCTGGAAAAGGCAGGAAACATGAAAAAATAATGTAAAAGTGAAGTTCATGACTGTCTCCAGGGCCTTTATGAAACTGTGCTGTCGCTATCGGACTCGCGCTCTCGGCACCGGCTTGCAGCGGAACAGGAAAGATCGCGAGCCGCAAAAGAATTAGTACGTGTCGAACGAGCCCATAATAAAGAGCTAGCTGAAATTCGAACCTCACATTACAATAAGCTCATAGAGACATATGATGCCATAAAAAATACGGGCAAGATTGCTGAGTCAATACGTTCTTGGCTTAATTACGAAATGGATGAACCCATTAAGACAATCAGCAAAATCCAGCTTGAAATACATGGCCTTGCAATAAAGACTCAATCCTTACCCGCAAAGGAAACACCTATTGCCCATTTAGATAATTATTCTGAAAGCTATGCCTCTCTGACAAGAGAAATATTAGAATTAAATCAAAAAATAACCAACCTAAGCCTGGTAGTACAGAAGTTCGTAAATAGAGAAACGGAATTAGAGACTGAAAAATCTTCTTGCGAGAGAAATAGCACACATATAGACCCCCGAATAGATCAAATGATTTCGGAACTAGAGAACACAAAAAAAATAATAGAAACATATCAAACTGAAAATTTATCGAGGGAAAGAGAACACAAGAAGACAACATTAACAAAAGAAGACCTAGAAAACTCAATAAAGCCAATAACCCATCTCTTGAACACGGTACTCAATGAAATAAATGATTTTAAAGACTTCAATACAACCCAAATAGCATTCCAAGGAAATACTGGATTAGGAACTGAGTTAGCAATAACTGAAATCAAGGATAAAATTAACGAACTTAAAAATATCTCCCATAATAACACTTATATAGATGAGGAGAATAATCGGTTAAAGCAAAACGAATCCGCTAGGGTATCCACTAATATCAATAAAAAATCCTACGCAGAAGCAACTAGTACCCCCCCGCTTTACAATGATAATAGAGTCCATAGATCCACGCTCAACCTGCGAAGATATTTTAAAACAGGTCAAAAAAGATGTGGACCCAGTAGATCTAGGAGTACGCGTGAATAAAGTTTCCAAATTAAAAAATCAAAAAGTAATAATAAGCTGTGACTCTCAGCAGGAAAGACACATTCTTAAAACCGCAATTCGTGACACCTGTGATAGGCTAACAGTGTCAACACCTGCAACTAAACACTCACAGCTGCGCCTAGTGGGCGTCACAAATGACTTAACAGACACCAAACTTGTAAAAGCCATCACAAGTCAGAATTGTTGTTTATTACAAGGGTTAACAGAAGAACAGAAAGGTATAAAAATCTTACGCAGAACCAAAGGAAGGGTTAGAGAAGTCAATAATGTTATACTCGAAGCCTCATCTCAAATTTGGTCAAAGCTAAAAAATCAAAAACTGCGGATCGGCTACCAAGTCATTCCTTGTATTGACCAATCACCACTCACACAGTGTTATAAATGTCTTGGCTTCAACCACAAAGCAAAAGACTGTAATAGTAAACAACGCTGCGGGTATTGTGCTGAGGAGCATGATACAAGGGATTGTCCGAATCGCAACAATGTTCCTAAGTGTTGTAACTGCAATATTGCCAGAAAGGACAACTTCTTACATCCAGCATACAGCCCAGAATGCCAAGAATGGCAAAAATGGGACAAAATTGCTAGATCATCAGTCTCCTATTGTTAAGAAATAGTCAACGAAAACACAAACTTAGAACTCCAGAAAGCTTCCAGTTCAAAGAAGCACATAAAGTTAATACAGATAAATCTGGACCGTGGGCGGGCGGCGACACTTGAGTGCCTACGTGCAGCCACGATGCAGGAATACTCTGTGATTTTAATGCAGGAACCATACGTTGGTGCCAAAGCTCATTTAACAACGGGTTCTCAGTATCGGATCATACAAAAAGTTACCCATGATAGAGCCAAACCTGTTAGGTCGGCAATTGTTATCTGCGATCCTACAATACGATTTACTATCAATCCTACTCTCCTCTCTGAGGACATAGTTGGTGTAGAATTAGAACTAGGTTACTTAAAAATAGGTTTAATTAGCATGTATCTACATGAAAAGGGAGACCTCGATGAAGACCTACAAATGATCAGAAGATACAAATCAAACATGGCAACCAACGACATCATAATAGGAGGAGACGCCAACGCAAAGAGCATCTGGTGGGGATGCAAAGCAGATGACAGCAGAGGAAAAATCATTATGGAAACATTCGCGGAACTCAATCTTGACATCCTTAATGTAGGCACTACGCCTACATTTTCTGTTTATAGAATGGATAAATTATGCACTAGTATAATAGATATCACCGCTTGCTCACCATCATTACTCCATCGAATAAAAGACTGGCAAGTAGATGAATCACTATGCACAATATCAAGTCACAAATCAGTCTCATTCACTCTTGAAATAGAGTTTTTTTAATAACACAATCAACACTCATGGCACAAGGATTTATAATACTAAAAAGGCAAATTGGAGCAATCTGAAAAAGGATTTGAAAGAATTTTGCAGACATAATATGATTAGCGAGTCAATAGAAGAAATCAAAACACCACAAGAGCTAGAAGAAACAATAAATAAATACACCCAATATATATTGACTGCCTGTAACAACAATATACCTACAAAAAACCAGAAGCGAAAAGTAAAAAATCCTGTTTGGTGGAACAACGAAGTAAATGAAAAGAAAACAGATATGATTAGGAAAAGAAGAAGAATAAGGAACGCAAACCCACGCAGAAGAAAGTATGTAATAGAACAATATCTAGAGGCAAGACAAGAATATATTAGCACAATTGAAAAGGCTACAACTAGAAGCTGGGTAAACCTCTGTAATAGAGAAGAAAAAGAATCTCTTTGGCAAAGAACGTACCGAATTTTAAAAGCTTGTTCAAACAGAGAACATGACAGGCTACTCCGCGACTCAAGTGGAAAAATCCTTTCAGTACTCGAATCAGTGAACCATCTAGCTGATACATTTTATCCATGGGACAATCCTGAAACTGATAATGCGGAACAGACTGAAATAAGGACTGAAATACAACAAATAATAAACAAACTTAAAAACGAAGACATATCAACAACCAAGTCGTTTACAGAATTAGAAATAAGAGAAATTTTCAAAAATATGAGTCCGAAAAAAGCTCCAGGAGCAGATGGCTTAACATCTGACATATGTCAAGCTGCATTTGAAAGCAACCCGAAGTCCTGCAATCAATATACAATAAATGCTTAATATTAGGCTACTTCCCAAAAATTTGGAAGCAAGCAACAATTAAGGTTATCCCTAAGCCCAGCAAAGAAGACTACTCCCTGGTAAAATCCTATAGACCAATCGGGTTACTACCAGTTCTAGGTAAGGTTCTGGAAAAACTATTCGTAAATAGGGTCCAGTGGCAACTGGGAAGGGAAGGCAAAATGAATAATAGACAATACGGATTTACTCCGCAACGAAGTACTGAGGATGCCTTATATGATACAATTGCCCTAATAAAGAAGGGGCTTAAGAATAAAGCTATAGTTGCAGTAGTGTCACTGGATATAGAAGGCGCGTTCGATAACGCATGGTGGCCTGCTATAATAAAAGAACTTAACTTCAAACATATTGACAAATCTATGGTCAGGCTTATTAGTAATTACTTAACAGATAGAGAAATACATCTTAGGTATGCTGGACAGGAATTGAAAAAAACCCACAAATAAAGGATGTATCCAGGGCTCTACATGTGGCCCAATGCTGTGGAACATCCTCCTCGATCCCCTACTCAGCGCAACTGAAAATATAGGCACTCACGTACAAGCATTTGCCGATGATATCTTGATCGTCGCAACAAACACGGATGGCCTAAAATTGGAAGAAGACTTAAACGATACATTACGAATAATTACAGAATGGGGCAAGAAACACAAACTTAAATTTGCCCCACATAAAACGCAGTCAATAATCCTAACCAAGAAACTTAAGTACCACCGACCACTCTTACAAATTGAAGGAGTTATACTGCAGTTTTCAGACCAATTGAAAGTTTTAGGCCTCACAATCGACAAAAACTTAAATTTTAAGCCTCACCTTGATAGTGTCTGTCGCAAAGCAGCCAATATCTATAAAATGGTCTCCAGAGCAGCGAAAGCCCACTGGGGCTTAAACTCCGAAATTATAAAAACCATATATTTAGCGGTAGTCGAACCAACGATACTATATGCTGCTAGTTGTTGGGCGGAGACAACTGAAAAAAGATATATCGAACGAATACTTAATAGAATGACGCAGATCTTTGGCATACGTATTTGCAAAGGCCATAGAACCAACTCCCTAATCTCTAGTACAATTCTGTCCCTTCCCTTAGCATTAAGGGCAAAAGGAAAACGCAACTATATATGAGATCAAGAAAGGAAAGCCCATCGAGCTCTTACCCGGAAGACAACTAGAAAAGAGGATAAGCCCTTACGATTTGCCCCATCCATGTGAAAGGTCGCAGCGCAGTTTTGGTTTAATAAGCGAACAGAAAGACATCGACGAATTAAGTAACGACTGGGTAAAAATTTTCACAGATGGGAGTAAAATCGACACAAAGGTAGGTGCAGCAGTAACGATCTGGCAAAATAAAGTTGAAGTAAAGACAATTACCTTTAAATTAGAAAACTATTGCAGCGTTTTTCAAGCAGAGATGATCGCAATTTTAAAAGCAGTAAAGTACGTGGCCGACAGAAATTACCAAGGAGCAAATATTTTTACCGATTCAAGATCAGCTGTTATAACCATATGCGATCCAAGCTCTTTGAACCCAATTGCCCATAAAATTCGAGATGTGATAAAAAACATCGAGGACAAACAAAAGCAAATTCAACTGTTCTGGATCAAGGCACACTGTGGAATCCAGGGCAATGAAAGAGCAGACGAACTAGCCAAACGAGCTGCCACCAAAAGCAAGCAAAGGTCTGAATATGATAAATTCCCACTGTCGTATGCAAAGCGCCTCACCAGAAACACAACTCTTCAAATTTGGCAAAGAAAATATGAAGAATCAACAACCAGCACAACAACCAAGACATTTTTTCCCAACGTGGTTATAGCTTATAAGGTAATAAAAAATATAAAGATGAATAATTTAATCACACATCTGTTTACTGGTCACGGAGGCAATAACGCCTACTTGTATAAGTATAAATTGACATCATCCCCGTGCTGCACATGCGATGAAAACGTAAACCAAACTGTAGAGCACATTATCATTGACTGCCCGCGTTTCGGTAGAAGAAGATTTGAAGCTGAATGCAGCATGGGAATGACCATCGCAAAAAGTAATTTAAGTATTATAATCGAGGATAGCGCTTGCCGACCTATCTTTATGACATTTGCTCTTTACGCATTAAGAATTATAAGTAAGGAAAATGGTAGTACAATGGTAGAGTAAGCAATAATAATTGTAGCAAGGTGGGAAAAAAAAATAAATAAATAAGCATATACAAGTAGTTATAAATGACAATCTGTAAATATTAATAATAAGTTTAAAGAGAAAATAAATGTAAGAGCAAGAAGCTTTAAGTAATTTAATCTTAAATATTATTGATAAAGTTAGAAAATGTAAATATATATATATATATATATATATATATATATATATATATATATATATATATATTTAAAAAAAAAAAAAAAAAAGAAAAAAAAAGATAATTGAAATAAGTACAAAAAAGGGAAAGAAGAAAATAAAAACGAAAACATGAAAGAAAAAAAAAACTATAAAGGAAAAAAAAATTAAGCTTATATATTATCAAGTTAGTAAAATGTAATGTTTAGAATATAAGAATAATGTATACAACACAGCAAAATATACATACTTAAAGCAATCTTAGTTCAATACAATTAGTACTAATTATATACACATTAGAAATTTAAGTAAAAATCTAAATAGTGCAATGAACGAGTTTTGTAATAGAAAGAAGTATTAAGTAATATGTCAGTTAAATAAGTAATATAGTCAATAAATAAATAGTGTAATAAAGAAAAAAAAAACAGTTGTAAGCGGTACGGCTTCAAAAAAAAAAAAAACTTGGTACAAAACTAAACAGTAATATACATCTAGAAAGAAGGGTACTGCAGGAAAGTAGTAGCAAGAAAAGTAAAAAAAAAAAAAAAAAACCTAACCTAACCTAACCTAACCTAACCTAACCTAACCTAACCTAACCTAACCTAACCTAACCTAACCTAACCTAACCTAACCTAACCTAACCTAACCTAACCTAACCTAACCTAACCTAACCGAACTATAAATTCGCTAATAACTTTTCTAAAAATTGGTATTTTTCGTTCAAATCTTCTTTAAATTGTGTAGTTAATTGCTCCCCACATTTCCTTATAGTTTTCTCAGTAAATTCGTAACGTTATATATTTAATTTTCATATTTTCAGTCTATTTCTTACTTAAATTCATTAATAAAAACACGTATTCATCTATAGCTCGGCTGAAAATTGGCCTTTTCCTTTTAAATTTTCTATTTAAATAGTGTAACTAACTGCCCCCCCGTAATCCTATATAGTTTTCTTGGTTAATTCCTAACGTTATATATATAATTTTCATATTTTCAGTCTCTTATTTACGTGAATTCATCAATAAAAACACGTATTCATCTATAATTCGGCTGAAAAGTGGCCTTTTCCGTTTAAATTTTCTTTGTTAATAGTGTATTTAACCGCCCCCCGTATTTATCCATAGTTTTTATAATTAATTTCTACCGTTAAAATATTGATTTCCACATAATTCGTTTTCCCATAATCGTAATTTCCTAAAATATTTAAAAATTTTCAAATCTTCATTTATTTCGCTCTTTTTGCTTTTATTAGGTCCCTCTAGTGTAGAAACTACCATCTGCACTCTTATTTGCCTTATAAAACATATAGAACTGGAAAAAAATCGCCCCCCCCCACCCTCCCTGTTTGTCTTACTTAAGTAGGCTTGCAGGAATCTATCGATTTTTATTTATATCGATTTTTTTTTAAGAACATCGATTCTTTTTATTTATATCTTTTTTCATTATTTATTAAGCCCGTAAATAAAAACAATTAGTTTAGACAAAAATCGACTCCCCACCCTCCGGGTTATTTATTACTTAAGTAAATTTACATATATTATAAATGTCAAATCTACACAATACTTCTACTACTTCGGAGGCTCTTACTAGCCTAGATTTGATTGAAGAGTTGACTCTACCTGAAAATCCAACAAACGTTACACAAGACGAATTTGAAAAGGCACGATCCGACTCTATTCCAGAGCTTAATGATGGGTTTTTGATAAATATTAGTGAACACACGAAATTGATCCTACAAAATTTGGATGGTAATAGGAGTGTAACTCGCACCAACAAAGATAACATCAAAAAATCTCTTGACGAAATTAAACGAAGTACGCAACAATTGTACGACCAAGTAAAAACGATATTACGTCATTCAATCTCATCAGCCGAAAATAAAATAGTTTCATTAATCAGGAACACTATTAGGGAAGAGTTCTCTAAGTTAGCGGTACTACCACAAAAAATTACCACTCAGCCACTGCAAGATCTGGTCAAACCTTCTATCATTCCATCATCACTACCATCCTACGCCAAAGTTGTTAAATCGACAAAATCTGCTGAGAAACAACCTATACCGGTTACCAAGCCGGCCATAATAGTTAGCTCTAAACAGCAAGTCTCTTCCTCTAAAGAAACCGTAAACGCGTGGCGTAATAGCATTCATTTCAAAAAATACACCTTCAACCCCTCTGAAGTAAAGCTGGTGTCCAACCACAAAATTAGGGTTGAGTTTGATAATCAAGAACAGCGTGACGAAATCCTTAACGCCATAAACCATCCTGACAGCCTTGTTAACGCTGACATAGCCAAGAAGCTCAAGCCTTTGGTAATTCTAAAAGGCATCTACAGGGACACACCTGTGAGTGAGCTTAAAGAAATAATTGTAAACCAAAATCCAAATATAAAAAGCCTCATTAAATCACCCGACGACATAACCTACCGATTTACGCGAAAAAACAAAAACGAAAATTTATATAACGCTGTGTTTATGGTTACTCCCACAATCTGGAGATCAATTGTGGAACTTCAAAGAATAAACGTCGATCACCAACGTGTACATACTGAAGACTACCCAGCTTACCTCCAGTGCTATAAGTGTATGCAGTTTGGTCACACAAAGAAACACTGCACCGAAAATACAACAATTTGCTCCCATTGCTCATCATCAGAACACTCGTATAAAGACTGCCCGGTTAAAAAAGATTCAACTAAAGTTGACTGCTATAACTGTTCTTCGCATTGTAAGAAATATAATTTAAATATTAATACTAAACACAGTGCTACTTCGCTACGTTGCCCCCGCTTACAAAAACAAATAGAAATCTGCAAAAACAGAACCGACTATGGCTATTAACAACGGAAATAAAACAAATCCAAAAAATCACCTTCCTTTAAAATGCTTACAAATTAACACTGACAAAGGGTATGCAGCGATGCATGAAATGATTAAATATATAAATGACAACAAATATGATATAGTGTTTAACAGCGAACCCTATGTTGGAAAAGACAACGTAATGAAGTCTATCCCTAACTATAATATATATCAATACCCCACAGCGCACCGAGTAAAAGCATGCCTACTTGTAAGGCGGACTATAGGCTGCACACTGGGTATTTCGGAATACTCTACTTCCAATCTTTGTATTGTTAAAATAGACATTGGCGGTAAAAAACTATTTCTAATTAGTGTATACATTGAACCCAAGAAGGATGAAATTAATACAATGAACAGTCTAGAAATATTTCTGCAGAAACATACAAATCACACTCACATCATTTGTGGTGACTTTAACGGATGGCACCCCATGTGGAGCTCGATTAGATCCAACCGCCGCGGAAATATGGTAGTAGATCTTATAACTACTAATAATCTTATTCTATGTAATTCAGGTAACGTTCCTACATATGAAACGGTTACACATAAAACCCATCGCGAATCTATAATTGACCTCACAATGACATCTGATTCTCTATCAAACAAAATTTCCAACTGGAAAGTTGTACTAGACGCCGTCCCATCATCCAATCATAATGCTATCACTTTTGATTTGTCTTTAAGTAACAATTTGTTAAGCAAACCAAAAAAACTTTCAACATTTAAATACAATACTCAGAATATAAAATGGGATGAAATTACAGAACAGTTTAAATGCGAGTTAGCCAAATATTTAGACCTCAATATTAATGTAGATAATTTAAGCACCTCCCAGTTAGATAAATACATTACAAAATTAGTCACAGCAGTACAAAAGGTTAGCGACAAACTCTTTCCGAGAAAATCGTCTAAAGTAACAAATCGAGCACCTTGGTGGAACGATAAATTAGAAAATCTCAAGCAAAAAGTTATAAAAAATCACCACAAAATTCAACAAATGAAACGCAGTAAAAAACCGTTAACCGAATTGTTGCTAGAAAAAGAAAACTTAAGAAATGAATATGCTCAAGCAATTAGAATTGCTTCAACTGAGCATTTCAGGGAGTTCTGCAATAAGCAGGGAAAGGAGGATGTATGGAGTATAACCAATCGGTTACTTAAGACCACACCTTTGAAGCAGCCTCCCTCAACTCTTAAAACAAGAGCGGGTAAATACACAAAAACAACATACGAAACTGCTGAAACGTTTTTAAATGAATATTTTCCTGATGATGGACCCGATACATGCTTAAGGCACATGCAGCTGCGTAATTCTTTTAACGAAACACCCGACACGCCAGCAGATGCTCCATTTACTGTAGAAGAAGTGCTTGAGTCATTGAAATCCATGAACCCCAAAAAATCACCTGGTCTAGACCACCTCACATCGGATATATGTTTTAAATTTGCTGAAACTTTCCCTATTACAATCTTTCAAATAATGAACAGATGCCTGCAACTCGGCCACTTTCCAAAGGACTGGAAGGTCGCATATATAAAAATTATCCCAAAACACAACCAAACCGAACTTAATACCGCTTCATATAGACCGATAGGACTCATTAATGTATTTGGAAAGGCCTTAGAAAAATTAATTACTAAAAGACTTACATATTTCTTACACACAACTAATGCAACTAGTAATTTACAATTCGGTTTCAAAGAGCAAACTTCAACAACGGCTGCTATCCAAAGAGCGCTTGACGTTATACAAAATGCTAGATTGCAAAATCATCAAGTGTTGGCAATCTCACTCGATATACAGGCGGCTTTTGACAATGCCTGGTGGCCAGCACTGTTTCATAGGCTTCACACTATTAAATGTCCTAGCAACTTATATAATCTTCTTAAAAATTACTTCCAACACCGTGTAGTCAAACTTGATTTTGCGGATAGTTCAGCTACCAAGTATATGTCTCGGGGATGCGTTCAGGGTTCAGTTTGCGGTCCAATGCTATGGAACCTGATACTTGATGAGCTCTTAACATCTGAGCTACCCAATGGATGTCATCTCCAAGCCTTCGCAGATGATCTCTTATTAATAGTGTCTTCAAAAGATACCCAAAATCTTGAAACTACAACTAACGAAGCTCTTTCCAAAATTGTATCGTGGGGAAACTCAGTCAAACTAAGATTTAATCCTAATAAAACCCAAATGATATCATTTACCAATAAAGCTCGCAAATGTGAAATAGTTATGAACAGTCTACCATTGCAATTCTTCCGCCAAATAAAGTATTTAGGGGTCATTATAGACCAAAAATTAAATTTCATAAAGCATGCAGAACATACAATACACAAATCGTACAATCTATTTCAAAAATTAGCCAAATATATAAAACCTACTTGGGGAGTAAATTCAGAAAATGTGCATACCATATATCTTGCAGTAATAGAACCTATTGTTTGCTATGCATCAAGTATTTGGAGTTCTGCTCTAAAATATAAGTATATAGAAAAACGGTTACTTTCTCTCCAACGCAATTTCGCCATTAAAATCATAAGAGGATTTCGAACAACAAGCACGGCAACTGCAATCTCTCTGGCAAAACTTTATCCATTACAAGCTAAAATAAAAACGTGTGCAGATTTAGAAACAACGAAGCGATGTAAAACCTCCATATATCTTCCTAAAGATATAGAACTCGAAACACCAGTGATACCTGCAGAACTTCTACACCCTTGCCAAAGAAAAACAATCCAATTTCAGGAAGCTTCAAACCAACAGGATATAAATCAATACTCCGATACAGCAACATCAAGTATATTTACAGATGGAAGCAAGACTGATAAAGGTGTAGGAGCTGCTTTTGTTGTTATTCACTCTGATGGTCAAGACGTCGTTAAGAAATATAAACTGCATGACGCTTGTTCTGTATACCAAGCTGAACTTTTTGCAATTTTAAAAGCAAGTGAATGGATTCTGAACAGTAAACTTATAAAATTTTCAATATTTTCCGATAGCAAGTCAAGCCTCTTAGAGTTAAATAACCCAAACACCACGAACCCATTAGCAGTAGCAATACACCGCAACGTTACTAATATAGAAACAAGAAATAAATCAGTAAGATTCATCTGGACGAAAGCCCATAATGGTGTAACCGGGAATGAATTAGCGGACTCGGCAGCCAAATCAGCAACGAACTTAAAGAAAGCCCCCGATTATTCCAAATTTCCTATCAGCTA
Organism: Parnassius apollo; assembly: GCA_907164705.1. NCBI lineage: Eukaryota > Metazoa > Arthropoda > Insecta > Lepidoptera > Papilionidae > Parnassius > Parnassius apollo. The sequence goes on along the minus strand of CAJQZP010001208.1, from coordinate 1,327,199 downwards.
CATAAAACAAATACATCGTAAGATTTTACAAACTGCGAGTGAAGATTACTACAATAACATAGTTAACTGCACATATACCAAAACGTGGTGCCCTACATACGAAGAACTCCACAAAGTTTTAGAAAAAATCAAACCTGACTTTAATTTTACGCAAATTCTAAGTAATCACGGGTTTCACAAATGCTACCTATATAGGTTCAAAATAAGCCCAAATGATTATTGCCCGTGTGACGGAAGCACATCCCAAACTGTTATCCATCTCATTAAAGAATGCCCAAAATTTAACAACACTAGAATAGACCATGAAATTATCTGCAATAACTTAAAAATAAAGCCATACGATTTAACAGACATAGTTAAAAAATACACAACTATAGAAACGTTTACTAAACACATAAACAAAATAGTTAAATCATTAAAAAAATATAATAATTAACAAAATATATCAAAGGAAAAAAGACTGCCAAAATAATATCTAAAAAAACTAAATAATTAAAGAGATCCAATCTCCATAATGCAACTTGTATCCCGATAGCATAATGCATTATGTAAGAAAACTTAACAGTCTCTAAACAAAAAAAAAAAAAAAAACCTAACCTAACCTAACCTAACCTAACCTAACCTAACCTAACCTAACTTAACCTAACCTAACCTAACCTAACCTAACCTAACCTAACCTAACCTAACCGAACCTAACCTAACCTAACCTAACCTAACCTAACCTAACCTAACCTAACCTAACCTAACCTAACCTAACCTAACCTAACCTAACCTAACCTAACCTAACCTAACCTAACCGTCACAGAGAACCCAACAGTGGAAGAGTGATCAAAGCTGCCATTGTATTGTTCGACGACACCATTAACGTAACCCAGTGTCCCAGTCTAACAACGGAAAATATCGCAGTTGCCAAGCTGAGGACAGGGGCCTCGGAGATGGGAGTGGTGTCTGTCTATCTGGAATGCGACAAGCCAATCGACCCATACCTGGAAACGATCGAAAAGGCAGTGGCAGCTCTAGGGACTGTAAACGTGATACTCGGTGGAGACGTGAACGCATGGAACACCTGGTGGGGGAGTCGGAAGGCGGACAGTAGAGGGCTAGATGTGGCCGCCAAACTCGACGAATTGGAGCTCCATATACTTAATAGAGGAACTGATCCCACTTTTGATACCATCAGAGGTGGGAAAAGGTTCCCTAGTTCAGTGGATATAACTACCTGCTCGACGAGCCTGCTTGGGAGGGTAGAAAACTGGAGGCTATCTGAAGAAATAACTGTTTCGGACCACAGAGCAATCCTATTCGATATAAATCTAGAAAAATCAATTGGGACAGACATTAGTAGAAATACCAGGAAGTAGAGCACAAAAAAGGCAAACTGGAGCGGGTTTCGTGAGAAACTTCTCCAGATTTGGAACAGCAAAGCAATAGTCAAAACAGAAATAGACAAAATAAAAACAAGAGAAGACATCGAAACAAAGATAGAAGAAATAACAAAGACAGTAATGGAAGCATGTGATAAATATCTACCCAAATTGAAGAACAAAAAACGAATAGGATTGCCCTGGTGGACCGATGAATTAACACAGCGCAAGAAGAAAGTCTCCACATTAAAGCGTCGAATATCATGTGCAGCACCAATTCGTCGAGAATGGGTCGTAGAGCAGTACCTCAATGCAAAAGAGGAGTACCAGCAGGAAGTCAAAAGGGCCCAAACTTCCTGCTGGAAGAACTTTTGCTGCCGACAGGAGCGAGAATCAATGTGGGACGGAATTTATAGAGTGATAGGTCGCACAAAACAGAGGCAGGAGGACATTCCTCATCCTAAATGGAAAAACCATGGGGAACCAGGAATCAGCCAAGACCTTGGCAGATACGTTCTTCCCAGAAGACGACACTCGGGAGGATGATGCAGGACACAGGCTGTTGAGAGAGGCAGCAAGAGATGTAAACGAAGGGTCACATGATGATTCATGTGACCCACCTTTTACGATGGAGGAGCTGATGTGGTCTGTGTCTAGTTTCAACCCAAAAAAGGCACCAGGGAACGACGGTCTCACGGCCGATATCTGCGAAACAGTCATTACTTTAGATCCGACAATGTTCTTGGCGATATTAAATAAATGCCTCAGTCTGTCATACTTTCCAAAGAAATGGAAAGAGGCGGTAATAGTCGTACTGCGAAAGCCTGGGAAAGAGAACTACACGCATCCCAAATCTTATCGACCCATTGGACTGCTACCTGTGTTTGGGAAAATCTTGGAAAAAATTTTAATTAAAAGAATAAAATGGCATATTGTTCCCCAACTTAGCCGGAGACAATACGGATTCATGCCACAGCGCAGCACCGAGGACTCCCTCTATGACATGATACAGCTCATAAAATCTAAGCTCGAGGACAAAAAGATAATAGTGCTAGTGTCACTGGACATAGAGGGAGCCTTCGATAATGCGTTGTGGCCGGCTATCAGATGCAGGCTGGCAGAAAATCGGTGCCCGATAAACCTAAGACGGGTTATAGATAACTATTTTGAAGACAGAAGAGTCTGCATCAGGTACGCAGGAGCAGAATGGGTGAAAAAGACTGAAAAGGGATGTGTGCAGGGATCGATAAGCGGTCCTATATTTTGGAATTTATTGATTGACCCACTACTACACGAACTAAGCGAAAAAGGGGAATATTGCCAGGCTTTCGCGGACGACGTGGTCCTGATTTTCTCCGGGGATAAGTCACTGGATGTACAGGATCGGGTCAATGCAGCCCTCGCACATGTTCAGAAGTGGGGAGTCCAAAACAAGCTCAAATTCGCACCACACAAAACGAAAGCTATGGTGATAACAAAAAAGGTAAAGTATGACTCACCACTTCTGAAAATGGGCGGGGAGAACATAGAATTGTCCAGGGAAATGAAAATTCTTGGGCTCACTATAGACGATAGGCTGACCTTCAACACACATGTGAAAAATGTGTGTTGCAAGGCACAAAGACTGTACTGTCAATTGACAAGAGCTGCAAGAATTAGTTGGGGCTTGAACCCGGAGATAATCAGGACCATTTATGTGGCAGTAACGGAGCCGATCATATTGTATGCGGCAAGCGTATGGGCGCCGGCAACATATAAACAAAAAGTAAAAAAGCAGCTCGACACGGTACAACGCGGGTTCGTTCAAAAAATAATAAAGTCTTATAAAACCGTATCACTGCACTCTGCCCTACTGCTCGCTGGGTTGCTTCCCTTGGACCTAAGAGTCCGGAAAGCAGCCTTATTTTATGAAATAAAGAAAGGTCATTCCCAGCGAGTAGTGGGAGATCGGGACGTGGAACGAAAAGTAGAGTACGTAAAGACACCTCACCCCGCGTATCAAGTTGGGCTGCAGTTCACATGCCTGGAGGATGGTGCACAAGTCGACCAACATAACAATGAAGGTTTAAAAATATTTACAGACGGGAGCAAGATCGAGGGGAAAAGTCGGCGTTGCGTTATCAATTTGGAATGACGCAGCGGAGACAAGTACCCGAAAATTAAAGTTGGAAGACTTCACCACTGTCTACCAGGCAGAATTGCTGGCCATATACGAGGCAACAAATTATGCCCTGAAAGATCCGGCACAGATCTGCCGCATATACAGCGACTCTAGATCTGCCCTCCAGACACTTGTTCAGAGCGTTTACCTCCATCCCCTAGCGGAAAAAATTAGAAAAAACATATCGGAAATAAACAAAAAGGGAAAATTGCTTAAATTGTTTTGGGTTAAGGCACACGCAGGATTGGAGGGAAACGAGAGGGCGGACAAGTTAGCGAAAGAGGCTGCATTAAAAATTAAACGCAAATCGGACTACGATAAGTGCCCGACTTCATTCGTCAGGAGACAGATTCGTCTAGATTCGCTTGACAAATGGAACCGGCTCTACATGGAAGCCGAAACGGCCTCTGTAACAAAAGTCTTCTTCCCAGACGCCTTAAGCGCCTATCCTATAATAAGGAAAACACACATGGACTCGCTAACGGTGCAAGTGATGACAGGACATGGCGGGTTCTCAGAATATTTGCATCGATTCAAATGCAAAGAGAGCCCGGCATGTGTCTGTGATCCGATGAAGGAAGAAAGTGTAATACACATTATTACAGAATGTCCTGTCTACAGCAAATATAGAAATGATATAGAAATAGAATTAGCAATAAAAATTAGTAAAGAAAATATATGTAAAATAATAAGAAATAAATATGTTAGAAGTAGGTTCCTAAAGTACTATATAAAACTATAGCTAATAAGGTGATACAAAAGAATAAATAAGATATTACATAGTTGTGTAAGTATGAAAAGGGAAACTGTAAATTATATATAGGTATATAATGTAAACAGCCCCATAAAAATAGCAAAAATAAAAATAGATTAAGTTATAGTAAGAAATAAAAAAAAAGTAATATATAGACAACAATGTAAGGTATATTAAAATAGAAATAAGAACTGCATCAGAAACTAAGAGCTAAAGATAAATCTAAGAATAAAAGTAGATTAAGACATAGTAATAAAGATGAATGTAGTAATGTAAGACATGTGTAATCTAAATTTAAGAACTGTAATAGAATGTAAGTCAAAAAGAAGTAAAAAAAAAAAGCAAAAAGATAAAATAAAAAATTAGAAAATATATAAATAAAGAAATAAAAATAAAAAAGATGGAAAAAAGTCCCTGATCTCCATGTTAGGGGGAATTAGAATAAAAAAAAACAATAACCTAACCTAACCTAACCTAACCTAACCTAACCTAACCTAACCTAACCTAACCTAACCTAACCTAACCTAACCTAACCTAACCTAACCTAACCAGTCCGGTGTCAACTGCCGTCCCGAACGCCACGTTTCTGTGTTGCTCCGTGCTCTAAAAATCGCAAAAATAGGTTTTTCGCAACCGATTTTGGTGAATGAGGTACCAAAAGTTGCGCCTTGACTCGCGGCGTAAAATATTGAAGTTTTCAGGAAAATCGGAGTGTTTGTGAAAAAGTTATAGTGCAATAAGTGATTTTCAAAAATTTTCAAAATTTCAAAGTAAAACGCTGCGCGATTAAGCGGAGACTATGGCTCCGAGAAAAAGCCAAAAAAAACAAGTGCCACGTGGGCACGTGTTTTGAGAAGCAAAAGTGTGCGGCTGTTTTTGAAGGCGGATTCTGGTAGTACTCGTGGAGAGCAGCTGGGAGCAAGTTTCAGGACAATTTTACGATAAGTGGCTTAAGAGATATTGACTTTATTAAATTTAGAAAAAAATTGACATTTAAATAACTTAAAAACTAAAGTGAAGACCCCCAGTTATTATTTTAAAATAGTGTTAAGAAGTACATAAGGAATATACGGACAAAATTTTGGATTTTTTCTAGCGAGTAGTTTTTTAGTTATAAATTTTTCAATATTTTTAGTTAACATGTGTTACCCCTAAAATAAGTAGTAGTAAACTTTTAAATAGATATTTAAAATAAGGCTCTGTATTATAATATATGTAAATTTTTGTAGAATTTTAAAATCAAAATTTAACTCTAAAAATCAAAATTTTCAAAAAAATTTATATTTAATTGTAAAAAATTTAATTAAAGGGGGCTTAAAAAGCCAAAAGATTAATACAGACGTAATCTCGACACCGAGACCTTTTGAACGAGCCCAAACACGGGTCAAATCAATTAAGAGACGGCCAAGATAGAGATAAGTTGTCTGGACCGGCGATCATTTTGAAAATTTTAAAAACTTAATAGCTCTGTTTGTGGAAGTCGTAGCGAGTTACGGTTTTGGACTGTACTATTAGTGGATCGATTTCTACCCACCTACAAAGACTCGGGCTTTTTTGAGCCCTAGTTTTTCAGGGTCCTGAAATCGATCCTATCTGAAAGACCGGGAGAGGGGCAGTAGTATAGTCCAAACGCTGGTCTTCTGCGATTTCTGGAAGCAGAGTTATTGGCAATCAAACATCTAGTTTGACAGTTCGGCAGCCATCTTGGAAATCTAAAATAGGCCATAGCTGCCGAACTAGAAGTCGTACAGGACTGGGGTTTGGACCCCAGACGTCGGCAAGTAGTGCCGGAACAGATAACTCAGCTTTCAGGAAATTTCAGCATCCAAAAAATTAAATTCCTGAAAGCTACATTATATTATAGCCCTGGTCGAGCCCATCAAAACGAGCCCAAGCACGGAGCTGTAGGCCCACCTGTTCAGGAGTTACAGCGCATTAACCATAAATTTGGCGGCCATCTTGTTTGGAAACCATAATTTGGAAGCGCTGTAACTTGGGAACCTTTCGGGCTAGGTATGCCGAGTTTGGGTTCCCTGAATAGGGCTCGAAGAGCGCTTTCAGCTGGTCCATAAAATAGATTCTAGGTAGAGTCAGAACTCTGTTAGACTGTAACTCTCTGTTATATAATATTTTTTAAGAATTTTTTTAATAGTATTAGATATATACCTCCCAGAAACTTTAATAATCATTAGACAATTATCTTCTATGTATATTTTGTAAATAAGATGGAATAACTAAATTGATTAGTTAGTAATATTGGAATTGTAAATAGGTTTATAGACTGACTCTAGATAGAGTCAATTATAGCTTTAAAAATATATAAATACGACTAACTCTAGGTAGAGTTAAATACAGACACGATAAAAAATAACTCTTTTAAGAACAGTGACATATATACTCTGCAATAAGCAGTATATCAGACTTAGGAACTGAACGAAGGTAGAGTAAACTCTACGTAGAGGAAAACTTGGAACGATCTGTGACGTGGTTTGCTGTGGTTTTCATCGCTTGAAAATATATTAATCTACCGCAGTATTGTCGAAATTAAATAATTTATATTATTATTATTTTATAACTTATACAAACTTTTAAATTTTTAAATTTGACTAATATTTACACTTTACATTTTATTTATTTGTGTTGGTTGCTGAGACCAAAGGACGCGTTCCCTTGATATAATGTTTGGCTTCCGTACTCCCTCAAAAAAGACGGAGGAAAGCGATAGAGACTTGAGTCCTCAGGGTTCTCCAAGCAAGACGGAAAAGACAGAGAAGGCAGGTCCTTCCTCTAAAAAAGACTGCACGATGCAAGTCCCAAGCGTGCGGAAAAGTATTGGAGAATGGGAGACTGGAAAAATAGAAACGGAACCTACAACACAGACCTCTCCAAAAAAGGTAGCCCTGGTGGCCCGGCAAAAGCAAAGGATACTACCATCGCAAGAGACAAGAGGAGCAGTACGCTTACGTACTACCACCGCAACTCTGGTAGCAGCCGAGAACTTAGAAAGCTCGCCGAAAATGGAAAGCACGAAATACGCGGATCGTTTGACGGAGGCTCGAGCCTGTCTCCACAAGGCTAAACACCACCTTAGCAACTCTCGAAACCTGAGGACTGACATTAAAATGGAAGTCACTCAGGCTATAGAGAGACTCTACTACTTAGTAAAAGAGGCAGAGACAGGCAAGAGCAAAGGAAAAGAGGAAAAATCGAAAGAACAGGAACAGAAAGATGAGAGACAGGAAGATGAAAATAGAAAAAGAAAGGAAGAAGAGCAAAATCTAATGACAAAACTGGAGGAGCATGGAAAACTCCTAGAGGACAGTAGGAAAGAGATGGAAAAACTAAGAGAAGAAATGAAAAGGCAAGAAATTAAAGTAGACAGAGGGACATATGCGAGTGCAGTGGCTGGGCCACCAAGGAGTTCACCTTCACCTTTAAAAGATATGGCATTGCATTCAGTAATGATCCAATGACGAAAAAGAGACGGGAGATCAGGTAATGGAGAAAATAAGAAAAGTAATCAACGCTAAGGAAGAAGGACTACAAATTGACAAAATCAGAAAGGCAAGGGACAGAAAGATAATAGTGGGATGTCGAACGGAGAAGGAGATAAGTAGGGTTAAAGAGAGGTTAAAGAAAGCAGAGAAAGACCTTAAAGTGGATGATATTAAAAACAAGGATCCTCTAATTATCTTAAAAGACGTGTTGCAGTACAACACGGATGACGAGATACAAAAGGCAATTGTGGTACAGAATAAACACCTCTTCAAAGACCTTTCAGACAGAGAGATTAGAATGGAGGTTAAATATAAGAAAAGGACCCGGAACCCGCACACATCCCACATCGTTATGAGAGTTTCGCCACAAATATGGAACCGTTTAACTGAAGCAGGAATGATCCACGTTGACCTACAAAGAGTGAGAGTGATGGATCAGTCCCCCTTGGTACAATGTTCGCGTTGTCTAGGTTATGGGCATAGTAAGCGCATGTGCACCGAGACGACAGATGTGTGCAGCCACTGTGGGGGCACACATCTGAAATCCGAATGCGCTGAATGGTTATCTGGAGCACTGCCTGAATGCAGAAATTGCAGTAAGACAAAGCAAGGCAACAAAGAGCACAACGCATTTAGCCTTGACTGTCCGATAAGGAAGAAATGGGAAGTCCTCGCCAGGTCTACCATAGCATATTGCTAAGGTTGTCCCAAAGTCCAACACGGAACCAAACATCAGTGACCACCGATATCACGCTATCCAGGCGAACTTACAAAGATGTGAGCTAGCCACGGCCGAGCTAATCATTGAGGCGGCCAAGAGGAAAACATCTTTTGAATTGGTACAAGAGCCCTATATAGGTAGAATTGGACAGATGAAAAACTACCCAGGCACGCGAATAGCACAAAGTGACAGAAGCCAGAACACTGATAAAGTGATCAAGGCTGCTATTGTGCTGTTCGACGATACCATAGACATGGCACAATGCCCCAGTCTAACAACGGAGAACATAGCAGTTGCTAAATTGAGGACTGGGGCATGGGAACTCGGCGTAGTGTCCGTCTACCTTGAGGGAGACGAACCAATTGAACCGTACCTTGAAGTGATTGGGGCGGCCGTGGTGGGCTTACGGACTAGGAACGTGATACTCGGTGGGGACGTAAATGCATGGAATACCTGGTGGGGAAGCCGAAAGACAGACAGCAGGGGAATTGAAGTAGCAGCTAAGCTGGATGAACTGGAGCTACATATCCAGAACAGGGGGACTGAGCCCACATTCGACGTATACAGACTTGGGAAGAGATTCTCCAGCTGTGTAGATCTGACTACCTGCTCGACTAGCCTACTCGGGAGAATAGAAAACTGGAGACTTTCCGAAGAAATAACCAGCTCGGACCACAGGGCACTCCTATTTGATATAAATCTAGAGAAATCAATTGGCACAAATATAAAAAGAACAACCAGGGTTTACAACACCAAAAAAGCAAATTGGGGCGAGTTTCGTGAGAAACTCGCAAAAATTTGGAAAAACAAAAGACTGAATAACGCAGAAATAGACAAAGTAACAACTACAGATGATATAGAAATAAAAATAGAAGAATATACAAAATCAATAGCTGAAGCATGCGAAAACTGTATTCCAAAACTAAACAACAAAAAACAAATGGGACTGCCCTGGTGGACTCACGAGCTGACACAACGGAAAAAGGAAGTCTCCAGGCTGAGACGTAGGATCTCTTACTCAGCACCGGTTCGACGTGGGTGGGTTGTCGAGCAGTATAAACCAGCGAAAGGAAAATACCAACAAGAAATAAAAACAGCGCAGACTACCAGCTGGAAAAAATTCTGTGGCAAGCAAGAGCGAGAAACGATGTGGGATGGGATATACAGGGTTATTAATCGTACAAGAGTACGACAGGAGGACACTCCACTTGTTCGAGATGGGAGGTCCTTAGAAAGTAGGGAATCGGCCAGCTTCCTGGCGGAAGTCTTTTATCCGGAGGATAGAATTGAGGATGATGACACGGAACACAAGCAAATTAGAGAAACAGCTAAAACTGTAAACGAAGGGTCACATGATAGTCCATGTGACCCACCTTTTACAACGGAAGAGCTGATGTGGGCCGTGTCAAGCTTCAATCCGAAGAAGGCGCCGGGAAGCGACGGATTTACAGCGGACATTTGTGGAGTAGTCATCGCCCTGGACTCAGCATTGTTTCTGGCGATAGCAAACAAATGCCTTAGTCTCGCTTACTTCCCCGTCATATGGAAAAAAGCAATAATAGTGGCGCTGAGAAAGCCTGGCAAGGAAAATTACACACACACGAAATGTTACAGGCCGATTGGGCTATTGCCTGTTCTGGGCAGTCTTCGAAAAAATGGTGGTTCGAAGGGTCAAGTGGCACATCGTACCGACAATAAGCCGGGAACAATACGGGTTCATGCCACAGCGCAGTACCGAGGACTCCCTCTATGATATGATGCAGCTGATAAGAACTAAGCTCAAGGACAAAAAGCTCACTCTGCTTATATCATTAGACATAGAGGGAGCCTTCGATAACGCCTGGTGGCCGGCCATACGATGTGCGCTTGCGGGGACTGGATGCCCAGTAAACACAAGACGCCTTATTGACAGCTATCTCAGTGACAGGACAGTGTGCTTGAGATATGCTGGGTCAGAATGTGTCAGGAAGACCACAAAAGGGTGTGTGCAAGGCTCTATAGGTGGTCCAATTTTTTGGAACTTGCTGTTGGACCCACTCTTGAAACAACTGAGCGAAAATGGAGTCCATTGCCAGGCTTTCGCGGACGATGTGGTCCTAATTTTCTCTGGGGATACGGCAATACAGGTGCAGGAGCAGGCAAATGTGACCCTCGCACATGTCCAGAAGTGGGGAGTCAAAAACAAGCTAAAGTTTGCACCGCATAAAACCATGGCGATGGTTATTACAAATAAATTAAAGTACGACTCACCACTTCTGGAGATGGGTGGGGAAAGCATTAGCCTCTCCAAACAAATTAAGATCCTCGGCCTTACAATCGACGACAGACTTGCCTTCGACACACATATAAAGAATGTGTGCCGCAAGGTACAGAACTTGTATCGACAGTTGTCGAGAGCTGCAAAAATCCACTGGGGCCTGAACCCAGAGATTATTAGGACCATATATATAGCGGTTGTGGAACCGATCGTGCTTTACGCGGCTAGTGCTTGGGCACCAGCAACCAGCAAGCAGAAAATTAAAACAAAGCTCGACACGATACAACGCGGATTTATACAAAAAATAATAAAAGCATACAGAACGGTATCTCTGCACTCGGCTCTACTACTCGCCGGGCTGCTCCCTTTGGACATTAGAATCCGGGAAGCAGCCTCGCTTTATGAAATAAAGAAAGGCTTCTCCCGGCGGATAGTAGGTGATCGGGATGTAGAGAGGAAAAATTGATTACACGGAAACCATACATCCTGCGGAACAGGTCGGGCTGAAGTTTGCGTGCCTGGAAGACGGTGCACAAATAGACCAAAATAACAACAATGGCCAAAAAATATTTACTGACGGCAGTAAAATAGAGGGGAAAGTCGGCGCGGCGTTATCCATCTGGTATGACGCCGCGGAGATAAGTACCCGGAAACTGAAACTGGAAAATTTTTGCACCGTACTGAATCAACAAGATATGTCATCAAAAACCCAACACAAAGCTGCAACATTTATAGTGACTCGAGGTCTGCTCTCCAAACAATTGTTCAAGACGTCTCCCTCCATCCCCTAGCGGTGGAAGCTAGAAACAACATTTTAAAAATTAACAGACAGGGCAAAACACTAAATATGTTTTGGGTTAAAGCTCACGCAGGATTGGAGGGAAACGAGAGAGCAGACCAGCTAGCCAAAGAAGCAGCCACAAAAAGTAAAAAGAAACCTGACTATGACAAGTGTCCGGTTTCGTACATCAAGCGACAAATCCGATTGGAGTCCGCTTGATGAATGGAACCGGCGCTACAAGGAAGGAAAAACAGGCAATGTAACAAAAATATTCTTCCCAGATGCTATAAAAGCATATAACATCATCAGAAAGGTTGACATGGATCATATGACGGTACAAGTCATGACAGGCCATGGGGGCTTCTCGGATTATTTGTATAGATTTAAGTGTAAGGAGAGCCCATCATGTGCCTGTGATACAACAAAAAATGAAGATATTATACATATCATAACGGAATCTCCCATATTTAGTAGAGAGAGAATGGACATAGAAATAGAGTTAGAAACAAAGATAAGCAAAGAAAATATTAATGAAATTATTAAAAATAAGCATAGCAGATATAAGTTTATAAAATATTGTAAACAATTAGCATATAGAATAGTAAATAAAAATAAATAGAATAAGAAAAGGGTACTGTAACATAATATATGTTAGTATACAATGTAAACAGTCCCACAAAATAAATAGCAATAAGAACTTAGACATAATGATAAGGTAAATATAAGCGTAAATGTAAATGAAATAAACTATGTAGCACTAAAATATAAAAAAGACAAAAGAAAAGAATATAACGGGTGAAAAAAGAAAACAACTAATGATAAACAAAGTCCCTGATCTCCCATGTCAGGGGAACTAGTAATAATAAATAATAAAAAAAAAACCTAACCTAACCTAACCTAACCTAACCTAACCTAACCTTTTTTTTTTTTTTTGCATGGGGAAATGCCTACGCATACCCGCCTCGCGGGGGCAAGGACGGGTTATGTCGGACTCGCACCGACTAAAACCCCATGGTGTTCCACCTTTGTCGCATATTGGCAGGGCTACGGGAACGCTTTCGCACACATCCGCGGCCCTACTAGCGCCTGCCGCCCCATGGCAGCACCTCCTCGGGAGAGGAAAATTCCTCCCCGTTCTCCTTCCCAGGTAAGGCGCACCAGAACACATGGCGCACCTTCCTCCACGGCCTCCAACTACGTCTGTGCAACAGACGCCCCCGCGTCCGATGCACAAAGGCCATGGGGCCAGGAAAAACGAGCACTTAGAAGTACTAGCCTTCCCGACCCCAGCGGCGGATCTGGTCTATGGCTCCGCCGCCAACCAAGATTCGGCTGCGGAGGGTAGGGAAAGCGGCGCCTCGCAATACCGACAATCCTCTCCCCCCGCAGCCCCACCACCACCGCATTAACGGTGCGGCCCCGTTTGAGTCGCGAAGGATAGGGCGAGTGGCGCATCGCCATACCAACACTCCTCTTCCTCCGCGACTCCACCTCGGCTGCAACGGTAGAGGGTGCGCGAGTCCCCACTCGCTGCAATCCACCAGCACACATCCGAAGTGGGCTCCCCAAGCCCACTCGGAGCGGCCACCTCAGGCCGGCCCTTCACCTCGGGCCAGCCACGTGGGTTCCTCTTTGTTCACCGTGGGAGACCAAGCCACGGCTACTAAGCCCCCCCGCCACGACAAGGCGGGAACCCGTTCGGGGGGGGGGGGAACCTAACCTAACCTAACCTAACCTAACCTTTTTTTTTACATGGGGAAATGCCTACGCATACCCGCCTCGCGGGGGCAAGGACGGGTTATGTCGGACTCGCACCGACTAAAACCCCATGGTGTTCCACCTTCGTCGCATATTGGCAGGGCTACGGGAACGCTTTCGCACACTTCCGCGGCCCTACCAGCGACTGCCGCCCCATGACAGCACCTCCTCGGGAGAGGAATATTCCTCCCCGTTCTCCTTCCCAAGTAAGGCGCACCAGAACACATGGCACGCCTCCCTCCACGGCCTCCAATTGCGTCTGCGCAACAGACGCCCCCGCGTCCGATGTGCGAAGGCCATGGGGCCAGGAAAAACGAGCACTTAGAAGTACTAGCCTTCCTGACCCCAGCGGCGGATCTGGTCTATGGCTCCGCCGCCAACCAAGATTCGGCTGCGGAGGATAGGGAGAGCGGCGCCTCGCAATACCGACAATCCTCTCCCCCCGCAGCCCCATCACCACCGCATCAACGGTGCGGCCCCGTTTGAGTCGCGGAGGATAGGGCGAGTGGCGCATCGCCATACCAACACTCCTCTTCCTCCGCGACTCCACCTCGGCTGCAGCGGTAGAGGGTGCGGAGTCCCCACTCGCTGCAGTCCACCAGCATACACCCGAAGTGGGCTCCCCAAGCCCACTCGGAGTGGCCACCTCAGGCCGGCCCTTCACCTCGGGCCAGCCACGTGGGTTCCTCTTTGTTCACCGTGGGAGACCAAGCCACGGCTACTAAGCCCCCCCCGCCACGACAAGGCGGGAACCCGTTCGGGGGGGGGGGGGGAACCTAACCTAACCTAACCTAACCTAAACTAACCTTTTTTTTTTACGTGGGGAAATCCTCATGGATACCCGTCTGTCGTGTAGGCGTCAGACAGGTTATGCCGGACTCCTACCGGCTAAAACCCCACTGTTTACATCTCATCACCTTTTGTCAGGGCTACGGGAACGCTTTCGCATACTACCGCAATCCCGACGGCAAAAGCCCTTACAGGCTCCGACTCGATGACTTCTTCTTGTAGGGGCGTACCATCACACCGTACGCGCCACCTCGAGGCCCTGCATAATAGGTGACGGACAGCCCCAGCGTCCGCCCCCTAAGCCTCAATTACGGGGGGTGGAAGAGAGCCTGATATGCTCTTCTCCGGCGCCCAGCTCTCCGGCTGCGGATTGGGATTGTTGCCGTCTTTTCCCTCTCCCTCTCCGCAACTTCCTTTTGTGACATCACTTTTTCGCAAAACGTTACCCCAGCACTCCACGCCCTCTCGCATCCAACCATAGCTTTAATAAAAGCTGGAAGCGAGAGGTCATCCCCCACTACAGCCACGAGGTCCCGACGCAAGTTAGCCCAAGCCGGGTAAACCTCAAGTGTATGCTGCGCCGTGTCCTCGTCGCTACCACAGTGATGGCACTCAGTTGTCGGCTCTCTTCCGGTTATACGGCACAGATACTTACCAAAGCACCCATGTCCGGAAAGCACCTGCACCAGCCGGAAGGTCAGTGACCCATGCCGCCTGTTTTTCCAGTCTAACATGACCGGAAGAACAGCATCGACAGTTCTGCTTCCTGCCTTCGGATGGGCTAGACGCTCCTTCCACTTTTCAAGCACCAGTTGCCGAGTGTGGAGCAATCGCAATTGCCACTCTCTGGGAGAGGGGCGACATCCTCGGTGTCGAAGTTCCAAGCGCCAATCGTACATAGACGCAAGGAACTCCGCCTCTATATCCCAGGGTGGGGACGCCGCCAAAACGCATGCCGCCTCAAAGGAGATCGTCCGGTATCCTCGCACGACTCCGATGGCCATCGCCCTCTGGGGCCTTCTCAGGAAGACGATGGTTCTTTCCGTCAGAGCCCCAACCCATATAGGGGCCCCATATAAAGCCATGGACCGAACCACCCCCAAATAGAGACGGCGGCAATTCGCATCGGGCCCTCCGACATTGGGTAGCAACCTTTTTAAGGCAGCTGTTGCTCTCATTAGCCGGGGGGGGCCAAGCACCTAAAGTGCTCGCGGAAGCTCCAACGGCTATCCAGGATGAGTCCTAGGTACCTCATATTGGACCCAACCTGAATACGGACATCACTGACAATGATGTGGGATCCCTGTGGCGGTGCTTTTCGAGGCCTGTGAAAGCAGATGGCCTGGGACTTGCTTAATTTTAGATTTAGATTATGCCAGCACCCGGGGGAAGGTCTCCCCGCAACACCCAGTCATAACCGACGTTCCACAGAAGCGGTCCTAAAACCGAGCCTTGTGGAACGCCGCACGACATTACCCTCCTTAATATCCTGCCTTTCCGCCCAGGATAGCAGACACATCGCTCAGAGAGATAGCTCCCGATTATTCGTCTGAGATAGGGAGGCACCTTGTGGTACTTCAGTGCCTCGCTGATGGTGGCCCAGGGCATGGTGTTGAAAACGTTGGCAATATCTATAGACACTGCCAATAAAACCCCACCCCTTGCTAAAATCTCGTCCGAATGGGCCTTGACGCATTTAATTGCGTCTATCGTTGACCGACCCATTCGAAAGCCAAACTGCTGGTCTGACAAATCGGGACCCATCTCTTCGAGATGCCCGATAAGGCGACGGGCTATTATTCGCTCGAAGAGCTTATCTGCTTCATCGAGCAATACTATAGGGCGGTAGGCGGAGGGAGAATCGGCGGGGGCCCATCCTTCTTCAGAAGGACTAGCCTGCCCGTTTCCACTGTAATGGGAACCGTCCCATCTCCAGACAGGTATCAAGTAGCCTGCGGAATCGTTCCCCTAGTTCCTTGAGGGCTAAAACCCAGGCACGGCCAGGAATGCCGTCGGGACCTATCGTGTCGTGTAAAACTGGCAGCCATATTGGCGGCCATTTTGATTTGATAAAAAGTTGTATAACTTTTGATCTAGACGTCTTAGAAAGACGCGGTTTCTTGTACACGCTTAGTTGTGGTGAGCTCTACGATTTGTGATAGTTTGTGGCTCTGGATAGAGTCGACCTCCAGATTGCCAAAAATTTGGCAGGTTTGAAATAGAGGGCAAAACGCCCGTTACGGGAAGCCGTCGCTCGCGTTCCTGCGATCAGCGGTTCTCTAGATATAATTTTTTTAAATTTCGGTCTAGACTGAAACCAGATAATCGGCCGCCATCTTGGAAATCTTTAAGGCGAGATATCTCGGAAACCGCTGGTCGTAGAGCGACGCGGTTTTTTCCGTTGACTTTCCCCTGGAAAGCGCTATCGATTGGTGTTAACTGGGTGACTCTATCTAGAGTCACTGCAGAGTTCCACCGAAGAGTCGTGGCGGAAGACATTTTAGATAGCTTTTAAGTAGTTTTAGGTTGAGTAAGGGCCGTAGTATTCTACGGCACTTGATTTTTGACGGAACACTCTCCATTTTTACCCTATACAACCCGCTATTGCGGTAATTTTATTATTGACATTTTTAGTATAAATTTTGACTCTTTATTTCGACACTTTATTTTAAATGTATCTATTTTATTAATTGTTGATGCGACCTCCCTGAAAAATGGTTTTGGGACTCCGGACACCGGTCAAGCGGCCGGAAAAAGTGAACCCACCTTCAACTCCCCCCAAGATCGTGAAAAAGCTGCCAAGACAGAGTATGGAGAAGTGGGAGGGGGCGGTTCCCGGGTCGGCTTGTACGGCTGAACCGGGCGCTCCCTCCACCTCTAAGCGCAATACGTTAACCCCTGAGCGGGTAGAGAGTCCAAAGGGGGGTGGGGGTGGCTCCCGAGTCGGCTTATACGGCTGGACCGGGCGCCCCCCTCCACCTCTAAGGAAAAGACGCCGACCCCAAAGCGGGTTGAGAGTCCGAAGGGGGGGTTGAAGTGCTGGTTCACTCACCAGTGGCGACCACCGGGCAGACCAGATTGCAGCGGGCCAAGCACCATTATCTAAAGGCGAAACAGGCAGTGGACTCGTCCAGGAACCTCAGGAGGGATATCAAAGAGACCATCCTGGGGTCCCTGGACGAGCTCAAGAAACTGATTATTGAGTCCGAAGCCGACCTGAAAGCCGAGAGGGCTCGTAAGGGTGCCGGGGGCTCCGTGAAGGGGGTCTCGACGACTAAGAACGCCGACACCACATTTACGGTGCCCTCAGACTCCAGACTGAGCACCAAACTCGACGAGCACTCTCGGCTTCTCCTGGAGAGTAATGAGCGGATGAAGGCTCTCCAGGAGCAGTTCACTAGGTGCAGCAGGTCGGCCGAGGACCAACAGCGTAGTTACGCCTGCGTGGCTGCTGTGAGGCCGCAGCAGCCAGCGAGACCCGCTGCTCTCCACTCGGTGGTTGTCACCTCCAAGGACGAAGAGGACACAGGAGAGGAGGTCCTTGGAAAGGTGAGGAAAACCCTAAACGCGAAGGAGGGATGGGTTAAGGTCGAGCGGGTCCGGAAGGCCAAAGACCGCAAGGTCGTCATGGGCTTTAGCACTGCCGAGGACCGGAGAAAGGCCAAGGAGAGATTCGCGAAGGAAGGGTCGGGCCTCAACGTCGAGGACGTCAAAAATAGAGACCCGCTTCTGATCCTTAGAGGTGTCCTAACAATCAACACCGATGGTGACATTTTAAAGGCCCTAAGGAACCAGAATCGGGACCTCTTTGACGGCCTCGGCCCTGGGGATGACCGACTCGAGGTAAGGTATCGCAGAAGGGCTAGGAACCCGCACGTGGCCAACGTGGTCTTGAGTGCGTCGCCCACCCTCTGGGCGAGGATAACCGGCGTGGGCTCGGTTCACATCGACCTCCAGAGGTTCTCAAAGTCCTCCAGACGAACCTCCAGCGCAGTAAGTTGGCACACTCCGAGCTGCTGATCGAAGCCTCTAACCAGCGTGCGCGGTTTGCTCTGGTACAGGAGCCATACGTCGGCGGAACAGGGCGTGTGAAGAGTCAAAATGGGATCAGAGTCTTCCAGTGTGCGGACCATGGAAGTGAGACTGTAAAGGCCGCGATCATAGTTTTTGACGCGGACCTTCACATGACACAGTACCCGAAACTCACCACGACCAACATCGCAGTGGTGGGGATCCGAGTCCGCAACTGGGAGATCATCCTGGTTTCATTTTACTTTGAGCCCGACCTGCCGATGGACTCGTACCTAGCACACCTGCGCCGGGTGCAGCGCGAGACGGGAGCTAGGAGTGTTATGATTGGGGGCGACTCCAATGCCAAGAGCGTCTGGTGGGGGAGTCCCGTGACAGATCGCCGCGGCGAGGAACTGCACGGCTCACTGGAGGACCTCGGGCTCTGCATCCTGAACCGAGGGGAAACCCCTACATTTGACACTATCCGGGGCGGCGTAAGGTACAGCAGTTATGTTGGTATAACTGCCGTATCGCCAGACCTGTATAGCTTGGTGGACGACTGGCGCGTGCGCGAGGACTTGACCAGCTCGGACCACAATGGCATATCCTACACATTAACGACAAGGCATATCAACAAGAATTTTATCAAGCACACCACAAGAATATATTACACTAAACACGCAAATTGGGCCCAGTTTCGTGAGAAACTGGGTCAAATTATCAATAGAGAAAACTTTACATTAGATTACATTAAAAATTTAACACACGGTTCACAATTAGATAACACAATCACAAAATACAACACATTAATAGCCGAAGCACGTGCCTCGTCTATTCCGCCAATCAAGCGCAAGGATGTGTTGAATATGCCATGGTGGAACGAGGGGTTGGCAGCGCTAAAGCGCGAGGTGGCCACCAAGAGATGCAGGATTCGGTGTGCAGCGCCGGTTAGGCGTCGAAAGGTAGTTGGGGAGTACCTCGAGGCGAAGGAGCGTTACGAGACCGAGGTAAGGCAAGCGCAGACGCGCAGCTGGGTCTCCTTCTGCGAACGCCAAGACGGGGAATCGGTTTGGGGGGGTATCTACCGGGTCCTCGGCAGAACCTCCAGGAGAGACGAAGACCCACCGCTGGTGGTAGACAGTGTGGAACTAGACGCCAGGGGCTCGGTGAGGCATATGGCCGAAACCTTTTACCCGGAGGACTCCGAGGGGGATGACTCCGAGGAGCACCGAAGGGTGAGGGTACAAGCTGAGCTATTTGACGTTGAAACTTCTTCGGAATTGACGGACCCGCCTTTCACTCCTTTGGAGTTGAAATTGGCCTGCCGGTCCTTCAATCTGAAGAAGGCTCCAGGCGCGGACGGTTTTACCGCCGATATATGTTTGCACGCGATAGAATTTGACCCCGAACTCTCACTCGCTCTTTTCAACAGGTGCCTCGAACTCCGGCATTTTCCCGAGCCCTGGAAGGAGGCCACGGTAATCTTCCTCGGCAAGCCGGGGAAGATTGCTTATACGACACCACGGTCGTATCGGCCGATCGGTCTCCTTCCGGTTCTGGGGAAGGTGCTGGAGAAAATGCTTGTCGCCAGATTAAAATATCATATAGCGCCCAGGCTCCGCACCCGCCAGTTTGGCTTTATGCCCCAGCGGAGTACCGAGGACGCCTTCTATACACTAGTTGAGCACATCAGATTAGGTTTAAAAAACAAAAAGTTGATGACGCTTGTGTCACTGGATATAGAGGGCGCCTTCGACAACGCTTGGTGGCCACGTATCAAAATCAGACTGGCGGAGGAACGAGTGCCGTTTAACATCAGGAGGCTCCTGGGCAGCTACCTGAGCGGCAGGCATGTTCGCGCACGGTACTGCGGGGAAGAGCGCGTGAGGGAAACCGGGAAGGGTTGCGTGCAGGGGTCTATCGGTGGGCCGATTTTGTGGAACCTCTTGTTGGATCCACTGCTTCGCGAGCTGGAGGCTAGACATCACTATGTGCAGGCATTCGCTGACGATGTGGTGCTGGTCTTTGAAGGTGAGACGGCTCATGAGGTCGAAAGCCGTGCTAATGCCGCCCTCGAGCATGTGAGGGAGTGGGGAGTCCAGAACAAACTGAGGTTTGCGCCGCACAAGACCAGTGCCATGGTCATCACGCGCAAACTGAAGTATGACACCCCACGCCTCCACATGGGCGGGGTCGACATTGGCATGGTCGGAGAACTCAGGTTACTGGGAGTCGTCCTAGACCAGCGCCTGACCTTCAACACGCACGTCGCGAATGTGTGTAAGAAGGCCGTAGCCTTCTACGCCCAGCTTTCGAGAGCCGCGAAGGCGAGCTGGGGCCTCCACCCCGAAGTTATCCGCGGTCTCCGCATCCCGCTCAGCATATCGACCTGGAGTTCAAGTGCCTGGCGGGCGAGGAACAACTCGCGGTAAATATTGACCACGAACTTAATATCTACACGGACGGCAGTAAGATTGAGGGCAAGGTGGGTGCGGCGTTATCCATATGGAGGGGCGCCGCCGAAACCAAAACCCTCAAGCTTACTTTGCCGTCCTTTTGCACCGTCTACCAGGCGGAACTCCTGGCGATATGCAGGGCGGCACGGACGGCCGCAGATAACTCGGCCAGATCAATCGGAATTTATTCTGACTCTCTGTCGGCACTGCAGACAACGATAAATCCAGTTGCCCTCCACTCCCTGGCCGTCGAGGCGCGGGGCCACCTGCACAGGGCTTCGATACAGGACAAACTTGTCAATTTGTTCTGGATCAAAGCCCACGCGGGACTAGAGGGGAATGAGCGTGCCGACCATCTGGCCAAGGAAGCTGCGCTAAAGTCTAAACGCAGTTTTGACTATGACAGCTGCCCGGTTTCATTCATCAGGCGAAGCATTCGTATGCGATCGCTTGATGAATGGAACCAACGATACTGGGCTGGTGAAACAGCCGGTGTCACCCGGGTCTTTTTCCCGGACGCGATAGCCGCATACCGTGTCATAGGTAAAATAAAGGTGGACAGATTTGTCACTCAGGTATTGTCGGGGCACGGTGGATTCTCCGAGTACTTGCATCGTTTCAAGTGTAAGGAAAGTCCATCGTGCGTCTGTGATCCTGCGTGTTCGGAATCTGTTCTCCACGTCCTCCTGGACTGCCCGGCCCATGACCGTGAGAGGCAGGAGCTGGAGTTCTTATTGGACTGCAAACTGGAATTAAGTACGCTTCCGGATATTGTACTGGGTAAAAATAGAGACTTGTTCCTCAAATTTTGTATAAAACTGTGCATTGCTGTAAATAAAAGAAATAGAGTGTAAGTTATGCTAAGTAATTATATTGATATATAAATAATTTTAGCATAAATAAATTGTAATTAGGAACATAGTTTTAAGTTAGCATTAAGTTGGTTATTAGTCTTATATAGAATGTTGTTATTCATATGAGAAAAATTGTTAAAATAAAAATGTAGTCAATACCTAATGTCCTGTTGCTTTACTCCTGCCTTATATAAAAAATTGTTTTTAAGATACCCAAAGTATGTTATGGAATTGTTAT
The DNA here is from genome assembly GCA_907164705.1 of Parnassius apollo. Taxonomy (NCBI): domain Eukaryota; kingdom Metazoa; phylum Arthropoda; class Insecta; order Lepidoptera; family Papilionidae; genus Parnassius; species Parnassius apollo. The sequence goes on along the minus strand of CAJQZP010001208.1, from coordinate 1,305,558 downwards.
GTTTAGACAGTTAGTTTAAGGTATCTAGCCTTGTTGTATAATAATTTGCTATCTTATTATTAGTTTATAAAAGTCGTAAAAATTAGTTTACTATGTATATTAGTTTAGATACTGCAAAATGTTGAATGTAATTAAAGTTTTATTGTTCCCCCCTTCACTGTCCCCGCCCCCCTTTGTGTTTCAATTAGAATGTAAGTACACTATGGCCTTCAGCCCATGATTGAAAGATGATGTAAGCGAGATGAAAATGGGATGCTGAATGGCTGACGAGCAGAGTATAAGATATGATGTATGAATGAGTTTTTGAAGATAAATAAACAAACAAGATAATAAAGACAAATTGTAAAAACAGTCTCCCAAAGTCTCAGGGAGTTCTAATAAAAAAAAAAAACCTAACCTAACTCAGTATACCTCGAAATCTCAGCATAGAAGCATCTGCTCCGCGAAAAAAAAATACAATAAAATTAGTAAAAGTATCGGAAAGTGATTAAAAGTTATAAATACTAAAAGTGCTTAGTGCAGTTCACACGTGTAATTAAAATCAACTCTCCACTCAACCAGGTTCCGGAACAACAAGCTACCAAATTTGGGCCCCTCCCCAGCGGCCGTTAAACAAGGTACATATTTTCTAATAAAGTGATTGCGTAACTTGTCATAAGATCTATTAAACTGCGCAAAAATCATTAAAATTTTCCAAAAAGTGAAGAAGTTATAAGCAATTGAATCTTAATGAAACCACGTGCTAAATAACCTACAAACCACGTGTTTGCTACCACCACGTGGTCGCAAGAAGCAAAGACAATATTAATAGGGCTCCAAAACCAACTCGAAGACAGCCGGGTGCTCCGGACCAGGAAAAAAAAAAGAAAAAAGAAAAATATCAGCATCTTCAAGCACTCGACGGCGTGTTCAATTTGAAATAAACTACTAACAAGTGACGTCACCCACAGCACATCCTAAATTTCAACTTACCTTTAACCAAACGTCGGTACCCCCCTCGAGCATACACCCCCTCAGCAAAATACCCCTCCGCCATTTACTCCCGAACAGGACATCGTAGAGCAACGCGCGACGGCTCATTGAAATCAGGGAAAAATTCCCTATAATTTGGCTCCTGAGATTATCCTACCAAACCTCCTCCCCCCTCCCCACGACCCCCCACAACCCCCCCCCCCCAACACAAAATCCACTCAACTTACCATCTTTGAACGACACTCGAAAGGTCGGTAACCCCCCCCGAAGAACATACCCCCTCAGCAAAATACCCCTCAGCCTCTAACTCTTGAACGGTACATCGTAGATCAACGAGCGACATCTCATTGAAATCAGGGGAAAATTCTCTATAACTAAGATGTGACGGATTATTCTCCTCAACCCCCCCCCCGTCGACCCCCCCCTCACCAATTGAACTTACCTTATTTGAACGACACACGAAAGGTCGGTACACCCCCCCCCTCAAGCACATACCCCCCAGCAAAATACCCCTCAGCCTCTAACTCTTGTACGGTACACCGTAGATCAACGAGCTACGACTCATTAAAATCAGGGGAAAATTCTCTATTGCTTTGTCACATTTTCTAAAAAAAAAAAATCGTAGCTTCCCGTCACAACATACCCCTTTTAACAGCAACTTTCCCCTTCTGCACTGAAAACGGAATAACCGAAAACTGAAGATTCGTCTCAGGGTCCTCACACAGCAGAAACATCAGCAGAATCAGTAGCAGTAGTATATTTCAATATATAAGGATAATTGTAAAAAAAAAAAGCATTTGTAAACAATAAGATTAAAATATATATATATATATATATATATATATATATATATATATATATATATATATATATATAACATACAACATTAAAAACATAGTATAAAAATACAACAATAAACAGCGACCATGTCACAACAAAACAAAAATCAAAACGCTCAGGCCCTGGAGGAGGCCACCACATGGTGATTGCCGGCCACTACTGGTGCCACTTCGTCTCGCCCACCTTCGTCACAAAAATCCACACAATCTCTAAGGAGAAAAGTATTCGTCAAAGTCTCAATGGCTAGATCTTCAGTAAGCGAAGATTCAGATGTATCTCTCACTAGCGTCGAAAAACCTCCAGCGATAGATGCAAAGATCGCTGCCTGGCCTCAGGTAGAGATCCCCCCTCGTCCAATCATCTCAGACGAGGACTCATCTGCATCAGAATCCTTTACGTCTGAACCAAAACGCCTAAGCATAATACGAACAACGGCGAGACATGGAGGAGTCGAAATGGACTTGGCTACTAAACTGGCCAACGAGATGTTACAGAAGGGCAAGGAGGCGCTGGAAACAGCGGGTAATATGAAAAGGGAGTGCAAAACAACGGCACTCGAATGCCTTCAGAGTCTATATGAGACGGTACTCGCCCTCTCGGACTCGAGATCTAGGCACAAGTACAATTTGGAGAAGGAAAATCTAGGCATGCCCAAGAATTTATCAGAATGGAGCGAGCCCACACAAAGGAGATAGCAGAAATAACAGCTAACCTTCCCACGGAAATAGGGAACGCCCGCAATGACATCTCGGAGGCCAAGGATATAGCTAGGTCAATTCGAGAATGGCTGGGATACGAGACCAGAGAACCTCACAGGATCATTGGAGAAATAGGAAATTCTATAAAGGCTTTAGACAAAAAATTGCAGGATCTTTCCGACAGCTTCACCAGTCAAATTATTAAAATATCAGAAAAGAGAGCACCGGAGGAACGACAAAACCTTCTAAAGACTTTAGAAATTGTCACAAGGCAGCTAGACGAACACCGGCGAGAACTCAAAGAAATCAAAGACCAAACAACGCTCGTCCAAAATAGCAGTACAAAAGCCATAGAAATTCTAACCACACAGTCTCCACCCCAATATGAATGCAACGACAAACGGCAGTGGGATGATATAAAGACTGATATTTTGCAGGAAATTAAAAATATAAAATACACACAAACGCAAGATACATTTGACAACTACCCCAGCTCCTTAACATTAAACCTTAGTGAACATCTACAGCCCCTCACCGAACGTCTGGAAGCAGTTTCGTCGGAACTAAAAACCATACGTGAACTTCGGCAGAAAACGCCACCACCGGCGATAAGCCTTAGTACGGAGCTTGCGCTGGCAGAGATGGCCAAGAGTACCAAATCAATTCCGACATATGCTCAAAAAGTGAAAAAAAAGCCTGTATTGAGGCCCAACCACACCTTGATCGTTTCGTCGACGGATCCCAACAAAACAGGTGAGAATGTCATTGAAACGATCAGGGAAGCACTTGATATAAAGAGGACTGGAGCAAGAGTAGAAAAGATAAGGAAAGCAAGGAACCGAAAGGTTGTTTTAAGCTGTGGCACTAAAGAAGATCTGGACCTGATAAGAAGTCAGGTTAAGAAAAATGAAACACTCAAGGCAGAGACTCCAAAAATGAGTAATCCACTTATAAAAATAAAAGACGTATTATCATATCATACTGATGCCGAGATCGTGGAACAGCTGCGAGCACAGAATAAGCATCTGTTCCAGGATCTCAAGGCGACTGAAAACGTCATGAGGGTTCGGTACAGGAAAAGGGCGAGAAACACGCACGAATGTCACCCAATCATAGAACTCTCTCCAACACTGCACCGGCGTTTCTTAGAAGCCGAAAAAATCTATATAGGCCTACAAAGAAGACCGGTAGAAGACCAATCCCCCCTTGGTGCAGTGCACAAAATGTCTGGGCTTCGGTCACACCAAAAACATCTGCCAGGAAAAAGAAAATCTCTGCAGCTATTGAGGAGAAAACCACCCCTGGGAAAAATGCACAAACAGATTAGAGGGAAAGGCTCCTAACTGCAAGAACTGTTTGAGGGCACATGGCAAAAACTCACTTTCCCCACACAATGCATTTAGCAATGAGTGTCCTGAGAGGCAAAAATGGGATAGCATAGCGCGGTCACGTATTTCATACTGCTAAGGGCAGCCAAGATGACAGAAGCTCACATTTCCCAAAGACAGACACTCACAGCATGCACATCATTCAAGCAAACCTACAAAGATCAAAACTAGCGACAACAGAATTACTACAGGGAGCAAGGGAAAGGAGAGTTTCAATAGCCCTCGTACAAGAACCATACGTGGGCAAAAGTGGTGAAATGAAGTTGACCACCGGTACAAAAATCATCCAGTGCACCCTTAAGCGCCAAAAACCCGTGAAAGCGGCAATCATCATTTTCGATGACAGATTTGGGGTCATACATGACCCGCAATTGGTGACCGAAACAGAGGTGGCGGTACTCCTGAGGGCAGGAAAGATGAGATTAGGAATAGTGTCTGTCTACTACGAAGGAGACCAAGACATAGAGCCCTACTTGGTACGCACAAAAGTGGCTTGCGAGAAACTCCAAACCGAAAACCTTCTGGTCGGTGGGGATGTCAACGCTTGGAGCCACTGGTGGGGAAGCAGCCATGAAGACCAAAGAGGTGCAGCTTACAACGCCTTCCTAAACGAAATAGAGCTCCACATTCTCAACACCGGAGACGCACCAACATTCGAGACGTATAGGGGAAACAAAAAAATACACAAGCGTTGTTGATGTCACAGCGTGCAGCTTGTCGCTACTAGGAAGAATAGACGGCTGGAGCGTGGATCGGGGACTCACAACATCAGACCATAATGCCATCACTTTTACTCTGCACTTAGACGAGCAACTAACATCATTCGAGTCTAATACCACGCGCAAATACAACACCAAGAAGGCGAACTGGCAGGAATTTAAAACAAATTTAAAAATCTCCCTAGCGGGAAAAAATATAACACCTGATAGCATGGACCAAATTTACACTCAAGAGGAACTGGAAACCAAAATTACCGTCTATACAGAAGCCATCTTGGATGCTTGTGATAAATCTATTCCAAAAAAGGCGTATGGAAGGCAAAAAGCAGGCCTCCTTGGTGGTCCAAAACCTTAGAAAACCTAAAAAGAGACGTCCTGCGAAAGAAAAGGCGAATAAGAAACGCCGCTCCCATTAGAATGGCATCCGTTATAAAAGACTACTGTACAGCTAAACAGGAATATGTAGAAAAAACCATTGAAGCACAAACAAGTAGCTGGAAAGAGTTCTGCTCAATGCAAGAAAAGGAAAGCCTGTGGGATGGAATATATAGAGTTATAAGAAAAACTACCAGACGACAAGAAGATATGTTACTGAGAAGTGTCGAAGGTGACACCCTTAATCCGGAGGAATCGGCTAAGCTTCTGGCAAGCACTTTTTATCCAGAAGACTCTGTTGCGACTGACAAGTCCTACCACATAAAAATCCGAAGACTGGTACAAGACAAAAAACCGGAGGACATAGAAGACCTCTCTGAGGAAGATCCAGCTTTCACCCTGGCCGAACTGGAGACAGTGTTGAAAGCATTAAACCCAAAGAAAGCTCCAGGCCAAGATGGCTTAACTTCAGATATTTGCACTGTAGCCATCCAAAGCGAAAAGGAGGTATTCTTGGCGTCTTTGAGTCTTATTCTGAGCGCCTTCTAGGCTGGACGTGTGCCGCAATATTGTCCGATTAGAGTAACTTTACTAAATAATTTTGAATTCTCTGTAATTGTGCATTCTGAGTGAAATTCGCTTGAGACCTTATCGCGTGTGACGTTTGAGAGGACCGGTCCTCCGTCCCTGTCTCTACTCTGTCGGAAGTTTTCGACGGTCTTCGACACAGACATCGCGCGAAGTAGAAGTGACGAGTGTGCACACTTTTCATTCACACCTTTAGTGTTTGCTCCACACTCCTCGCTCCTCGCTTGGATTTGCTACCTACCTCCTTTCTCGCAACACCTGATAATATGAGCGTACAAAGGAGTCCAACCAAAACCAACTCACAGCCGGATTTATCGAAGATAAGCGATGGTGACTTCCTAAATATAACTGCAAGAAAATGGAAAACGCCCGACTGTCACTGCAACCAACAGCAACTCATGGATGATTTTTGTAATAAAATGATGACCACGCTCACAGCAAAGCTGGATTCTCAAAACAATACCATAAAGGGTGTTTTGAATGGCATTCGCGAGGACATCAATTCATTTAAGAAAGAGGTTAGTGATGTAAACTCTTCAATAAAAAAATTGGCTGACGAACAAGCTATTGTGATAAAAGATGTTTGCGAGTTGAGTTCCACAACAGCTTCAATTACCCAGCGTGTTGATTTAGTTTCAAGCGAGATTTCCGAGCTGCGATCCATTACAACTAACCTTACTGACCAGCTGAAAGCGAAGGAGCAGCTTGGGAGGATTAATAACGTGGAAATTTCTGGGATACCACTCTTAAAAGGCGAAAATTTAACTAATATTATACATAATATCGCTACAAAGGTCGGTTTTACATTATTGCCAACAGATATTGATTATATTCACCGTGTCCGACGTTTCAACTCGACGAGGAACGAAATCCCCAGAAAACACGATAGCAGTACCTCTCAAGACTCATCTTCCATACCGAACATTATCATCAGATTCTCACAAAGGTATCGCAAGAACGAATTGCTGAGTGCCGTGCGCGCGCGACGAGGATTAACAACTGCTGACGCAGGTCTAAGCGGGCCCACCGGTCCCATCTACGTCAATGACCACCTCGCGCCGCACAACAAACAATTATACAAACAAACACGCCTTCTTGCCAAACAGAAAGAATACAAATACGTGTGGTTGTCTGACTGTAAGATTTTATTGCGTAAAAATGATACGTCTAAAGTTCAACTTATATCATGCCATGCGGATCTATGTAAAATTAAATGACTGTATGTCGTTATCTATTTTAATGTCTTGAAAGGAATTTTTTTTTTGTTACAAATACTTATATACTAAGACAACATTACCTATTAAAAAGTGTTGTAAAATATATTTCTCACGAAACTTTAAATACTGTTATTGCTGTCTTCTATTATTTGTGAATGTTAGTGGAACCCATAATATTTCATTCTGTGATATCACTTTGCCGTATATTCTATATAGTGGTTTATAAAAATAATTTATAAACCACTATATAGAATATACGGCATTGTCTATTTACTACCAAAACGTGAGAGGATTACGCACAAAATCACACGATTTTCTGAAGAATGTTCTGTGTAACAATTATGATGTGGTATGTGTCACTGAATCATGGCTTAATAGTAATTTTTATGACAGTGAATACTTCGACAGTCGATACGAGGTTTACCGATGTGATCGCAACGTTACGGTTAGCGGTCGCGGGATGGGTGGCGGCGTACTGATCGCAGTGCGGTGCAGCCTATGCCCGTCGCAGCTCCATCATGAGTGCTCGCCGATGCAGGCAGAAGAGGTTTGGTTATCTATCCCATTAATTGAAACATTGTCGCATGCGGGCTGCGTGACGTCATCGCACGAGTCTAATACTCGATCGCCGGCCCAGCGCCGCTTACATATTATAGCAACTTATATACCCCACGGTTGTAACCACGAATCACAATTGACATCGTTCTATAACAGAGTAAGCGATTTTATAATCTCAAATCCCGACGATACTTATCTAATACTGGGCGACTTTAACGTCACTTACGCTGACTGGTATTTTAATTCTTATAGTGATTGCATGGAAATACGTACAAACATTAATAGTCTCGCATGTCTTACTACCGATTTTATGAATATATCGTCACTATTACAATGCAACAATCAATTTAATATTAATAATAGATTATTAGATTTAATTTTTAGTAATACAACATGTAATGTTATGCGTCCTGAATTTCCGTTAGTACCCGAAGACGTGCACCACAAATCCCTAGAAATTAGTTTGAATTTAAAATCCCCCGCCCCATTACCCTCCGCCAAAATTAAGAAAAAAAACTTTCATAATGCTGACTTTGGCTTGATAAAAACTGGACTTAACACTGTTAACTGGGAGGAAGTTTTTAATACCATGACGGATATTGATTCAATGACGAGTTATTTTTATAAAATTTTAAACAATTTGATAGACACATATGTACCTACTCAAAACCTTTGTAGCGCAAACAAACGCCCGCCGTGGTTTACTTCTTGTCTCATAAAACTAGAAAAGGAAAAGCTTAAATATCATAAGAAATGGAAACTTTATAACAACTTACGAGACTACCAGACCTTCTCTTGTCTTCGGAAGAGGTTTAAGAGGATGGAGGCAGAATGTTACAAAAAATTCATTGAACTTTCTGAGGATAATATCAAAGCCTGTCCAAAGTTATTTTGGTCTTTCGTAAAGTCAAAAAAAGCTTCAAGTTGCATTCCTGAAAAAATGATATATAAGGACAAAATTCTTTCCACTGGCCGTGAAATATGCGAGGCTTTTAATGATTATTTTCATTCAGTTTTCATCCCTTCTACCCGTCAAAGTTCTGATAATACTATTTCTTACTCAGGCAGTTCACCCGTAGATATACATTCTATTAACATCTACCACGATAATGTTATCAAAGAACTGAAACAAGTAAATATTCATAAAGGTGCAGGGCCCGACGGGATCCATCCTCTTCTCATATCCGAATGTGCCGAAGAACTTGCAACACCCATTACAATCATATTTCGTTTCTCTGTCCAAACTGGGACATTTCCCATTTTATGGAAAGAGTCTTTAGTAACCCCCATTCCAAAAAATAAAAGACGTGAATGTATAGACGAATACAGACCTATATCGAAACTTTGTATCTTTGGCAAAATCCTAGAAAAGATAGTAACCGCTCAAATGTCGTACTCTTTCCGTAATCACATTTCCCAGGAACAACACGGTTTCTTTAAGTGCCGTAGCGTTGACACCAATATGTTAACTTTTATAGGTCTTTTATAGCAAAGGGGAAAATGGAGTGAGTTTCGTGAGAAACGGGTTTGGAATAGTAAAACATTAAACAAAATAGCAATAGATAAAATTGAATCAAAAGAACAACTTGAAACAAAAATAGAGGAAATAACACAAACACTAACGGAAGCATGTAATAAACACATACCTAAATTGGAAAACAAAAAGCGAATGGGATTGCCCTGGTGGACCGACGAGTTAACACAGTTCAAGAAGAAAGTCTCCAGGCTAAAACGTCGAATATCATGTGCAGCACCAATTCATCGGGAATGGGTTGTAGAACGGTACCTCAGCGCAAAAGAGGAGTACCAACGAGAAGTGAAAAGGGCCCAAACTTCTAGTTGGACGGAGTTCTGCAGCAAACAAGAGCGGGAATCAATGTGGGACGGGATTTATAGAGTCATAGGCCGTACAACCAAGAGGCAAGAGGACATTCCCTTAATCGTAAATGGCATAACCATGGGAAATCAAGAGTCAGCGAAGATTGATGTGGTCTGCGTCTAGTTTTAACCCCAAAAAGGCACCTGGGAAGGATGGTCTCACGGCGGATATCTGCTTAAAATCTATTTCACTGGACCCGGCAATGTTTTTGGCAATAGCCAATAAATGTCTTAAATTAGGAAAGTGTGCCAGACACTTTCCTAAGAAATGGAAAGAGGCGGTTGTAGTGGTGCTGCGAAAGCCTGGGAAAGAGAACTACATGCATCCCAAATCCTACAGACCTATTGGACTGCTGCCAGTGCTCGGGAAAATCTTCGAAAAAATGTTAATCCAAAGAATAAAATGGCACATTGTACCCACACTTAGCCGGAGACAGTACGGATTTATGCCACAGCGTAGCACCGAAGACTCCCTCTATGACATGATACAGCTAGTAAAAACCAAGCTTGAAGACAAAAAGATAGTATTATTAATATCCTTGGACATAGAGGGAGCCTTCGATAACGCATGGTGGCCTGAAATCAGATGCAGATTGGCAGAAACTGGTTGCCCAATTAACTTTCGACGTCTCACTGACAGTTATTTCGAGGATAGAAACGTTTGCATTAGGTACGCAGGAGCAGAACACACGAAAGCCACTGCTAAGGGGTGTGTGCAGGGCTCAATAGGGGGTCCTATATTTTGGAACCTGTTGATCGACCCTCTTTTATATGAACTGACCGAAAAAGGGGAATATTGCCAGGCTTTCGCAGACGACGTGGTCCTCATTTTCTCCGGGCTAGGGCATTTGAAGTGCAGGATCGGGTCAACGCTGCCCTCGCGCATGTTCAGAGGTGGGGAGTAAGAAATAAGCTCAAATTTGCACCAAATAAGACCAAAGCGATGGTGATAATCAAAAAGATAAAATATGACTCACCACTTCTGAAGATGGGCGGGGAAAATATTGCGTTGTCCACAGAAATAAAAATATTGGGATTTACCATAGACGCCAAGTTGACCTTCAACACACACGTAAAAAATGTGTGTTGCAAGGTACAACGTTTGTATTGTCAATTAACAAGAGCTGTCAAGATTGGTTGGGGCCTGAACCCGGAGATCATTAGGACCATCTACGTAGCGATAACGGAGCCGATCATATTATACGCCGCTAGTGTATGGGCAGCGGCCACATACAAACAGAGCGTTAAAAAGCAGCTCAACATGGCACAACGCGGGTTCATTCAAAAGATCATAAAATCATATAAAACCGTCCCTCCACTCGGCCCTACTACTCGCTGGGTTGTTTCCTTTGGACCTCAGGGTTCGGGAAGCAGGCTTACTTTATGAAGTGAAGAAAGGTTACTCCCAGCGGATAGTAGGAGACCGGGAAGTGGAACGGAAACTAGAATACGCGAAGACACCTCACCCCGCGAATCAGGTTGGGCTGCAGTTTGTCTAAAAATAAGGGTCTAAAAATCTACACAGACGGAAGTAGAATTGAGGGGAAAGTCGGCGCTGCGTTATCCATTTGGAGTGACGCGGCGGAGATAAGTAGCCAAAAATTCAAACTAGAAGACTTCTGCACTGTCTACCAGGCGGAGTTGCTGGCCATATATGAAGCAACAAATTATGCCCTAAAAAGTCTGACACCGAGCTGCAATATCTATAGCGACTTAAGATCGGCTCTCCAGACAGTTATCCAGAGCGTTTCGCTCCATCCCCTAGCGGCGAAAATTAAAAAAAATATTTCGGAAATAAATAAAAAAGGAAATTTTTTTAAATTGTTTTGGATAAAGGCACACGCAGGGCTGGAGGGAAACGAGAGAGCAGATGAGTTAGCAAAGGAAGCCGCCCTAAAATTAAAACGAAAACCGGACTATGATAGGTTTCATTCATCAAGCGAGAAATCCGTTTTAATTCGCTTGACGAATGGAACCGACGTTACGTGGAAGGCGAAACCGCCTCCGTAACAAAAGTGTATTTCCCAGACGCTTTGAGCGCCTATCCCATTATAAGAAAAATAAAAATAGACTCGCTCATGGTACAGGTGATGACAGGACATGGCGGGTTCTCAGAATACTTGCACCGCTTCAAGTGTAAGGGGAGCCCGGCATGTACCTGCGATCCGGTAAAAGAGGAAAGTGCGATGCATGTAATTACGGAATGTCCAGTTTATAGTAAAGATAGGAACGACATAGAGGTGGAAATACAAATGAAAATAAGCAAAGACGACATATGTAACATAATGAGAAACAAGCATATTAGAAATAGGTTTTTAAAATATTGTAAAATTATAACTAGTAAAGTAGTACATAAGAATGAGTGAAAGTATAAAAAGGGAACTGCAAATTATATATAGAAATATAATGTGAACAGTCCTGTTAAATTTGTAAAACCAACTAAATTAAAAGTAGATTAAGATATAATGATAAGTAAAATGTATTAGCAAAGTAAGACATATGTAAAATAGAAATAAGAACACTATTGTATAAAAGAGAAAAAATCAATAAAGAAAAGAAAAAGAAGTGAAATAAAAAATATAAAAAGAAGAAAAAGTCCCTGATCTACATGTTTATGTATGGTTAGGGGGAACTAGTAAAAAAAAACCTAACCTAACCTAACCGTGTACAGAGAGACGATGCGTTGGAGCGATTAAAATCCGCCCCGGCTGTTACTGCCGTACCTGCGCGTAAAATGAATCCTATGATTATATTCAAAGGAATCTCTCACGATGTTCCATCTGATGAGTTAGCTGATATCATTGCCGGACAAAACCAAGAACTCGGAGAACTTATTGAAAACAAAGATGACCTATGCCTTCGATTCAAAAGAAAAAATAGAAATGATAAACTATACAACGCGGTATTTATATGTAAAACACAGATATGGCGCAAAATAATTAACTTGGGTAGAATCAACATTGATCACCAACGAATTCAAGCCGAGGACTTTTCACCATTTATACAGTGCTTTAGGTGTCTGCAATTCGGTCACGTCCAAAACAAATGTCCCAACAATACTCATCCATGTTCTCACTGTGCAGCAACTGACCACACGTTTACAAATTGTCTGCTAAAGGCCGATAAATCTTCTGCTATTTGTTATAACTGTCAAGCGCTTAATAATAAATTCCAAACTAAATTCAATATACAACACCCAGCTACTTCTCTATCCTGTCCGAGAGTAAAATCTATGAAGGAGCGAATAAGTCAACGTATCGATTATGAATCCGACAACTAAAATAAAAATAATCCAGTGTAACATAGACAGGTCTAAAAGTTGCCAACACGAATTTATTCGCTTTTTTATGGATAACGATTACTCGATAGCTTTTACTCTCGGAACCGTACATCGGAAATCTCCAGGAAATGAAATCGATACAAGGCCTCAACATATATCAGTTTCCAACTAATAATAATAATAATAAAGTCAAAGCCTGCATCATTGCCAAGCCTAAGTGCGGAGCATTGTTAGGAATCACACAATTTTCATCCTCTAATCTTTGCGTTGTACAAATAACTGTAGGTAGCAAAAAACTATATATAGCTTCCGCATACATTAAACCCAGACGCGACGAATTGGCAACACTTGAACGTGTCGATGCATTCTTAAAAGCTACTAGTGACTGTCACTGTATTTTGTGCGGAGATTTTAATGGGTGGCATCCCCTGTGGGGTAGCGATACTTCGAATCCAAGAGGGCGCGATGTGGCAGAAATCATGTTTGGAAACGACATGTATATCTGTAATACCGGCTCAACTCCAACTTTTGAGACAGTAACCCATGGAAGAAATCGCACATCAATTATAGATTTAATCTTTGCATCTGGATCCATATACGAAAATATCAGCAGATGTCAAGTCAATCTTGAGGTTTGCCCTTTATCACAACATAATGCAGTCGAAATGATATTAAACCTTTACAATACAAACCTATCAAATAATAACACATCCACCTATCAATACAAAAGTAATAAAGCAAACTGGGCAGAGTTTATATCTGCCTTGGATACCCATTTGTGTAACAGCGGATGCCTGGATGTGAACATCTCCACACTTGGTGCCACTGAACTAGAAGATTTTATAACAAAAACCACTGACATCATACACGAGACATGTCGAGCATCTATGCCTGTCAGAAAAAGCAGCGCCGAGTATAAGCCACTATGGTGGACCGACAAACTAGAAAATTATAAAAAGGAAGTAATCAGCCTTCATCATAAGATACACCAAGCTAAAAAAAGATGTCTTCTTCTAGATCAGCTGATAAAAGAGAGACAGGAAAAGAAAAAGGAGTATGCAGAAGAACTTCGGCGAACATCAACAAATAATTTCAAGGAATTTTGCCAACGCCAAAACAAAGAAAATGTTTGGTCACTTACGAACCGACTGCTAAAAGAAATCAAACGAAATCGCCCACCAAGTACTTTACAAATTGGTAACACATATACCGATAACGAAGAAGAAACTTCAAAAGCATTACTCAATCAATTTTACCCTGATGACACTCCTGATTCCATTTCCAGACACGAAGAGCTCAGAAAAGACTATAACACTTTTCCAAATACAGATAATGACCTCCCATTCAGTGAAGAAGAAATACTTGAGCACATCCAAAGTATGAACCCAAAGCGAGCACCAGGAGTTGATAATCTTACAGCCGATATTTGCACACAGTTTGCACTAGCTTACCCAAAGTTACTAACTAATATAATGAATCGATGTCTCTCTCTTCAATATTTTCCACGGCAATGGAAAATAGCTTATGTTAAAATTATTCCGAAGCCTTATAAAAATAATCCTAACGACTTAAGCGCATTTCGTCCAATTGGTCTCTTACCTGTATTTGGAAAATTATTGGAAAAAAGTTTCATAGCCAGGATCAAATATCAGGCCACAAGAAATGGCAAAATGTGCGACCGACAATTCGGTTGTAAAGAGCAGACTAACACCACAGCAGCCATATCTTCAGCTATAAAAATTGTTAAAAAAGCCAAGCAAAATAACCAACAAGTCGTAGCAGTTTCCCTGGACATCAAAGCTGCGTTTGACAACGCTTGGTGGCCTGCCTTGTTTCATAGACTTAGACATATCCAGTGTCCCCGCAACATCTTTGGGTTGATACATGACTATGTCAAAGACAGAAAAGTCACTTTTGATTATGCAGGGTATCAGACCACCAAAACTATGTCTAGGGGTTGCGTACAGGGATCAACTTGCGGCTCAACTCTATGGAATATAATATTGGATGAATTGTTAGAAATTCAACTTCCACCCGGATGTCACATCCAGGCTTTTGCCGATGACGTCTTACTAATTGTTCACGCACTGGATGTTAATAAATTACAATTAACCACTAACTCGGCATTAAACAAAATTCTCCAATGGGGACACAGTGTCAAACTCACTTTCAGCTGGGAAAAAACGCAAGCAATTGCTTTTACCGCCCCAGCTAAAACAGCGAAACTCAAAATGAACGACAATACATTACCTATAGTAAATCAGATAAAATTACTCGGAGTAATAATCGATTCAAAGCTCACTTTTAAAAACCACATTAAGTACGTTATAGATAAAGCCACCCGTATTTTCCACAAATTATGTATATATTGCCGACCCACTTGGGGGATTAATCCCGAAAATATTAGTATAATCTACCATCAAGTAATTGAACGTAGTAAGTTTGGGGTGAAGCCACTTCGAAAAAGTGTTGTAAGAAATTGCTGGAACGGACTCAACGCCCGTTTGCCCTCAAAGCTATACAAGCTTTTCGCACAGTATCCACCGCAGCAGCATTAGCTCTCGCTCAATTCACACCACTTGATCTCAAAATAAAAGAAGTGCACCAGCTTGAAAACATCCGAAGCTCTGGTAAAACCCAATATTTGCCTGAAGATATTACCTTTGAAGCCCACACCACCTCAATACCTCATACATCCAGCTTGTAGAATCAAAATATTAAAACATTTTAAGTTACATGATAGCTGTACAGTGTTTCAATCAGAACTTTTTGCCATTGACAGAGCCTGCGCATGGACTATAAAAAATAATATTAATGAAGTAAAAATATTTTCAGACAGTATGTCAGCGATTTATGCAATAAATAAACGAAGTAATACTCACCCTATTGTTACAAATATACATAACAAGATTAAAAAAATGGAGGAAACTGGTAAAATTACCATCAATTGGATTAAAACTCATATGGGTATCGCTGGGAACGAAGCAGCTGATTTAGCTGCGAAGAATGCAGCAAAATTAAAGAAGGGATGTGATTATTTAAAATTTCCGATTAGCTTTGCGAAAGCAAAAATTAAGAAAGAAAGTCTAAATCACTGGCAGCATCGTCACGCCAGTGCATTACAAGGGAAACATACACGAGAACTTTTACCCGATATTGAATCCATTAAACAGCCTTGGCAATCTACTAAAATTAATTTTAAACTCACCCAAGTATTAACTGGTCACGGTTTCCATAAGCAATATTTACATAGGTTTAAAATTTTCAACAACAATAAATGCCCTTGTAATGGTGATAGTATACAAAGTGTCGACCACTTATTAAAATATTGCGCTAGATTTCAAGCACAACGACTGGAATGGAATTTCGATGCCAAATGATGAAAATATCACCATATAAATTAAAGGAGCTGATTACAAAGGAATCCTCAATTGCATCATTCGTGGATTTCGTGAATTATATAGTTGATCAACTTAAAAGCTTTAACAGCAAGTCTTAATCTTAAGGGAAAATACGGAAATCAAATTAAATTAACAGTGCTTACTAATCAGAGGCAAAACATGTAACGAGCGAAAGCATGATAAGCCAGGTGAATTGTATACCATTAGCAATCACACGGCTTTCATGTATGTAGTGAATTATAAAATAGATTTTACGTATACTGCAAATAAACTCTTAGCGATAAATAAAATCCTATTTAACGCTAAGAGTTTATTGTATTTATATGTTTAGTGTTATTGTATATTTATCTCTTCATGAGAAGTATCCCGCGGCGCCGGAGCATAGCAACAGGCGAGCCGCTCTTTAGTAACGCGTCAACTTCCCTACGTTAAACCTGTGTCGCTCGCTGCTAGTTACTGACTACGTTGTAGTGGGTGTGGAGTTTGTTGTTATGTGTATAGATAAATAATGTTCAACACTTCGTACACTAACACATTTATTGCACAGAAATACAAAGTCACACCACTAATTATATAGTCAGAAGGAGAATGCAACACTTACAAGAAGAAACAAGCTTATAGATATAAAGAAAAGCGAAGAGAAGCTTAAGAGAAAAGAGTTAACAGGATTTATTACACACGTAAATATTTTAATAGCAAGCGTCCGTAAGCTAAAGCGACAACCTCTCTCCGTCGTAGTACGTAACTGACTGATCAAGGTACAAGGAGGCGTTGCGCTCCCGCCACTCGCTTGCAGCCGTTGCCTCACGAGATAGCACCTTATATGGTAATGAATCGATGACACCACCGGGATCGAACCTATGAGCGTCGACCAACTGGTATGATGTTATGTTATTAGTGTAAATTGTAGTTTGTTAAATGCGCGCGTGTGTGTGTGTGTGTGAATGTATATTTATGTTATATATTATGTATAGGTTGCAAGTTCCCCACGACGTAATATTTCGTGCCGAACTTAATTAGTGTTGATTATCAGTCGCAAATTTGTAAGGAATTGTGTGTCCGTAATAAATAAGTTCATAAAGTGATTACGAACATTTTATTTATATGTGAAGGGACCTTAATTACATATAGGTGTATATAAGATAGCGGACCATCATCTATAATATATCAAAAGACGCGTAATTTTACGCTCTTTGTGATGGTGAAAACAGATTGAAGCTGAGGTTCTCGCATTTTTCTTGCCTGCGATCGATTTTTGATCGAGGACGTATAGTTTTCAATAGTCTTTTAAATGCATATATGACAGTTCTAAGTGTTTACAAAATTTCATAATTTTTGGTTAAGGAAAAACCGAAATATTAACATTTATCCTAACTACTCGTGTTCGGTCATCTTAAGTTGGAGGGATGTGTTATATATCAAAAGACGCAGAATTTGACCCTCTATAACATGGTGAAAACGGCATGAAGCAGTGATCTCAGAAAAAAAAGTTATTTAAAAAAAAGTGAATTAAAATCAATATTTTCTGGCCTAAGTCCTATTTTTCGTTATGTAATATATAGTTTTTATTAGTGGAATAGGTGGACACATATAAGATCCAAGTGCATACCAAGTTTGAAAATTTTCTGTGCAGGAAAAACCGAATTTCCAAAGGTTTTCCATAAACCACGTGGTCAGCCATCTTGGAAACCAGAAGCGTGCGGCTGGTTCTGAAAGTGGATTATTAAGAACATTAATCAGCTAAACTTTCCTATGTAAATAGATTTTCCCTTACTTGCACCGTTTAGCCAGAAATTGACTTTTCTTCATACTTCAATAAGGTACTGTACTTTTCAAATTTAATATCTTGTGAAGGGATACTCCAAAAATTATGACTTTAGTATCAACAGATATTGCATTTTATATACTACAAACCCTCCAAATTTTATAATTTTGTGCAAAGTAGTTCAAAAGTTGCAATCTTTTTTCCAAAATTTAAAATTGTTTTCCGACAAGAAGTTCAATTTTTCCACTTTCAAATATAATTATCTCAGTAACGGTGCAAGATAGGTCAATTCTGACGTCATTTTTGGCAGGTATGTATAATATATATATATATATTATATAGCCCCTCTGGACCTTCAGAACCCCCCCACCCCCCACCCCCTACGTCTAAGTTCATGATCCCATAGTCCTATGGGACATAAAAACCAAATTTAATTTTGTGAAAAGACTTTGAGACTATAAAATGGCACCACCTTATAGTTATACTAGTTCGATTAATTCTACTTATTAAATTAACACTTTTTAAACCAAAACATAAACTACTTATAGACAATTTTTTTTAACTTATAAATCTTGTGTCATAAACTTTATATACAAACTCATATGTTCTGTGTGAATATGGCGCCATCGCAGGGTGACACTCCTTCCCTCCCGGCCTCAGCCGAGGAGGTCAAGGACTTAGCTTCGTTCACCAGTGTCATCAACAAGCTGACCTCATGTGTTGGCGCTGCCATTAATGAAGGGAAAAGCGTAGCGAATAAACGCTTAATAAGCCTGGCCATGGAGGAAATTCGGCGGGCCACCAGAACCCTTAACAGCGTTAACACCACTGCCTCCTCCAGCACATCAGCCCTGGGGGAAATTAAGGCTTGTGTCCGGGAAGAGATGGCCAGTTTTAAAAAGTTGGTCAATACTACTGTGAAAAAACCAACGTACGCCCAAGCTACTGCTGCAGCCAGCGGGCTAGCATCGTCGACGGGAGGGCCCGCCCCCCGCGCTGCTCCACCTACTTCAAAGCCTGCAATCATCATCACCCCGGCTAAGGATGTGAAAACGCGTCAGGAGGCTGTGGAAATTTTTAAAAAGTGTATTTCCTATAGGAACTCGACTTATGCGCCTACAAGAGTACAACCTGTCTCAAATAATAAACTCCGTGTGGAGTTTGAGAACGCGACTCAAAGGGACGACACACTCACCAGGCTCGAGAATAGCAAGGAGGTAAAAGCAGAACCCGTGCGTATGCTCAAGCCTATGGTTATTCTGAAGGGCATCTCTAAGGATGTTCCTTCGGAGGACCTGGTTAAGCTAATCAGCACTCAGAATCCTGAATTAACCCACCTGATTGACAGTGAAAGTCATGACAGCGAGAACTTCCGACTCCGTTTTAAACGTGCGAACCGCAATAGCAATTTATATAACGCGGTATTCCTGGCAGAGGCTAAAGTATATTGTAAGATTCTCGACTTGGGGAGGGTTTGTGTGGACCACCAGAGGGTCACTGTGAACAGCTTCTCCCCATTTTTACAGTGCCACAAGTGCCTTCAGTTTGGGCACATGAGATCAAAATGCAAATCAGAGGATAGTCCGTGCTCGCATTGCGCTAGCAAGGAACACCAGATCGATAGATGCCCAGTTAAAAATAATCCCAATAGTGTTAAATGTGTAGCGGCGCTGTCGTCGCGCCACAAGCGAAAACACACCGAAGCCTAAATCGCGCTATCAAAATTCCGAATCATAAACAGTATATATAGAACTTCTCCGAACTATCACACGGAGTGTTGGCCGCTCCCCGGGCAGAACACCTTGCCCGGCGGTAGATCTCCCCTTTTTCTACCACGGCCACAAATGCTTTAACTGCTCATCCCATAATGCCAAGTTTAATTTGAAAGATGACTGCAAACACACCGCCAATTCAGATAAATGCTCCAGACTGCGAGCCATGAAAGACAGAATTATCCAAAGAATCGATTATGGATTTACATCATAAAAATATTAAGTTTTTTCAGTGCAATATTGATCGCTCGAAGAACAGTCTACACGAATTATTAGTATCTTTCATGGCTGGTAGCCATGACATTGTCTTATTATCAGAACCGTATGTTGGATCGGGTCTGGAACTCAAAGCTTTTCACGGTGTCCAAGTTATAAAGTTCCCATCATCGGATGCTAGGGTTAAGGCCTGCATTCTTGTCAGGCCTGGGTGTGGCTCCATAATAGGGCTTACACAATACTCCACACCTAATCTCTGTGTAGCTCGCCTCTCAGCTGGGAATCGTGTTATATACATAGCATCAGTATACATCGAACCGGACAGAGATGAGTCAGCCACTCTGGACAAACTGACACAAATTGGGGGTGACTTTAACGGTTGGCATCCCATTTGGGGCAGCCCAGTCGCCAATGCTAGGGGTGGGGACGTGGTCGACCTAGTGTATGGCAATGGGTTGGTCGTCTGTAACACTGGCGAATCGCCTACTTTTGAGAAGATCACCCATGGCCGCCACCGGGAGTCGATTATTGACATCACACTAGCATCTGAATCGATGTACCATCTCGTATCGAAATGGCAGGTCAACCCCCCAAATATGTACCTCATCCCAATACAATGCCATAGAATTTTGTCTTAATAGTCCCAACTCTGATTTATACACAAACAACAACACATCCACCTTCATTTATAAATCAAAAAAGGCTTGCTGGCCTATATTTAATGAAACTCTGTACAATCTGACATCTTGAACACCAACATATCTGCCCTGAATCCCTTTGAGCTGGATGATCTCATAGCCAAAGTTGTGGAGATTATCTACATTGCTTGTCGTAAAAGCATGCGTATGGGGGGAAAGGAGGGGAAATACAAGCCCCCTTGGTGGTCTGAAGAGCTAGAGGCTCAGAAACTTGAAATAATAAAATTGCATCATCGCATACAGGAAGCCAAGAGACGCGGTCTAGCCATAGAGGACTTTCAGTTGAGCAACACATAACACTCAAAACAGCATACACACAAAATTTAAGAGCTGAGTCCACCAGAAATTTTAGGAATTTTTGCAGCCTCCAAACCAAGGAGAATGTTTGGTCCCTAACTAGCAGATTGTTAAAAGAGTCCACTGCTAGACGTCCACCAACTACTTTAAAAATAAATAACAAGTTCACGGCTGATACTCGTAATTATGAAACTGCAACCGCGTTGCTCGACCACTTTTATCCCTCCGATCTACCCAACACCGATCCCCGACATCATGAGTTATTAGCCCATCTTGATGATATATTGGACACCAATGACGAGCCGCCTTTCACTTCAGAGGAGGTGCTGGAGCACTTAAATCTTTGAACCCTAACAAGGCCCCGTGGTTGGACAACCTAACCTCGGATATTTGTCTTCAGTACGTTAAGAATTACCCACAATTATTAACTGATATATTGAACAGATGCCTTGCGCTCCAGCATTTTCCTGACTGCTGGAAGGTGGCTTATGTTAAAATCATTCCCAAACCAAGCAAGAGCGACTATGGAGAATTAAATTCTTTTCGTCCCATTGGGCTGCTGCATGTGTTTGACAAACTGCTGGAAAGACTTTTCATCAAGCGCGTCACTTACTGGGCGGCTAACAACAGCCACAGCTATTCACGACAGTTTGGTTTCCGTGAGCAAACTAATTCGACCATGGCCATGGACACTGCGCTTGATGTGATCCGTCGGGCTAAAGACAATGGAGAACTGGTAATCGCATTCTCCTTGGACATCAAAGCGGCTTTCGATAATGCCTGGTGGTCGGCACTGTTCCACAGGCTGAGAACAATTAATTGCCCACGCAACATCTATGGACTCATTCGTAGTTACGTTCGGAACCGCATGGTGACTCTTGATCACGCAGGGTTCAGAGTCACCAAGATGATGACCAAGGGGTGCATCCAGGGCTCTGCTTGCGGCCCGGTATTGTGGAACATCATTCTCGATGAACTGCTTGAGAGTGCAGCTAACGCTGTGCTCTCGCGTATCACTGACTGGAGGTCAAGTGTCAAATTGGTGTTTGGTCCCTCTAAAACACAAATGATCGCATTTACACCTGGTGCAAAGCCTGCGAAAATCATTATGGATGGACACACTTTAAAATTTTCCCCTGATATCAAATTGTTGGGTGTCATACTGGATGAAAAACTGCTATTCAATAAGCACATCCGGTATGTCATCAGCAAGGCGATTAAAATCTTCAACAAACTTTGCTTACACCAGACCTACCTGGGGTGCTCACCCGGAGAATATACGAGCCATATACCAACAGGTAATCGTACCTATTGTCACATATGCCTCTAGTATATGGGGACATGTCGTCTCGAAGAGAGGGGTCAGAAAGCGGCTGTAGAGTATGCAGCGAGGATTTGCCATCAAGGCGATTAAGGCATTCCGTACGGTCTCTACGGCGGCTGCTCTGGCCCTAGCACAATTCATACCAATTAACCTAAAACTCAAGGAGGTTCATGCAGTAGAAAGGACTAGATTGTCTTGCACATCAGACTTTCTACCGCATGACAAAACTTTTGAAAAACCAACTGCACTACACAAACTCTTGCACACCAGTGAGAGGATCACTATTGATTATGACACCGTACATAGCCAGCAAGAGGTGGACACCGTCATCAGTCCTGACTCGGTCTGTATTTACAGACAGTCTGTATTTATTTTAAGCAAGAGGACGGGGCGGTTGGGGCTGCCTTCGTTTGCTACGTGCCGGCGGTCAATTCACCCATCACTATTGTTAAAAAATATAAACTGCATGACTCATGCTCGGTGTTCCAAGCTGAGCTGCTTGCCATTTATAAGGCTTGCAACTGGACACTCAACAATAATAACAAGGAAACTGTCATATTCTCTGACTCACTTTCTTCTATCAAAGTCCTACAAAATAGAAGCAACACACACCCTATTGTTGTAGACATCCATAAAATAATTCATGAAATCAAGAAGATTGGCAGCATTAAGCTAGTGTGGGTGAAAAGTCACGTGGGCATTGTGGGAAACGAGGTGGCGGACGAGGCCGCCAATGCTGGCTGTAAATTACACAAAGCACCAGACTACACACATTTTGCAATATCACACATTAAACACTTAATACGCAGCAAACACTGCGCCCTATGGCAGACCCGCTATGAGAGTGCGGACCAGGGCAGGCACACTAAATCACATCTTCCCACTCTTGAGAACATCATCACACTCAATAAAATCACTTGTCCCAACTTTCACCTAACCCAAGTTCTAACCGATCATGGTTTTCACAAGTCATACTTATACCGTTTTAAGATAACCCCTGATGACAGATCCATGCGACGAAATTTCAACTCAAACGTTGGAACATCTTTTGGAGAAGTGTCCCGCGCTCGGAGTACAAAGAGCCATCCACAAGACGATATGTGCCAGTGTGAGAGTGTCGCCCCATAAAATCATTGACTTATTGAAAAAAGAGTCCAGCTGGAACTCCTATATGATTTACATTAAGCATATATTTACACGTCTTAAACATTTTAATAATAATAATAACAATTAGGATTTATACAACAGTTAATATACTTTTTACTTCATTATATTTATTTTCATTCTTGTTTATTGTATTCCAATTTTGTTTTATTATAACCTCTTTTTATGTTATTAATTCTACATATTAAATTCAATTTAGCTATAAGATATTTTATGTTATTTTGTTACTTCAATTAATTGTATTAGGAGCAGTCTAGTTAGTAGGTTCCATTTTACATCTCATACTATTTTTTTACCTTTCTTTTTTTATATTGAGCAATATTAATTATTGCGCCTAGAGACTACTGTAATCAACTACTACCATAAGTGATATCGTAAAATTGCAAAATTGTAAATTTAAGTTTCTATCATGACAGTGTACCACCTGCAGAAATTATTATTTTAGTTTAAGTTGTCTTTTACTTTCTTAAACTGCCTTCTACTATTTAGTTTAACATACTGTTAGTTTTTAAATATTTTTTTTTCTACGACAGCGTGCTAATACTAGAACTGTTATTTAGTATAACTTGTTTTCTGTCAGCATATATTTTATTTTACCATTTAATTATGTACAAAAATTGTATATAAGAGTTTTATTTTACGAAAGACAAGGCGATAACTATAGCTATATTAGTTCCTGTTTAAATTTATTGTTTAACTTTCTTATTATTATTTTTTTTCTTTTCTTTACTTTTACTTTTAAGCAAAGTGTACATTGACTGTATCCAATCGAAGTCAATTTGTATCATTTTGTATTTGTGGAAAAAATATTGTCCTTATAAGAGACTAACTTAAAGTAAACTTTGTGGAAATGGTCAATACAGTCCCTCTGGAGGTGGTGTAACCCCCGGAGGAAAAAAAACCTAACCTAACCTAACCTTTTTTTTTACGGGGGGAAATCCTCATGGATTGCCTCTGCCTGGAGAAAGGCGGAGGGTTGTGCCGGACTCTTACCGCCTAAAACCACCCCGGTGTCTCCTCGCACGTGCACGCGAGGGGCCGCGGGAATTCTTCCGCAGCCCCACACTAGTGCTGGCCCGGTCTGTACGGGCCTCGTCTCCTGCACGGGGTAGTGAGGTGTTCAACTACCCCGTGTATCACCTCAGAGGCGCGCGCCGATACCCACGCGTGCCTCCGCCTCAGGTCCATCGAATAGGGGGGCGGGGGCTTCCTCTAGTCCCTCGCCCCTGGACTCATTCACGGGGGCTGGAAAAGGGCGTTGTCCGCCCTTCTCCTGCGCCCGGTGCGCCTTCTGCGGCCAGGGAAGGGAGTGGAGATCTCCCTCTCCCGTTCCGCAGTTTCCTTCTGCGACATCACGTCCTCACAGAAGGACACCATTGCATCCCACGATTCTGAGCTACCGACCATCCTCCGCACTTAGGCCGACAGCGACAGATCTCCTCCTACTTCATTTGTGAGGACACGGCGCTGCTCCTCCCAAGCTACACACTCGGCGAGCGTGTGTTGCGCCGTATCCTCCCGCAATGGACGCAGTGGTGGCACCGAGCGTCCGACTCCCTGTCTATGCGGCACAGGTACTTGCCAAAGCAGCCGTGCCCCCGACAGCACCTGCGTCACCCTAAACGACAGGGAGCCGTGCCTTCTCCCGAGCCAGTCGTCGAGTACTGGCCGGATCGCCTCGACGATAGCGAGGCCGGCGGTAGGGCGCAGAAGCCTTTGCCTCCATTCCACCACCAAGACCTGGCGGAGCTCCTCTCGGCGCAGCGCGATCTGTCGCTGCACCGGCCTCGAGCCCCGTCCCCGCTCTTCCTCGCGCCATCGATATAATGACGCGAGTACTTTCGCCTCTAGGTCCCAGGGCGGGGATCCGGCCAGGACGCAAGCCGCCTCATAGGAAATCGTGCGATACCCGCGGATGACTCTGATGGCCATCGCCCTCTGCGGTTTGCGCAGAATGGCGAGGGTGCTGGCCGTCATGTCCATCGCCCATACAGGGGCCCCATACAGGGCCATGGACCGCACGATTCCCACGTACAACCGCCTACAGGCGGCGCTCGGCCCCCCAAGTTGGGAAGCAGCGTTGAAAGTGCGCCAGCTGCACGCATAAGCTTGGGCGCCAGCCACCGGAAGTGGGGCCCAAATTCCCATCGGCTGTCGAGCACCAATCCCAGGTACTTCATGGTGGACTCGACAGCTATCCGGGCTCCGCTGACCACGATGTGCGATCCCGGCGGCGGCGGGACCTAACCTAACCTAACCTAACCTTTTTTTTTACATGGGGAAATGCCTACGCATACCCGCCTTGCGGGGGCAAGGACGGTTTATGTCAGACTCGCACCGACTAAAACCCCATGGTGTTCCACTTTCGTCGCATATTGGCAGGGCCACGGGAACGCTTTCGCACACTTCCGCGGCCCTACCAGCGCCTGCCGCCCCATGGCAGCTCCTCCTCGGGAGAGGAATATTCCTCCCGGTTCTCCTTCCCAGGTAAGGCGCACCAGAACACATGGCGCGCCTTCCTCTACGGCCTCCAATTACATCTGCACAACAGACGCCCCGCATACTATGGCTCCGCCGCCAACCAAGATTCGGCTGCGGAGGGTAGGGAGAGCGGCGCCTCGCAATACCGGCAATCCTTTCCCCGCGCAGCCCCACCACCACCGCATCAACGGTGCGGCCCCGTTTGAGTCGCGGAGGATAGGGCGAGTGGCGCATCGCCATACCAACACTCCTCTTCCTCCGCGACTCCACCTCGGCTGCAGCGGTAGAGGGTGCACACTCCCCTCTCGCTGTAGTCCACCTGCACACATCCGAAGTGGGCTCCCCAAGCCCACTCGGAGTAGCCACCTCGGGCCAGCTACGTGGGTTCCTCTTTGTTCACCGCGGGCGACCAAACCACGGCTACTAAGCCCCCCCGCAACGAAAAGGCGGGATCGGGGGGAACCTAACCTAACCTAACCGGTTGCACTCCAAACGCCGTTCCGTACGCAGCATTCTGTATCGCTCCGCGTTCGAAAAATCAAAGTGTTGGATCAAAGTGTACCAAATCATAAGTGCTGTATATCGTTAGACGCGTCTCATTGAGGCGAACACAGTGGTAAAAAGAGAAGTGAAAAAAGTTTCAAAACAAAAAAGCTATTACAGAAAAACTGGTTTTTATAACCCCAAAAAACTTCAAAGTGAAACGTAGCTCGATAACGATTGACGACATATGGTTTTTATTATGTCAAAAGAAGCGCCCTGACGAGCTTAAGCGTCTTGGCTAATTACCGGATTTTTTTGACGCCTGTGCACCGAAATATTTTCGGAAATCCAAAATCACGTGTACACGTGCTTTTGGATTTGATGCTGTACGGCTAAATTTGACATCGTACATTGGAAGAGGATTTCGAGGCAAAGCGTCCGACACCTCGATAACAAAAATTGGACAACAAACACCGGAGATATCATGCTTTGAAGACACCGATTTTCAGCCGGGAGATTCAAAGGTGAATAACTTTCAATTTTCAGTGACGACCTATATAGTTATAAACGTTATGTGAAAGTTAAACTCGAGACCTAACAATAGACATAAAAAACTTTAAAATCGGAGTGTAAATAGTAATGTTAAGATATTTTTAAAAATTTTCTTTAAACACGTGGTGGCTGAAATATCTTCCTGAAAATCCTGAAAATAGTGTCAAAAATTTTGTTTGCTTACATATATTATTCCCAAATTTTTTCAAAATTGTCCCTATCAAATTACACTATTTAGAGCCTTTTTGCGGTTCTTGGTTTTAGTAATCACAAATTCAAAATTTAAAAACTAAAAAAAATTTTTCAGGACACCGAACTTAAAAGTAATATATTATTAAAGAGCAATTAACGCTCTATATACACTATTTTTTACAGAAATTTCGGACAAGTCGTTTTTAAGATATAAAATTAATTGTGTGAGCTAGGAGGTCCTGATAACAACACGATAACTGTGTTTTCAGTTTACAGGAAAACGGAGCCTCCTAGCTCAATTCTGACAAAATTTTCCTACGCTCCCCCCCCTCACCCCCACACTATTCAGTAGCCGAATAGTCTTCGACCCCCACCGGATCATTTGGACATAGTTTCAACCCCCTACCCCTAAGTTGACTTTTCGACTTAGTCTCTGGGGGATGAAAAACTTTAAACACCTATAACACAAAAAAAAACCGGTGGGTCTAGTCGAACGGGGTTTTTTGTAAAAAATATCTAGATTTGTAGACCTTCATTTATATGTATATAGACTCTACATAGAGACATCAAAAAATTTTTTATATTTTTATTTTTAAATTTTTTTTATTTTTATGTTATATATAAATTTTCCTTTATATTTTCTTTTAGTGTAAGTAATTAGAATTTAAGTGTGACCAGCTGTGGTGTAAATTAACTGTTACTTTTAAGTTAGATTATAGAGACAACTCCAGGTAGAGAACTGAATTTTGGGCAACCAAATTGACAATAAATTAAAAGGCTGATATACTGACTCTACATAGAGTCTAATAGACTTATAGGAATAATTATAACATCCCTAAAAAATTATAAATAAATAACTGAAACAGAGTGTGACAATTAAGTAAAGGGTATAAACGGTAAAAATAGAGACTAACATAGAGAAACATAGAGCCGCGCGATTATAGGATCTTATTTAACCGATATCAGGTACGAGCCCACCATAGCCGTGTCAAGCTGTCTTAAAAAACATTTTATAACTTTTACAAACATTTACAAAAATTTAATTTTAGTAACTTTTAAAATTTTTTTTTAATTTTTTATTTTTTTCACTTTTATTTTATTTTATTGTTGTGACCTAAGAACGCGTTCCCCTGAATATGTTCGGCCTCCGCACTCCTACCAAAAAGATCGAGGATAGTTCTAAGGACATGGGCCCCCAAGGCTCTCTAAATGGGACAGAGGAGAAAGAGCTTTCTCCCAAAAATAATAAAACGACGCAGGCCTCCAGTGTGAGGAGAAGCATTGGGGAGTCGGAGACAGGTAAAGTAGACGCTGAAGCAGGAATTCAGCCTTCCCCCAAAAAGGTGGTCCCTGTGGCACGCCAAAAACTAAAGATAGTACCATCCCAGGAGTCAAAAGGGGCAACCCGTAGAGTTTTGGTGGAACCTACGGAAAACTCGCCTAAAATGGACACGATAAAATATGCAGATCGTATAACGGAAGCTAGAGCCTGTCTTAACAAAGCGAAATTGCACCTCAACAACTCGCGAAATTTGAGGACTGACATAAAGACCGAAGTCACGCAAGCAATAGATAGACTTTACCAACTAGTCAAAGAGGCAGAGACAGGAAACGGCACAGAAAAAGAAAGAAAAGCAAAAGAGCACGAGAAAAAAGCAGATAAACTGGAAGAATATTCTGAGAAGAGAAAACTAGAAGAACATAACGAACTAATCAAGAAGTTGCTGGAGCACGGGAAACTCCTAGAAGAGAATAAAAGTGAGATGGAGAAATTAAGAGAAGAAATAAAGAAGAAAGAAATCAATGAAGAGAAAGGGACTTATGCGAGAGTATTGGCCGTACCACCAAGGAGACAGCCACAACAAAATACGCCAATGCACTCTGTAGTCATTACATCAACTGACGAGAAAGACACAGGAGAGGAAGTTATGGACAGAGTAAGAATAGCAATAAACACCAAAGAGGAAGGATTAAAAATAGATAAAATTCGGAAAGCAAGGGACAGAAAAGTAATACTGGGATGTAGCACACAGGAAGAGATAAATAGGGTGAAAGAAAGAATAAAAAATACGAGTCAAAATTTAAATGTAGACGGCATTAAAAACAAAGACCCATTACTTATATTAAAGGATGTACGACAATACAATTCAGATGAAGAAGTAATTAAGGCAGTAAGAACACAAAACAAACAGCTCTTTCAAAACATAGACGAAAAAAACAATAGAATGGAGATAAAGTATAAGAAAAAATCTAGAAACCCACACACCGCCCACAATGTAATCAGAGTCTCGCCCCAGATATGGAACTACGTCACAATTGTTGGGTGGATCCATTTGGATCTCCAGAGAATAAGGGTAGAAGATCAGTCCCCTCTTGTGCAATGTTCGCGGTGTCTGGCCTATGGTCACAGCAAGCGCCTATGCAGTGACACGACAGAGGTCTGTAGCCACTGCGGAGGCCCACACCTGAAATCGCAATGTGCTGACTGGCTTTCAGGAGAATTGCCGTCATGCAGAAATTGCCTCAAGGCGAAAATAGAAAAGAAAGAGCACAATGCCTTCAGTGCAGACTGCCCCGTTAGAAGTAGATGGGAGATTCTAGCGAGGTCCACTGTCGCGTATTGTTAAGATTGTCTCCAAACCAAACAGTAACATAACCCCAAGCAACCACCGATATCACGTGATCCAGGCTAACCTACAAAGGAGTGACCTGGCCACGACCGAACTAATTATACAAGCAACTAAAAACAAGGCATCGTTTGCCTTGGTCCAGGAGCCCTATATTGGACGGATTGGGGAAATGAAGCGCCATCCAGGGACAAGAATAGTACAATGTAACCGAAGTCTAAACACCGAAAAAGTGATAAAGGCGGCCATTGTGCTATTTGACGATACCATTGCCATAATCCAGTGCCCGGACCTCACAACGGAGAACATCGCAGTTGCTAAACTGAGGGCAGAGGCATGGGAGTTGGGGGTGGTGTCTGTCTACCTGGAGGGTGACAAATTATTAGAACCATACCTGGACACGATTGGAGCGGCCGTGGCAGGCCTAAAAACCGGGAACGTGATAATCGGTGGCGACGTAAACGCTTGGAATACGTGGTGGGGAAGCCGGGAGGTTGACAAGAGGGGCATTGAGGTAGCTGCCAATTTTGACGAAATGGAGTTCCACATTCTAAATAGAGGGACTGAGCCGACATTCGACACCATCAGGGGTGGGAAGAGATTCTCCAGCTGTGTGGACATAACAACCTGCTCGAGGAACCTGCTTGGACGAATAGACAACTGGAGACTATCAGATGAAGTAACTAGTTCAGACCACAGGGCAATCTTGTTTGATATAATTTTAGAAAGATCTATAACCACCAATATAAAGAGAACAACGCGAAAATTTAACACCAGAAAAGCAAATTGGAGTGAGTTTCATAAGAAACTCACCCATATTTGGCAAGAAAATCAAATAAATAGTATAGAAATTAATAAAATAGAAAATAAAGAAGATTTAGAAACAAAAATAGTAGAAATCACACAAAAAATAATTGACGTCTGTGAACATAGCATTCCAAAAATTCAAAATAAGAAACAAATGAGATTGCTTTGGTGGACCGACGAGTTAACTCAAACAAAAAAGGAGTTCTCCAGGCTGAAACGCCGAATTTCCTGTGCAGCACCATTTCGTCGAGAGTGGGTCGTCGAGCAGTATATTAGAGCTAAAGAAGAATACAAATAAAAAGTTAAAAACACACAAACTGCCAGATGGAAGAGTTTCTGCAGTAAACAGGAGAAGGAAACAATGTGGGACGGAATATACAGGGTAATAGGCCGAACAACTCAAAGACAAGAGGACGTCCCCTTTGTGTGGGAAAGAAAGATCTTGGGAAACGTAGATTCAGCAAGAGTTCTAGCGGAGAATTTCTATCCGGAGGATAAAGACCAGGATGACGACGCGGAACACAGGCTAATAAGAAAAGCAGCAGAAGCAGTGAACGAAGGGTCACTTGATGATTCAAATGATCCACCCTTTACAGAGGAAGAGCTTCTGTGGGCCGCGTCCAGCTTTAATCCTTGGAAAGCTCCAGGAAATGATGATCTCACAGCTGATATCTGCGCAGCGGCTATAAATATGAACCCGACACTATTCTTGGCAGTAGCCAACAAATGTCTAGAACTTGCACATTTCCCCGGTAAATGGAAGGAGGCGGCAGTAGGTTGATTGGGCTTTTGCCTGTACTAGGGAAAATATTTGAAAAAATTACCATAAGACGAATCAAGTGGCACATCGTACCTAAGATAAGCAAAAACCAGTACGGCTTCATGCCGCAGCGTAGCACCGAAGACTCCCTCTATGACATGATGCAGCATATAAAGGCTAAGATTAAAAATAAAAAACTGGTTTTACTGGTATCACTTGACATAGAGGGAGCCTTTGACAATGCTTGGTGGCCAGCTGTACGATGTGCACTTGCAAAGACCGGATGCCCGATAAACTTGAGGTGGCTGATTGACAGCTATCTTGAGGATAGGTCGGTTTGCGTCAAATATTCCGGGACAGAATGGGTCAAGAAGACCACAAAAGGGTGCGTGCAGGGCTCAATAGGCGGTCCAATTTTTTGGAACCTATTACTTGATCCACTATTGCAAGAGTTGAACGATAAAGGGGAACACTGTCAGGCATTCGCAGATGATGTGGTCCTGATATTCTCTGGAGATAAAGCACTGGAAGTGCAGGAACGGGCCAATGCGGCCCTCGCACACGTTCGGAGGTTAAATTTGCTTCACAAAAAACAACCTAACCTAACCCAGTATTCTGCCGTCTCTCGCCCCGTACGCATCGTTTCCGAATCGCTCCACGTTTAAAAATCCCGAAAAATGGGTTAAAGTGAATCGATTTTGGTGAAACAAGTGTTGATTTGTGCAGTTTTATGTGAGCTTGAAGCCTCATATAGTGTTTGTGGCGAAAAGTGACGTGTTATTAAAATACAACCCAGAAACCGCGCGTCGGACTCGTCAAAAGGTAAAATTTTTGAGTTAGATTTTACACAAAATTGCGTACGCCGCTGTTTTAAGATCGATAACCTGTCATTTTTATCTTGCTACTTTATGACACTTGCTTTGCTATACGTGGATTAGAAGTTATTAAGGAAAAGCCGAAAAACCACGTGGCATTGAAAATTGAAACGGAAAACGTGCGGCTGAATTAAGATTCATATTATTATACTTGGCCATCACAACTTATCAGCGCTTGTTTCATTGGAATCGACACTTTCTTCTAAAAGTTATTAGTGAAAGTGTCAATTTCTCAGAATTAGTCCATTTTTGACAGAACTTTTTACAGAATTTAAAGCGATAACATACCTCTTTTATGTTACATTTTAACGCGAAAACTAATAAATAAAGTATAGACAAAAATTTGGATTTCTCTATTTCATAGATTTTGAAATATTGGTATTTTCCTGAATTAATTATTCTTCCTAGTGCTCACCCTTTCTGAAGGTTGGCCTTACGTTACGTACACTGAAATCATAGATAACATAAAGACGAGCAAAAATCCGTTTTTAGTTCCTTTCTATCGCTTTTCGTTGGGGAGATATAAGATTTTCAGTGTTTTTTCAGGATATTTCATTGCCATCAAAATATACTGGGTTTTCCTTATCTCCAATAGCTAGGCCAAAAAATTTATAGTAATAACAGTCCAAACATGACCCTTCTAGCTGTCTCCATTGCTAAGATATTTCAAATTTTAGTTTTGTCGCCATATTGGACGCCATATTGAAAAATTTTAAGACCTTGTATCTCAGCAACCGATTATCGTAGAAACACGGGGTTTTCAACAAACACCATTAAATCAATTATAAAACAACTAGAAAGCAAAAGAACGAATCGCCAAGTTTGGCGCAACATCCGGAACAGATATCACAACACACAGATTCACATACTTACTCTGAAGTAGTTAGGAAGCCACATTACCCAATAATAGTAGAGTCAATTGATCCCAGATACACGAGCGAAGATATAATAAAGGAGGTAAAGAGTGAGATTGACGTAGTTGCATTTGGAATTGGCATAAGTAATTTCAAAAAGACTAAAAATCAAAAAGTTTTAATTAGCTGTGAATCCTAAAGGGATAGAAACATTCTGCAGGATAACCTAAAAAGCACAACTGCCAAACTCACTGTCCATAAGTTAACGGCAAGGAATCCTCTATTACGATTAATTGGAGTCATATTTGGCCTAACAGATAAGAAAATAGAAGAAGCAATTATAAAGCAGAATAGCGCTTTTCTTAAAGAAATCTCGCCAACACAACAATACATAAGAGTAGTCAGAAGAATGAAAGGACGCACATGTTCTACTTGTAATATTGTATTAGAAGTAAGCCCACAAATTTGGACTAAATTCAGAGATCAAAAAATTAGAGTTTGCTTCCAAATAGTTCCAGCGGTTGATCAATCACCTATCATCCAATTCTTCAGGTGTCTAGATTTCTCTCATCGAGCAAGAGAATGCCAAGCGCAAAGAGTAAATTGTGGTTACTGCGCTGAGGCACATGATACGAGAGAATGTCATAATAGAAACAAGGCACCAAAATGCATAAATTGCATTGAAAAAAGCGGTAATGTCTCAAACTACAGTCACCCAGCCTATAGTCCTGAGTGTCTGGAATGGAGAAAGTGGGATAGAATTGCGAGAGCAAAAATATCCTACTGCTAAAAACATCGAAACGTCTCCACAAAAGACCACAAACTCTAAAGGTGGAACTATTAAAATGGCCCAAATAAACCTAGGAAGAGGACACGCAGCACAACAAGAATGCTTACAAATGGCAGTAGCACAGGATGTGTTCATTCTTTTATTACAGGAACCATATGTTGGCGCAAAAGCTCACGTTACCTGCCAACATAGAATAATACAAAAATACACGAACAATTGTCAAAAACCGGTCAAAGCGGCTGTCATTGTAGTCGATCCAACTATAGATTTTACCATTAACTCTGAAACTATTACTGAAAATATTATAGCTTGCAAATTTAGTATCAAAGTTTTAAACGTTGTTATTGTAAATGTATATCTGGAAGAAGGCCAAGACGTTGAAGAAGACTTTTGAAAGATAGCTAACTACATCAGCATCCTAGAGGGAGAACATGTCTTATTTGGAGGAGACATCAATGCCAAAAGTCCCTGGTGGGGCTGCGATGTGGAGGACAGAAGGGGAGCAGCTGTGGCAGAAGCTTTAGCTCAACTAGAACTCCATATTTTAAACGTGGGGAAAACACCAACTTTCTCTGTGTACAGACAGCAAAAACAATATACCAGCATCGTCGATGTGACAGCGTGCACCACTAGTTTACTTCGGAAAATATCTGATTGGAAGGTGAATCCTGAATTCGTTACTCTTTCAGACCACAGGGCGATAACGTACAAACTGAATTTCACAAACGAAACAAAAGAATGACTATCCACACGGACTTATAATACAGCCAAAGCTAACTGGGAAAAACTCTCAAACAATTTTAAAGAAGAACTGAGCTCCGTAAACATCATTGACGACGCAATATTTAACGTGAAATTCAAGGAATCAATGGAAAAACCTAGTAAAACAATATACTGAATGCATTCAGAGGGCATGTAATAAAACGATTCCAAAAATTGCTAAAAGAATACCCACAAAAACACCCTGGTGGACTGAAGAACTTAGTGAAAAGAAAATAGAGGTAATTCGGAAAAGAAGGATAAAATATGCAAACCAAAGGAGGAAACCAGCTATAATAGAAGAATATATTACAGCTAAAGTTGAGTATAAAAACCTATTAACAGAGACAATTACGGCAAGCTGGAAGGAGTTCTGCTCTAGGCAAGATAAGGAGAATTTTTGGCAGGGAATCTATAGAGTTATACGCAAAACAAGTAAAACTCCAGAAGACTCACTTTTAAAAGCGACGCCGGAAAGCAGTATTTTGTCCCCGGACAAATCTGCTCATCTTCTAGCTGATACATTCTACCCCACTGACGAAATCATAGCAGATGAACCTGAACAAATGGAAATTAGGAACAGATCTGAAATAATCAGAAAAAACTTATTAACTTCCACAAGTGAAGAAGCCATGACACCTTTCACAATCAACGAGATCGATAACGTTTTCAGCAGCATGAGCCCAAAAAAACTAAGCGCCGAAATATGTTTTAAGGCATACACGACGACGCCGCAAGTGCTCTTAGCAATATTTAATAGATGTCTAATGTTAGGATATTTCCCAAAGATTTGGAAAAACGCCATTATCAAAATCATACCGAAGCCGAATAAGGATAATTATACACTTCCAAAATCTTGTCGAACAATATGACTTCTTCTCGTACTGGGCCAAGCGTTTGAAAAATTGCTTGTCAATAGAATGACATGGCAGCTCGGTTCTGAAAATAAAATGAGTGGTAGACAATATGGGTTTGTCCCACAGAAAGGGACTGAGGACGCTCTAAGCGATGCCCTTGACATCGTCAGGCAAGGATTAAAAAATAAAGAAATTGTCGTTATTGTCTCTATTGACATTGAAGGAGCCTTTGATAATGCTTGGTGGCCTCCAATAATAAACGAGCTCGAAAAGAAAAGGATTGACAGGTCCATAAGTAGGCTTGTTAGCAGTTATCTCTCTGATAGGAAAATAAAACTAACATACGCAGGCAGCGAGATAACTAAACTAACTAATAAAGGGTGCATACAAGGATCGACCTGCGGACCTCTGCTGTGGAACCTACAACTTGACCCATTACTAAGGGAGATAGAAAAACTAGGTACACACATACAGGAGTATGCAGACGACATATTGATTATAGCCAAAGGGAAAGCAGCAGGGGACTTAGAACGTGAAATTAACACAGCACTCGAACATATTCTTGCTTGAGCAAGAAGGAGAAAGATGAAACTGGCGGCACAGAAGACCCAAGCAATTCTGCTGACTAGGAAAATTAAATACGAAACTCCAAAATTACTCCTCGATAACACAGCAATAAGGTTCTCTGAAAGTGTAACGATTCTCGGACTAACGATTGATGTTTTAGGAGCTGACTCCATATGGGTGCCTATTGGTGACCATAATGAAAGATGAAATCTTTTACTAATATATTTATTATAGCGGAACGTGCCATACAGTTGGCGGGCAACTAGTGACTGGTTGAAAAATCTTATTCACTACATAATATAGTTACAATACAACATTGCGAAGTTTACATGTGTGTGCGCAGCACACCTACAATACTTCCCCCTTTACAAAAAATGAATACAAAAAACTTAAAACTATACAATGAATATAAACTTAAAACTAACAACAAAAACTTGCTAATGCGCTTGTGCGCAGGGCTGTACGGAGACCCCCGCGAAAGGGGTGGCGGCCGCGGCGGGCGCGGGCACATGCTGCAGACTGGTGCTAGAAGCACCTATCATCTTACTCATATTCTGGCCCGATATCGGAACGCCTGTCATTAACACCTGATGACGAAGCCAGCTTTTGAACTTCTTATTAAACTTTACCCAAATAGTGTACAGGATTATCGCCCCCATAAAACTGGCTATCACATATAACCATGTTTGAAAATTATCCACTTTATTCTCTACAGTATTTTGAGCCTGAGAAACAATAACTGGTTTTTCTTGAAAATTACCCATAGTAAAAATCGTAAAACTTATCGCGCTAATGCTATCGCAAAGGAAGTATTTCGAATGAAATTATATTAAATACATTATAACTAAACTAGCTACCTGGAACCTATATGAAAGTGCAGTATACGCAAAATACTGAACACGATACCTCTACAATTACATTCAACTTAAATAATGTAACTTGAATATCCTGAATGAAAATATTATGCACTTGACAATGCAAATAATACTTTCACATCCATAGTAACTAAACCTGATTATCATTTAGACATGTAATTGTATAATATATATTTTATATTAACACTAGCTTATAAATCGTGAAGGTAACTTAACAATCCGACCACTTCGCGTTGTTTTCACGGTTATCGGGTTGCTCGGGCCGGGTAACAACGACGTCAGCGGTGTGGACGGTGGTAACGGAAACCGTACATGCGCAGGTGCCACATCCGCTGCGTTGTCAGCGTTACTTTGGCGTGGCGTTGCTTCGTTACCATCACATTCCTTTAATACATATGCAGGCTTTAATCTGTCGATAGAAATATGTACCTGTCTATCGGGTAATTGAATTAGGTAAACTTTTGAGCCCCTTTTTATCACGCGGTATGGACCGTCGTAGGGTGGTTTCAAAGGTTTACGTATTGAATCGTCCCTAACAAAGACATATTCACAGTTACGTAAGTCCTTGTGCACAAAAAAACTATGACAGTTACGTGAATCGTCGGATGTAGGCTTATAACTACGAATAGTATCTCTAATCTTATCCACTAAACAATAATCATTGACGTTACGGTTGTTCGAAGAGCCGTCATAAAAGTCTCCCCGGTAGACGTAAGTTTCGTCCGAACGTAACTCGGCGGCGCTAACCCCTGAGTCACTGCGGGCGGCCGCGCGAAGCCCAAGTAATACTGTGGGTAGCTCTTCCACCCAGGACCCATGTGACAGGCGAGCTGAAAGTGCTGTTTTTAAAGAACGATGCCAACGTTCAACTGCGCCATTGCTTTGCGGATGATAAGGAGTAGTTCGAATTCTATTAACCCCCAACATTTTTAACAGCTGGTTAAAAAGACTACTCTCAAACTGGCGACCTTGGTCGCTAGTTAACTTTATCGGGCAACCGTAACGACAAATCCAACCTTCATATAAATGTTTGGCAACAGTTTCTGCAGTAATGTCTCGTAACGGAAAAGCTTCAGGCCACCTGGTCCTCCTATCAATTATCGTGAGTAAGTATCTATAACCATCTGGTGAGATCTCGAGAGGGCCAACGATATCGACGTGCACATGCTCAAAACGCTCTACTTCCGGAAACTTAGTCAGATTCGATACCGTATGTCTGTTAACTTTAGAACGTTGACATTGTATGCACGTTTTTGCCCACAAAGAAACATCACGATTCATACTAGGCCAGAAATACTTTTTGGCTAACATCTTTCGCGTAGAACGAATTCCAGGATGGCTCAAATTATGTAAACTATCAAAAGCTAGGCGTCGAAACTTTTCCGGTAGGTACGGACGAGCTGTATCAGTAGACATCTCACAAAAAATAGGCTTATTTAACATAGGTATAACTAGTTCCTTTAACAAAATATTATCGGTATTTAAACCAGACATAACATTCATGATATAACTGTCGCTACGCTGCTCATTTGCAATGTCATCGAAATTCAACGCAGTTGGCATAGTCACGGCTTCGATGCGCGATAAGGTGTCAGCTACGATGTTATTCGTACCGGTTATATGTCTTATATTTGTAGTGAACTCACTTATGAAAGCTAAATGTCTCGTTCTCCGAGGCGTTTCGCTTTCATCGCGTCCTACCTTTTGAAATGCAAAAGTTAAAGGTTTATGGTCCGTATACACGGTTATTTCTTGCCCTTCAAATAATTTCCGAAAATGTTTTATAGCTAAGTATATAGCGAGCAACTCGCGATCGTATGTGCTATATCGCTGTTGGGTGGTGGTCAATTTTTTTGAGAAATAGCCCAATGGTTTCCAGCTATCTCCTTCCTTTTGTTGCAAGACTGCTCCCACGCATGTATTAGATGCATCAGTCATTAAAGCGAGTGCGGAACCCACTCTAGGGTACGTCAATGTAGCGGCCTGTGTGAGACCTGCCTTACATTGCGTAAATGCTTCGTTCGCACTATCCGTCCAGACGATGGGAGTCTTATCATTTTTCTTTGAGCTTTTAAGATATTTATTTAATTCTGTTAGATATAAGGTTGCGTTGGGAAGATGAGCTCGATAAAAATTGACCATACCGAGAAAACGTCTTAGTTCTGCAACAGTTTTCGGCTTCGAAAATTCCACAATTGCCTGAACCTTATCTTGCAACGGCCTGACGCCGTCGGTACTAATCTCGTGTCCTAAAAATTCTAGTTTAGTTTGTCCGAAACGACATTTTGCCAAATTAATTGAAATTCCATATTTATTAAGCCTTTTAAAAATAATTTTTAAATGTTGCCTGTGTTGAACTTCGTTGTCACTAGCTATAAGTAAGTCGTCTAAATAACAAAAAACAAAATCAAGACCTTGTAAAATGGAGTTCATAAAGCGCTGGAAGGTTTGTGCTGCTCCGCGCAAACCGAAGGTCATTCGAGGAAACTCGAAAAGTCCGAATGGTGTTATGATAGCGGTTTTCTCCACGTCACCTGGTGCGACAGGTATAAAATGATAACTTCTATTGATGTCTAATTTTGAAAATATCTTTTTATCCGGAAGAATAAAAGTAAAATCGTTCAAGCGAGGAATCGGGTATCTGTCGGGCTTTGTTATCGCATTCAGCTGGCGATAGTCCCCACAAGGTCTTATATCTCCATTCTTTTTAGGAACTACATGGAGCGGACTAGCCCACGCGCTCTTTGAAGGACGACAGATGCCCAGTTCTTGCATGATGCGAAATTCTTCTTTAACTTTTTTATACCTGTCAGGTGGCAACGGGCGCGCTTTCGCGTGCACGGGCGGGCCAGAGGTCTCGATATAGTGGACGACATCGTGTTTCGTAGTTTCTCGGAATGACGCTGGTTTAGTGATGTCCGGATACTTTAACAATAAATCCTGATGTGGATGATTTACATCAATAGTTTTAACACTAGGTTGAGATACATTGACAACAGATGCCGAAACATTCAATTCTGTAGTTTTATCTATTAATTTACGCGCGTTTAAATCAACTAATAGTTTGTGGTACGCTAAAAAATCGGCGCCCAAAATTGGTTGTTTGACATCTGCTACAACGAATTCCCAACGATAAGGTCGGCCTAAGTTTAAGTTTAACACTATTGTCTTGGTACCGTAAGTTGCGATTTCATTGCCGTTAGCTGCGTATAATTTATATT
Organism: Parnassius apollo; assembly: GCA_907164705.1. Lineage (NCBI taxonomy): Eukaryota > Metazoa > Arthropoda > Insecta > Lepidoptera > Papilionidae > Parnassius > Parnassius apollo. The sequence continues at coordinate 1,265,708 of CAJQZP010001208.1, read as the reverse complement.
CACTACACTGATTTAGACGATCTTTTCTCACGGCTGGTAAAACAGACACATTGGCACCGGTGTCAACTAAAAATCTAAGTCCGGAGTTACTGTCTGACACACACAAACGATTGAATGGAAAAACGGTACAGACCTGAAGACCCTCGGACTGTACCTCGCTGCTCAGTTTTCCGGCTGTGTTGTTTTCCACGCGCAAGGCTTCGTACACCTGTTGGCCTTTTCTCGGAACCTGTAATGGTAAAAGCATAAGTAGTTCTCCTTCCGGGGACGGCAGGGACTGCTACGGCGCCTGGACTGTGAACGACGCCGGTTGCGATCAGGGGCGCGGGACCGCGACCTCTGCTGATCGATCCGGTCCACGGTAGCCTTTATTTTAGCCACCTCAGCTCTCAACAGGGCCAAGTCATAGGCGGTAGTAGATGCTGGCGCTGGCACGGTGTAAGTAGCGGTGGCGGCATAGGAAGGCCGCACAGCCTCCATGACGTTATCTGCAACTGCTGCTAGGTTGTCCAGGTCCTTGGAGTCGGACACAGTTAGCACGGCTCGGACTTGTGTCGGAAGACGACCCTGCCACAAGACGCGAAGGGTTTCATCAGGAACCTTGTCAGTAGCGAGCTCACGCATCCGCCGAAGCAGCTGAGATGGTTTCTGGTCGCCCAGCTCTAGCTCGCTCATAAGCTTCTCGATCTGCCTCGACATTGACTCCTCATAGATGTGGAGTAGCCGAGCTTTGAGTGCGTCGTACTTGTAGGTAGGAGGCGGGTTGAGTAATATGTCCGTCACTTGCGCGATAACCTCCTTACTTAGCTTAGACACGACCAGGTCAAACTTCGCCTCATCACTCAACCTCTGAGGTGCGAGGATAGCTTCCGTGCGTACGAACCATACGCGTGGCTGGTCCGTCCAAAAGTCTGCGAGGCGAGACTGTAGGGACACTGCATCTACACCTGGCGCCATAATGGGCGGTTGCGCAGGTGGCTGGATGTCTTGAACGGGTGGCACGTTAACAGGCGGCACGTTCTGTGACGTAGGCGGAAACGGCGCACTCATGTTACTATATCTATTGTCCACCGATCACAACCACGCGAATATTGCCCACTACTGCATTAACATCACATAGACCACTTCGGTCATCTTGATCACGTCGGGGTCACCAGTTTAGGAGCTGACTCCATATGGGTGCCTATTGGTGACCATAATGAAAGATGAAATCTTTTACTAATATATTTATTATAGCGGAACGTGCCATACAGTTGGCGGGCAACTAGTGACTGGTTGAAAAATCTTATTCACTACATAATATAGTTACAATACAACATTGCGAAGTTTACATGTGTGTGCGCAGCACACCTACAATGTCAACCTCAACTTTATAAAGCATGTTGATACAACCACGGAAAAGGCAATCCAACTCTACAAAAAGGTCTCAAGAACAGCTAGAGCTAACTGGGGTCTCAACCCAGAAATCCTTAAAACTATATATATCACGGTAGTTGAACCCACAGTGTTATATGCGGCGGGGGCATGGGGCCTAACAGCAAGTAAAAAATAAGTAAAAGTCAGGCTTGACAGAATCACCAGGATATTTGCAATAATGATAAGCAAGGCACACCGTACGACATCTTTAGTATCCTGCACAATTCTAGCCAGATTTCTACCCTTAGATTTAAGAGCCAAAGAAAATGCCAAGATCTATATGATCAAAAGGGGGAAACCAATTGCGAATTTACCCGGCAGGAAACTAGCCAAACCCATACGAGGGTGTACCCATACAAACATGCAAACATTTTGAGTGACTCGCAATCAGCGTTAGAATGCCTCACGAATACAAACACTTTACACCCTATAGCAGCAGAGATTTTAGCCCGTATCTCAGAAATAGAAAGAAAACAGGGAAAAGCAAGATTGTTTTGGATCAAAGCCCATTGTGGTATTCAAGGGAACGAAAGAGCCGACGAACTGGCTAAGTCAGCAGCAGAAACATTAAAACAGACGCCTGTTTACGACTGCTTCCCTCTGTCTTTTGCAAAGCGCCACATCAGGGATAACACTTTGCATACCTGGCAAGACTTATAGACCTCATCAGACACCGGAAGAGTCACGAAAAAGTTCTTTCCAAACGTGATCCAGGCGTATACAACATTAAAGAAGATTGCAATAAATAACTTAAGATATCAGATTTTTAGAGGACACGGAGGTCTTAATACATATTTGCACAAATTTAAATTAGCCCAGAGCCCACACTGTGGATGCGACCATGTAACACCACAGACAATAGAACATCTACTAATAGTGTGCCCTAGATTTGCGAGTTTAAGAATTTGTTGCGAACACCGTATGGGCTTTCCGATAAAAGAAGACACTCTGTGTAGGGCGGTCAACGACAATGACAGTCGCACTCATTTTCTTGTATACGCCGAAAGGTGTCTGAGAAAAGTGCTACAAGAAAATGGGTCAAAAATATATTAATATAATTTAAGTATAAGAAAAAAAAATTTTTTGATGTAGTATTAGATATACATAGTCTTAGAAGCAGTAGATGATAATAACTATAGTAAGGCTAGCGATAACGATAACTTTAATACTTAACTTATTTTAAAGCTGGTAGCAAGAGCGTGTATTATCAATAGAAGCATTTAGTATAGCTAGTATAGCTTTTTAGCAGATAGAAAACTAGCAGTAGTTAGCGGTATAGATGAATGTATCTAATGGCTCATTGTAAATAAAGACAGAATATTGTAAAAGTAGTAAGTACAGAATAAACTGTACAACTGCCTAACTGTAAAAGCATAGGTAACAAAAAAAAAATTAAGACAGGCAGTCATGACTCTAATGTAGTAATATCTGTAAGTGAGATATTTTATAGCTGCTAGCAATATTGAACTATGATGATACGGCAGAATAATATTGTAAATTACTTATGTTAAATAATTTAAAAAAAAAATACAAAAAAAAAAACAACGAGAAAGAAACCAAAAGTTAAAAAAAACAGATATCAAGGATGCTGTAAAATAAACAACAGCAGATGAAATGAGTTGCATAAAAAAAATCCAACCTAACCTAACCTAACCTAACCAGTACACATCGGAAAGTGACATATTCTACATAAGCTCCACGGAGAAATTGCTTAAAAAATAGCAATTTTTGAGCTACGCGAGTGGAAGTGCTGTGAAAAAGTTTTTAAGTGTGCAGTTCATCAGTGTAATTGGGGAGAATTCTGTACATTGGCTGGTTTAGGAGCAGTAGCCTCTTAACTTTGGGGATAAATAGTGTCGACACCATCAGCAAAATTGCCAAGTGCATTCCAATTTTTGAAAGCCGTATAGAGATCAGTCAAACGGCGAAAAAATCAAGAAAATCGGCCCACAAACGCAGAAGTTATTGACTCCTTAAAATTAACAATTTAACTTCAAACCACGTGGTTGCAACGTGCTTTCAGACGTGGAGGTTAAAGCGAGTCAGTTAACACGAGGCGTCCGGCGACGGTGCAGACTTCAGTGGAGCCTTCGAAGACGGACCGAGGAATCCTTCAAGTATACAATCGCCGCAGCTGGAGACACTTTCAACGGCCATCAGGTAAACTCCGAGGGAACTCCTAGACCCCTTCCTCCTGACCACCCGAGCTTGGACTCATTTGAGTCAGTTTCTCAAGACCCCGCCACACATATCACCTCCCCCATTATAACAACCCCTATCCTTGACCCCCCCACCTTTAACACCCTCTTTCGCCCTCTCTACCCTCCTAACCCCTACAATCTTTTATTTTATACCAGACATACACTCCTTACCGTACCTTACCTTAATTCCCCTAACCCCCCCCTCGAGGCTTATCTCTCCCCCGCGAGCCATAACTAGTTTACCAGAGGAGCTAGACCCCCGTGTAAGGGCTGATTTGAATCAGGAAAAAGAGCTCTACCTTCTGGCCCCTACAGAATTTTGATTTTCCACCACAGTCCGATACCAACCCGGACAATAACGCCTCAAGCATACTCCAGGACTCACAGCATACCAACCGGAGATCCCACAACGGGCTCTTTTCTTCGCGGTCCATCGTACTCCTCACAGCAATTCAACCATCGAAGAACATCAGCAGTGAGTTCACAGAAAAAAAAATTATAATAATCATCATTAAATATTATATATATATATATATATATATATATATATATATATATATATATATATATATATATATATATATATATATATATATATATATAATATTTGTATTATATTTTATAAGGCATTACCTATATTTATAGTTATTAAAGGCAACTTACAATTAGAGAATCTTTTAAATTTTTGCATACTATAAAATAATGTCAGGAAATAAAGTAGTCTTGTCGGATGTGGAGACTGCTTCTTCAAACAAGTCTTCCCAAAACTTTTCTGTTGCTCCACCTAGACCTCCACGATCGCTGCGGGAAAAAGTACTTACAAAATCTACTTTAACAAAAGCAACTCCTAGCGAGAAGTTGTCGCAGCCATCATCTCATCCTGCAACAGGAAAACGTCCAGCGGACTCTGCTCCGACAGACGCATCCATAACAAGCAAAGAAGCTTCTTCGCACACCCCCACTCTGCGAACTAAAATGTCGGAAACTTCTGTTAAAAGCGACAGCTCGATCCGATCCTCCGTTTGTGACCTCGACCTTTGCGGCTCTCGACAAAGTAGCTAACTGGAAGCAGGAAATGGTGGAAATTCCTCCACTTCCAGTTTTATCGGACGAAGAACTTTCGATCACATCTGCGCCGGAATCACCACTATCGGAGGCACCGGAAAAAGGAAGACCCAGCCTGCTTTTTAACTCAAACAGGCGACTGGGGGGTGGAAATGGATATGGCAACAAAAGAAGCGAACGAAATGCTTCTGAGAGGGAAGGAAGCGCTAGAAATGGCAGGGAATATGAAGAGGGAATGTAAGTTAACAGCTTTAGAGAGTCTGCAGTCCCTCTACGAGATGGTCCTGGCGCTGTCAGATTCCAGATCTAGACTGATGAGATGGACATCTGCTCCGCTGCAATTAACTGCAACAGGAAGGTATTCTTAGCGATAGCTAACAAGTGCTTGAAATTGGCGTACTTTCCCAAGCAGTGGAAAACTGCACACGTGGTCATCTACGTAAGCCAGGAAAGGATGACTATACATATCCAAAGTCATACCGACCAATAGGTCTCCTGTCAGTACTCTAAAAAATAGTCGAGAAGTTGATGGTGGGCCGACTCCAGTGGTACATCATCCCAACTCTTAATAAAAACCAGTATGGGTTCATGCCTCAACGTGGTACTGAGGATGCCATCTATGATCTATTGAAATATATCAAAAACGAAGTGAGGAATAAGAAGATTGTCCTCGTTGTTTCATTAGATATAAAGGGAGCCTTTGACAACGCATGGTGGCCAGCATTAAAACTGCAACTAGCCAAAAAGAAATGTCCCAAAAACCTCTACGATAAGGTTGGCTCTTACCTGCAAAATCGAAAAATCGTAATTAACTATGCCAGAGCAACGAGTGAGAGGGGAACAACAAAGGGCTGTGTTCAAGAATCTATCGGTGGACCAACCTTTTGGAATGTTATCCTAGACTTACTACTGCACCAACTTACGAACGAAGGGATGTATTGTCAGGCATTTGCAGATGACGTCGTCTTGGTATTCTCGAGCCACTCAACGAGTGCCCTGGAGCAACATGCCAATGACACTTTAAAAAGAGTAAACAAGTAGGGAACCCAGAACAAGTTAAAGTTTGCAGCGCATAAAACAAATGCAATGCTTGTTACTAAAAAACTTAAATTTGACTTTAGACTGGATCCATCCTCTACAGTTTTCCAATCCGAGCTCTATGCCTTGCTCAGGGCGACCAAACTAGCTGAATCGAGCACCGAACCTGTCGTAAACATCATGAGCGACTCAAGATCTTCGCTCGATCTGCTGGCGAACTCTAAAGCAAGCCACCCCCTATCAAAGGCCATTCAAGAAAGCATAGGGAAGATGAGAAATGATGGAAGAGTGATACGGCTGTTTTGGTTGAGGGCTCATGTAGGCACGTCTGGAAATGAGAGAGCCGATGAGCTCGCCAAGGCGGCGGCACTGCGGGAGAAAGCCACTCTAGACTATGACAAAATCCCCATGTCCTACGTTAAAGTGAAAATCAGAGAGGAAACCGTTCGCATCTGGCCAGATCAGGGATGAGGAGGATCATCAGGACAGATACGAGACCTCGACCACTGGGCAAGTCACCAAAATATTCCTACTGGATGTTGCAATAGCATACCGGATAGTAAGAAAGACGAAGTTGACACCCACACAGGTACAAGTGTTAACAGGACATGGTGGAATTGCGGAGTACTTGCACGGCTTTAAGCTTATGGATACTCCAGTGCGAGTGCGATCCCAATGTCAGTGAGTCAGTGTGGCAGCATTCTGGAGTGTCCCCGCTATCAGGCGGCACGTCTGGATCTCGAGTTTTGCATTAACACCAATCTTGACAAGTCTGACCTACACAGAATCATCGAAGATGAAGACAAAGGCCCAAATTTCTGGCATTCGTGGAGTCCATCTTTCGCGCCGCTGCAAAGCGTAACGCCACGAATTATCCATTCCCCAGGCAGCAGCAAACTGTTGCGGAAGTCGCAGAGGTTTCCGTAAAAGAGAAGAGCATCCCAGCCAATTAAGCAGAACATCAGCTATTTGCATGCGCTGAAAGAGGTAACCCAGGCCTGAGAATTCGAGGAGTGGCTCTCTTCATGCGTCAACAACACAGAGCGTTTCGGCTTAAGTTTTTGTTTAACAACTGGCCGAAACTATGTCAAAATATCTCCCGGTCTCGCAAGCTTACTAAACGGCAGTACTCACAAAACGAGCATAAAGCGCAAAACATATGAGGCGCTAATTGAAATAGAGGTTGCAAAGCAACGATGTCGAATAGTAAGATCGAAAAACAAAACGATCTTGCTGTTCACATGGAGCGAAGAAAAAACCCCATTCGCCCAGGCATGCTCACTGCTAACGAGACTCGGTGAGGAAGAGACAGCTGACATACCCCGCATCATAAGTGTGGATGCCATGGTATCCTATATGAGAAAGGTGAGGACATGGACCACATTGGTTGCATAAAAGCCTCAAACAAACATGAAATAGTCGTGTATGAGGATAGGGGCGAAAACCTGAGCTTCCTCAAACACCATGACTCAACAAAGGCAACCCAACATCTTGTCAAATCCAGAGACACTTAGTGGCTCAGAACACCTGCAACCGAAAACGGCCAACGAAAAGGCCGCAGCCAGGGAAAACCTTTCTCATATTCACTGAGCCGTGGTAGCTCAGTGGTTAACGCTCGCTGTAAATATAACAGAATGCGAGTAACCCGGGTTCGATCCCCGCCGGCACCAATGAAATTGTTAATTGCAATTTTAAGTGCTGATTTACCACGTGCTCGGCGGTGAAGGAAAACATCGTGAGGAAACCTGCATGTCTGAGGAATAAGAAAAAAAATATTTCGAAGACATGTGAAGTTCGTCAACACGCATTTGGGCAGCGCGGCGGACACTTCCTTGCCCTAAACCCTCTCAGAAATAAGGGGAGGCCTGAGCCCTGAGCAGTGGGACGTATATAGGCCCTAAAGTAAGGGAAAACCTTAGCAAAAGTTCTGAGTCACAAAGCGGGGTAAGTGCACTAATTAAAACCATCAGTGCAGCGGCCCAGAGCATTCCAGGAAGAGCAATGCGAAAGTTGAGCAAGTTAAGACAAGTCGATAAATTAATAAGAGAGCCTCCAAGAGTACTCAAGAAATCCAAACCCACCCACACTAGACCCCGCTCGGGACGTGTCAGCCCTCCAAGACTTCTACCGGCGGTCGAGCCTAAAAACCACATAATCAACGCTTTCCTAGAGTTTAAGGCCCTCATAAAGCAACTCTTGAGGTGAACCAAACTACTTGCAAGAATATCTTACAAAGTTTCCACCTCGGTCATGAGTTCCTTGGGGTGCAGCTCGAGGAAGCAGAGGCCGCTATTTCTGACAACAAAACATCTATTGTCATAAGAGGTAAAATGGGTCATCACGTGGCGGCTTATAGCGGGTCAGCGGGCTTTGTAGCCTTGGATGAGGAGGAGACAGAACGACAGGGAAGCCTTGTATTCAAAACCCACCCCAACGACCCTATTGTGGTCACCGCCCGTTGTACCAGGGTGATGCTAGAGGACAGGATCCTGAAAATGGCGGAAACCATCTCGGGAGCTTGTGCGTTGGGAAATCCTTGGGAAAACTGGACGGTGCCGACAATAAATTGGGTCAATGGATTCCCGGGCTGTGGCAAAACAACTTGGGTTATAAATCAATTCGATGCGGAGGATGATTTGATTGTCACAACAACAACAGAAGCAGCTAAAGATCTTAGAGAAAAGCTAGCCAACCGCATAGCCACTGACGCAAAAACAAAAGTGCGCACTACGGCCTCAGTTTTAGTAAATGGTATGAGAAGGCAAAAGGGAAGATGTTCTCGACTTTTAGTCGACGAAGCCCTCATGAACCATTTCGAGGCCATAGTAATGGCAATGCGGCTAAGTGGAGCGGAAAAAATACTGCTTTTTGGTGACATCAATCAACTCCCTTATATCGACAGGGAAAACCTCTTTGCGATGCAATATACTCGACCAAGCCTCGTAACCACTATCAGCCAAGAGCTCCTTTGTACGCACCGGAATCCGATGGATGTGGCATATGCCCTGAGTGAAATCTATAGTGGCATTTATTCATCCAGATCTCAGGTGTACTCACTAGAAAGGAAGAGATACACTGGAGTCGTCATACCAGGTACCCTGCCCGACACCTTATATCTTGTATTTACGCAAGCAGAAAAGGAGTCCCTTACCAGCCAGGGATATGGTTCGGGTCCTGGGTCGCGAATTTTAACCGTACATGAGGCCCGAGGTCTCACATACGGGAGAGTGGTCATAATGAGGACAACAACATAGAAGATCAAAATTTATGACAGCACGTACAAATTCACGCAGTAGTGGCAGTGTCCAGGCACACAGAAAGCAGTGTTTATTACACGGACGATTGCGACGATGCAACTGGAAGGCTGGTTGAGAGCGCAATGGCTGCGACAACGAATATAAGCAAAGAATATAATCTGAAAATGGCAATTAGAAACAGAGACGAAGCTATCGTGGAGGCCCTGTCAACAGATATCACAAACAGTTGAAGATGAAGCACTCTCCATGACATCAAGAAAAAGGAAAAGAATTAAAAAAAATCTGCCAATATAATAAATTAACATAGCATGTAAGGCCATATATCTTAAGTATATAGATTATGTTGATAACTATATAAGGAAAAAAAAAGAAAAAAGAAAAAAAAATTAAAACACAAAGTGGGTCGACAATAATTATGTTTAAACAACAAAAAAAAAGAGAAATAATAATGATGCCACAAAAAAAAACAAAAAACAAGACAAAAAAACAGGATTTTATATAAATTAAAAAAATATATAATATAATTAATAAATAAAAAAGTGATATAATACCAAAAAAAAAATTGCGTGTAGGTGCATGTAGCATGTAAGCATATCAGTTTGTAGATCTTAAGTATGTAAGAAAATAGTAATTAAAAAAAAATTGCAAAAAAAATATATATATGTGAATTCACTGCTTAGGCTTAAATATTTAAGTAATGTAAGTAGTGTAAGGAGTACATTTATAACAATATTTTAAAAGTTAATAAAATAAAGTAAAGCAAAAAAAGGTGCGGACTTCGAGTCTGTAAACTTATTGGAAAAAAAAACCTAACCTAACCTAACCTAACCTTTTTTGTACATGGGGAAATGCCTACGCATACCCGCCTCGCGGGGGCAAGAACGGGTTATGTCGGACTCGCACCAACTAAAACCCCATGGTGTTCCACCATCGTCGCATATTGGCAGGACCACGGGAACGCTTTCGCACACTTCCGCGGCCCTACCAGCGCCTGCCGCCCCATGGCCCCATGGGAGCACCTCCTCGGGAGAGGAATATTCCTCCCTGTTCTCCTTCCCAGGTAAGGCGCACCAGAACACATGGCGCCTCTTCCGCCACGGCCTCCAATTACATCTGCGTAACAGACGCCCCCGCATCCGATGCACGAAGGCCATGGGGCCAGGAAAAACGAGCACTGAGAAGTACTAGCCTTCCCATCCCCAGCGGCGGATCTGGTCTATGGTTCCGCCGCCAACCAAGATTCGGCTGCGGAGGGTAGGGAGAGCGGCGCCTCGCAATACCGACAATCCTCTCCCCCCGCAGCCCCACCACCACCGCATCAAAGGTGCGGCCCCGTTTGAGTCGCGGAGGATAGGGCGAGTGGCGCATCGCCATACCAACACTCCTCTCCCTCCGCGACTCCACCTCGGCTGCAGCGGTAGAGGGTGCACTCCCCTCTACCGCTGCAGTCCACCTGCACACATCCGAAGTGGGCTCCCCAAGCCCACTCGGAGTGGCCACCTCGGGCCGGCCCTTCACCTCGGGCCAGCCACGTGGGTTCCTCTTTGTTCACCGCGGGCGACCAAGCCACGGCTACTAAGCCCCCCCGCCACGACAAGGCGGGAACCCGTTCGGGGGGGGGGAACCTAACCTAACCTAACCTAACCTAACCTACACCTAAACCTACAGGCCGATAGGTTTACTACCAGTCCTGGGGAAAATGGTCGAAAAACTTATGGTGGGTCGATTGCAATGGTACATCTTACCCAAGTTAAATCCGAACCAATATGGCTTCATGCCACAGCGCGGAACGGAAGATGCCCTCTACGACTTAATGGACCATATAAGGTCAGAACTCTACAACAAGAAGATGGTGCTTATCATCTCTTTGGATATAGAGGGAGCATTTTACAACGCATGGTGGACAGCACTCAAGCACCAGCTCATAAAAAAGAAGTGCCCAAGGAACATCTACGCAATGATAAACTCATACCTTAGTGACCGTAAGATCGTAGTTAACTATGCCAGAACAACATGTGAGAGGGACACCACAAAAGGTTGTGTACAAGGGTCAATCGCAGGACCAACCTTTTGGAACATCATTTTAGATCTCTTGTTACAAAAACTTACAGGGGAAGGAGTACATTGCCAGGCATTTGCAGACGACGGAATCCTTGTAATCTCCGATCATAAGGTCAGTACTATGGAGGAATCAGCCAATGCAGTTCTAAAGAAAGTAGTAAAATGGGGAGAGGGAAACAAATTAACTTTCGCAACACACAAGACTAACGCTATGCTTATAACTAATAAAACTTAAATTCAATCCCCCAGAAATCTACATGTCAGAGCGCAAACTGCAACTGGTTGATCAGATAAAACTCCTGGGAATTATAATAGACCGAAAACTAACATTCAAACCACATGTTACCGCTGTCTGTAAAAAAGCTGCGGAAATTTATAAACAGCTAGCGTGCGCCGCAAAAGTAACGTGTGGCCTAAATGGAGAAATAACAAGCACAATATATGTTGCGGTCATAGAGCCGATTGTGCTGTACGCTTCTAGCGTATGGGCTCCAGTGACAGAACTGCAAATGATTCGCGATCAACTGCATAATCTTCAAAGAGGATTTGCACAAAAAATCTGCAGGGCGTATCGCACAGTATCGCTCACGGCGTCACTGGTACTCTCAGGTCTATTACCATTGGACCTGAGAGTCCAGGAAGCTGCAAGTCTGTACAAAACAAAAAAAAAGGTTTTACATTAGACTATTTACCACCTGGAATGAGATTGGAGAAAAAGGTGAGCTATTTGGATCTTCCACACCCTTCTAAACTCATAACAACAGAGTACGAGCTCCTTGAGGGCGCGGATCTTGAGTATTTGGATTCCCGCCGGGTTACCGGCCCCCATATATATATACAGATGGCAGCAAGATAGAGGGACAAGTCGGAGCTGCTCTAACTTGGTGGGAGAAAGACAAGGAAATCCATTACTCTACGTTTAGCTTAGCCCCTTCATGCACCGTGTTTCAATCAGAACTTAATGCACTTTACAGGGCGGTTCAATTGGCAAGGAATAGCAAAGAAAAGACAGTAAATATTATGAGCGATTCTAGGTCACACTAGGTCTCACTCGACCTGTTGGGAAACCCTAAGTTGATCCATCCTCTGACAAAGCATATAAAAGAGTGCGTAGAAGACATCCGGTCACAGGGGAGACGAGTGCGGTTTTTCTGGCTACGAGCGCACGTGGGGACTGCCGGAAACGAACGCGCCGATGAGCTAGCAAAGATGGCAGCCCAACAAGCCACTAAAACCCCAGACTACGCAGAAGTCCCGTTGTCTTATGTCAAAAGAAAGATCAGAGAAGAGTCTGTACGGAAATGGCAGGATAGGTACAACTCCTCCAGTACAGGGCAAGTCACTAAAACGTTCTTCCCCGATGTAGAAAAAGCTTATCGCATCGTGAGGAAAGCAAAACTGACACCCTACCAAGTGCAAATCATGACAGGACACGGCGGAATAGCTGAGTACTTACATCGGTTCAAGTTGAAAAACAGTCCAGGCTGTGAGTGCAACCCCAACATCAGGGAGTCTGTTTGGCAAATCATCCTGGACTGCCCACGATTCCAGATGGCCAGAATGGATATTGAGTTTAAACTAGATATAAAAATGAATAAAGAAGTATTACACAATATCTTGGATGACGCTGATAAAAGACCGCACTTCTTAAAGTTTGCAGAACATACAATCCGTTTAGCTGCTAAAAGAAACAGTACTCTTTCTTCTGAATTAACTCAGCAAACGATGAATTTAAGTAATATAATAACACAAACCACAGACATAGAATACAGAAGAACAATTAATCAGCCTGCAAATAATCTAGTAGAATATGCTGAACTAGGTAACCCAGGTATTAGACTCAAAACGGTAGCCATGTTTATGGACGACTCCTCCGAAAGGCTGGGTATTTGCTACTGCAATGCGATGGCTCCAAATAGAATAATCATCTCACCTGGCCTCGCCTTACTCCTGAAAGGCAGCACCTTCAAAACGAGCATAAAACGTAAGAGGTATGAGGCGCTACAGAAGATAACAGTAGCAAACAATCACTGCCGAATAGTGCGTATGCGGAACAAAACCATTGCACTATTCGAAAAAGGCGACGACATCACCGAGTTCGCTCAGGCATGCTCAATGCTAGCTGTGCTTACGGAGGCAAGTGAGGCTAAAGAAGTATCACCAAAAATAATAAGCGTAGATGCTATGGTGGTAGAATACGAGAAAGGGAAGGTAGAAGACTACATGGGAGTATTAAAAGCCTCAGAATATCATGAGGTGGTGGTATATGAAGACAGAGGTGAAGACCTCAGTTTTATGAAACCATTCAGACCCAACGAACCTTCACGCTCGTATCCCACTGACAGCAAAGAACACCCTGAAATACGCCCAGAAGAAATATTAAGTGGATCCGTACGCTTGCAACAAAAAATGGACGCCAAAAGGAGAAAAGAAAAGCGAACACGAATAATCCCAGCCGGAACAATAGACAAAGTAGCAGCAGTCGCTAGCACCTTCGGTCAAGTCATTGCTGCAATCCCCGCAGTAATCCCGAAGAAAAAGGAATATCTGCGGTCAACAGAGAAGATAGTTGCTGCTGTTAAGAGCGCCGCAAAGTATTTTCCCAAAGGTCAGACAAGAAAATCCCCATGCAGATGATGAGGACGAAAACAGACATGGGACAAGTCACTCTGCCGAGTCTCAGGGAGGTGTCGGAGCCCCTGGACCACTAGATAAATGCATTCCTCGAGTTTAAAGCTATCGTAAAAGCTACCAGAGAGGTTAACATCATGACATGTAAGAGCATCTTGGAATCTTTTCATCGAGGCTGTGAAGATCAGCTTGAGGTGAAACTCGAGGAATCCGAGGCTGCTGTGTACAACAACGACCCAGCTGAAGTAATTAAAGGGAAATTGTCGGGATTGTACATGGCGGCATACAACGCAACGGTTGGTTTTGTGGCTTTGGACGGGACTGAGACAAAACGGTCGGGCCAAATTGTCTTTCGAACACCTCCTCAGGACCCCATAGTGGTAACAGCAAAGTGTACAAGAGTAATGCTCGAGGACGAGATCTTGGACAGGCTCAAGGCTGTGTCAATGACTTTGGAGAAGGGCGGCTCTCTTGGGCACTGGCAGTTGCCAAAAATAACATGGGTCAATGGCGTACCCGGGTGTGGAAAAACATCCTGGGTTATTAACAACTTCGCGGAAGAAAATGATATCATAATCACTACAACAACTGCAGCTGCAACTGACCTGAGGGAGAGGCTAGCATCACGTGTAGGAGCCGACGCAGCAAGGAAGGTGCGGACTATGGCCTCAATCTTGGTAAATGGCATAAGGGCGTCTGAGAAATACTCTCGTCTTTTAACTGACGAAGCGCTCATGAACCATTTTGGGGCTATAGTAACGGCAGTACAAATCACGGGTGCAAGCGAGATTCTCATTGTAGGGGACAACAACCAGCTGCCATATATCGACAGGCATGATTTGTTCCGACTGCACTACACTCGACCAAATCTTGTGGCTAATATCAACCAAGAATGGCTCTGCACGCACAGCCATTCTTGGTTGATATTAGCCACGCACAAACCCACTGGATGTAGCATATGCACTAAACGAAATCTATGATGGCATATACTCATCCAATACTAGGTTGCGATCTCTAGAGCTAAAGAGGTACATGGGTTCACAGATCCCAAAGTCCCTTGAAAATACTTTATACTTGGGACACACCCAGGCTGAAAAGGAAAATCTCATCAGCCAGGGCTACGGAAAAGGGAAGGGATCGCGAACTCTAACCATACATGAAGCTCAGGGGCTCGTGAGCGAGACGATGGTAATCGTGCGATCTAATAGAGAGAAACAACGCCTATATAACAGTATTCCTCATGCAGTGGTGGCAATCTCGCGCCATACGAGCCATTGCATCTACTACATCGATTGGTGTGAGGAAGATGCAATTGCCTGTTTCATTTTGCGCGCCGAGGCTGCCAACACAAGCAGAATTATTACAACATGAAAATGGCAATACATCATCGAGACTTAAAGGTTGCAAGAAACATTATGAACGTGGTCCGAGATGAAGCGGCGTAAACGACAATCAAACTGATGTTAAATGACATAACCGCAACAATTTTACTTACAATTAAAATTGGAAAATTTTTGTGAATTATAGTTATGTTAGTTATAAGTTAAGTATTAAGTATAAGATGTTTAATATTCATAGTTTAACATGCATGAAAAAAAAGAACAAAATAAAACAAACAAAAAAAAGCCCTGGAAATTTTTAATGAATTAGTTATAAGTATGTAGACAAAAGTTTTAAAACCATAGTTTAAGATGCAAAAATAGAGGAAAAAAAACAACAAAAAAATTACACTAACTGTTAGATATAAGGCATGATATTATAGTAATCTATGTTAATGGAAAAATGTATATTCAAAAAACGCGGAGAGATGTTATAGCTTAGAAACTACATATGTAATGTCATAACAACTATAAAAAAATGTAATAAAGGGTACGGATTACGAGTCTGTAGAGTAGAAAAAAAAACCTAACCTAACCTAACCTAACCTAACCCCCGATCAACTTGGCGAGCCCATCCCGATAACGTGCAAACCATTTATCGACAGGTTATCGAGCCTACAATTACATAGGCAGCAGGTATCTGGGGCCAAGCGGCGAAAAAGCGATTCGTAAGGAAGATCTTGGAGTCGACTCAAAGGGCATAATTTTAATTTCATGTTCTCGTAGGTTAAGGGCCATGCGGGCGACGCTGGTAACGAAATTGCTGATGAGACAGCCAAAGGCGCTGCCACACAACACAAAACCCCTGACTACGCGAAGTTCCCTATGAGCTTTGTAAAAAGGACTATGAGGGAAAAAACTTGGAGAACTTGGCAGACAAGATATGAAAGCGCGGAACAAGGAGCGCGCACTAAAGAATTACTCCCTAAACTGACGGACATTTGTGCACTGTGGAAAGCAACCAAAATATCATTTCAATTAACGCAGGCATTAACAGGTCACGGCTACCACAAGGAATATCTGCATAGATTCAAAATCGCTGCTGATCCATTCTGATCATGTGACAATACCACTACTCAAACGTTAACTCATTTGTTGAGGGAGTGCCCTAAATTTGAGTACAATAGGCTAAGACATGAGATGCTCCGTAGCAATCCACGTATATCACCGTACTGTCTGACAGAACTTTCTAATAAACAAAGTGCTATTTAATCCTTCGTTACATTTATTAATTATATCATAGATAAGCTTAAATGATTCAATAAATTGTAAATAATTTAAACTAATAGACATAGGATAAAGTGTATAAATTTTCTACTAACTTCTTATAATTTAAGTTAATATATATAATTATCACTTCTCCTTTCAAACTTTATGTTTGTTCTTAAGTATACAATAAGTGAATCTAAGTATTTAGACTATTTAATAAAAAAAAATTAAGTTCATTACAAACTGTATATAGCTATGTACAACTCCTTTATAATTCTCTTTTATATGCTAATCACGTTAGTACGATTCGTTGTATACATTATTTTGGTTATAAAACACTAGATTTAATCATCATTGTAAATAAATCATCTATAGACTAATTCATAAGCGATAGATATAGGAATACCTTGTATTTAACTTAAATTAAATCTTATTTTCTCACCTTTCGTGTATATATGATATAAGTAAATCTCTTTCATTTATATATATCTGTACAACTTGATGACTCATATTTTGTTATTAATAATAAGGCACAAATTTTAATGAATGTTAATAAACTGTAAGCTAAGGAATAAATGATAAGCAGTAGACATAAGAATACCCTGTATTATATTTATATTAATTCCGTAATTTTCTTTATTCGTTTTTTTTTATATTTTTTTATTCTTTTTTTTTTTTTTGTTTGTTTGTTAATTTGGTACACCTTTTAATTTACTAAAATATGTAAAATTTCAAGAGCTAAGCTCTAACATTTATAAATGTGCTACTGAGAATAATGATACAAATTTATATTGTTATTAATAATTTCATTCAGTGAAAAAGAATTTTGTAATAGTGATAATATTAAATGGACAGATACCTTATCAATGTATCAAATCGCATTGATGTTAGTTATCTTGTCTTAGAGATTAACAACATACAAAATATAGTGTAAGCCATTTAATGTAATCTTTTGTGTAAAAATGACAATAAATTCCCGTCAAGGACGGTATACTCCTTGGTGGAAAATCAAAAAAAAACCTAACCTAAACTAACCTAACCAGTTGCGCTCTAAACGCTGCCCCGTACGCAGTACTTTTGAACCGCTCCACGATTAAAAATCAAAGTTATAGGTCAAAGTTAACCGATATTCAAGTGTTATACACCAAAAGACGCGTTTTGTCGAGACGAATACAGTGATAGTTTTAGAAAAGTGAAAAGTGCGGAAATCACGAAATCATTAAGGAAAAACAAATTTTTCCTAACCTACAAAATTTCAATGTCGAACGCTGTCGAAACAAAATCTATGACATAGCAGTATATTAGTATCAAAAGAAGCGCCTTCGCAGGCTTCATCATCAGCGACCTTCACTGGATTTTTCTGGCATCTGTGCGTGGAAATATCGCCAGAAAAACAAAACCACGTGGACACGTGTTTCCAGAACGACGAGTCTGCAGCTGATTTTGACAACGTGGTTATAAAGAGCATATCAAAGCAAAACGTCTGACACCTTGAACTCCAAAATCCGACAAGAAACAGAGGAGATATAGAGCTTCAAACATACGAATTTATAACCGAAAATTTCAAAACTGAAAAACTCAAAATTTCCAGCGAGGACCACAAGATTTTCAGTCAATATATAAAAGAAAACTTTAGGACCTACGCATCGACTGAAAAATTTCAGTATTTGGAGCGCATATATTTAAATTAAGTAAGATTTTATTTTATATATAAACACGTGTTAGGCTGAAACCATCCCTGAAAATTCTGAAAAAATTTGGGAAAAACAGCTAGGGTTAAATAAGGTATGTCAAATTTTTTCAGAATTTTATTGCCAAAATTACTTCAGTAATAAGCTATTTGCGGTTTTTGGTAATGGATTTTTGATTTTCAAAATTTTAAAACACAAAAAATTTTAAAACCCAAAAAATTTTCAGTACACAAATTTTAATTACTATATATCCCGAAGGAAAATTTTGTCCTTAATATTACAAAAATTTTTTAAAATTTTTTGACCCATTAATTTTGGATACATTATTTTAAGTTGAATAGCTGGGAGGTCCTGAAAACTCCGTTTTAATTGTGTTTTCAGTTTACAGGAGAACTGAGCCTCCTAGCTCAATTCTGACCATCCATACTATTCTCACCCCCCCATACTATTCAGCTAACGGATAGTCTTCGACCCCCACCGGATCATTTGGACATAGTTTCAACCCCCTACCCCAAAGTCGACTGTAGAAGAATTTCTGGGTAGAGCAAGTAGCATTTAAGATTATAGAGATAAAGACAACTCTAGGAGAGTCAAACATAGACAATAAAAGTTGAAGTTTTTAAGTAATATTTACATTGTATTGTAAGTAAATAAGAACGAAAGTAGAGTCGCGACTCTACATAGAGAAAAAAAATTGTGACGCGAAATTTGTGTTTCCTCATTGACTGGAAAAACTTGCAATATTTGCCTTGATAATCAACGTTTTTATAACTTTTACAAACTTACAATTTTTCTTATTATTTAATTTATTACTATTTATTTTATTTTATCGTCTTATTGGGCGCATATTAATCATAATTAGTTTAAGTATTGACAAAGCCCTCTGAATCTAAATAAAATGTACAAAACACCTCCGCAAAATAAGTCTGCAGCTTCGACGGAGGACTTTAATAAGGGGACCGAAAAACCAGTACCCACGGGTGGGAAAGACAAAGGGTCAACATCTTCGGTAAGGAAAAGCATTGGTGAGCTGGAATCGCGTCTTGGCGCTGCACCAAAAAACATTATAGCTACACTGCCGATGAAGCAAAATACAAAAATTCCTACTGCAAATGAGGGTGATGACAACCAATTGGATAGAGAAACGACCCAGTACTCAAATAGAGCACAAGAAGCAAAAGCACACTTGGTAAGAATAAAATTATTATTAAATAGTTCACGTAACTTAAAGAACGAAATAAAAGATGGCATAATAGAAGCTGCAGACAAATTATATGGTATGACAAAAAATATGGAACAAGGAAAAGGACAAAGCATTGAAAAAGAAAAGTCAGGTATAGGGAATTGTCATGAACTATTTCACGAATTAATAAGAAAATTAGAACAACATAGTGAATTCCTCACCGAATGCAGAACAGAGACCCAACGCTTGAGTGAAGAGGTGAAAAAACACAGGGAGGAGGCTCATCACCTACGCAAGTGTTACAGCAACCAGAAGGCAGCCCCAGGAGTCCATCTCGACCGTTCTTAAAAACACTACGAGCATACCCGCTCAAATGCACTCTATCATAGTCAGGTCAAGCAATGAAAAGGACACGAGTGGTGAAGTCCTGGAAAAGATAAGGGTAGCAGTAAATGCAAAAGAAAGCGGGTTAAGGGTAGAGAAAGTAAGGAAAGCTAAAGACCAAAAGGTGATCGTGGGTTGTGGAACCAGGGAAGACATGGAAAAGGTAGCAAGCCGACTCAAAGCCTGTAATGCCGAGCTTTCTGTTGTGGAGGCCAAAAGCAAAGATCCACTTGTCATACTGAGGGATGTATTACTGATCAACACCGACGAGGACGTAATCGCTGCTCTTAGGAACCAGAACAAGAACTTGCTGGAAACTCTGAATAGCGAGGAGGTAAGATTGGTAGTACGATTCCGAAAAAAGACCAGAAACCCACTTCACTTCACTCATCGAACCTCACATTTGCCAACTTAAAGAAATAGTGATAAAAATGCGTAAAACGGAAGTACTAACAGGAGGAGATACAAATGCCCATTGTGGGGAAGTGCGAAGGAAGACGGACGTGTACAAGCGCTTGCAGGTGAGCTTGATGAACTCAGTTTACACGTACTAAATGAGGGAGATCTGCCAACATTTGACACAATCAGAGGCGGCAAAAGATTCAGTAGTCACGTTGACATTACAGTGTGCTCTGAAAATCTTTTAAAATTGGTGGATGACTGGAAGGTAAACGCGGGCATAACAAGTTCGGGCCACAACACAATACTATTCAAAATTAAAAGCATAAAATCGGAAAAATAATGGAACAGCAATAGCAAAAATGCAAAATGGAGTCAGTTTCATGAGAAACTGACTCAATTATTGAGTAAAAGAAAAATTACCAAAATAAAAATAGACAGTATAAGAAATAGCATAGATTTAGAAAAACATTTAGAGCAATATTTAGACGTAGTAAAAGAAGGATGCGATGCTACAATTCCAAAAAAGAAAAATCTTAAAAAGTACTAGCCTTCCCGACTCCAGCGGCGAATCTGGTCTATGACTCTGCCGCCAACCAAGATCCGGCTGCGGAGGGTAGGGAGAGCGGCGCCTCGCAATACCGACAATCCTCTACCCCCGCAGCCCCACCACCACCGCATCACCGGCCTGCGGCCCCGTTTGAGTCGCGGAGGATATGGCGAGTGGCGCATCACCATACCAACACTCCTCTTCCTCCGCGACTCCACCTCAGCTGCAGCGGTAGGTGGTGAGGACACCCCTCTCACCGCAGTCCACCAGCCACATCGGAGTGGCCACCTCGGGCCAGCCATGTGGGTTCCTCTTTGTTTCGCCGTGGGTGACCAAGCCACGGCTTCTAAGCCCCCCCGCCACGACAAGGCGGGAACCCGGTTGGGGGGGGGGGGAACCTAACCTAACCTAACCTTTTTTTTTTACGGGGAAATCCTCATGGACTTCCCCAGGCAGAAAGGCGGAGGGGTGTGCCGGACTCTTACCGGCTAAAACCACCCCGGTGTCTCCTCGCATGTGCACGCGAGGGGCCGCGGGAATCCAAATTCTTTCGCAGCCCCACACTAGTGCTGGCCCGGTCTGTACGGGCCTCGTCTCTTGCACGGGGTAGTGAGGTGTTCAACTACCCCGTGTATCACCTCAGAGGCGCGCCCACACCGGCGCGTGCCTCCGCCTCGGGTCCATCGAATAGGGGGGCGGGGGCTTCCCCAAGTCCCTCGCCCCTGGACTCATTCATGGGGGCTGAAAAAGAGCGTTGTCCGCCCTTCTCCTGCGCCCGGTGCGCCTTCTGCGGCCAGGGAAGGGAGTCGAGATCTCCCTCTCCCGTTCCGCAGTTTCCTTCTGCGACATCACGTCCTCACAGAAGGACACCACTGGATCCCACGATTCTGCGCTACCGACCATCCTCCGCACCAAGGCCGACAGCGACAGATCGCCTTCTACTTTATTTGTGAGGACACGGCGCTGCTCCTCCCAAGCTACACACTCGGTGACCGTGTGTTGCGCCGTGTCCTCCCCGCAATGGACGCAGTGGTGGTACCGAGCGTCCGGCTCCCTGTCTATGCGGCACAGGTACTTGCCAAAGCAGCCGTGCCCCGACAGCACCTGCGATCCGGTCCATGGCTCCGCCGCCAACCAAGATTCGGCTGCGGAGGGTAGGGAGAGCGGCGCCTCACAATACCGACAATCCTCTCCCCCCGCAGCCCCACCACCACCGCATCAACGGTGCGGCCCCGTTTGAGTCGCGAGGATAGGGCAAGTGGCGCATCGCCATACCAACACTCCTCTTCCTCCACGACTCCACCTCGGCTGCAGCGGTAGAGGGTTCAGACTCCCCTCTCGCCGCAGTCTACCAGCACACATCCGAAGTGGGCTCGCAAAGCCCACTCGGAGTGGCCACCTCGGGCCGGCCATTCACCACGGGCCAGCCACGTGGGTTCCTCTTTGTTCACCACGGGAGACCAAGCCACGGCTACTAAGACCCCCCCCCCGCCACGACAAGTCGGGAACCCGTTCGTGGGGGAACCTAACCTAACCTAACCTAACTTTTTTTTAACATGGGGAAATGCCTACGCATACCCGCCTCGCGGGGGCAAGGACGGGTTATGTCGGACTCGCACCGACTAAAACCCCATGGTGTTCCACCATCGTCGCATATTGGCAGGGCCACGGGAACGCTTTCGCACACATCCGCGGCCCTACCAGCGCCTGCCGCCCCATGGCAGCACCTCCTCGGGAGAGGAATATTCCTCCCCGTTCTCCTTCCCAGGTAAGGCGCACCAGAACACATGGCGCGCCTTCCTCCACGGCCTTCAATTACACCTGCGCAACGGACGCCCCCGTGTCCGATGCGCGAAGGCCATGGGGCCAGGAAAAACGAGCACTCAGAAGCACCAGCCTTCCTGACACCAGCGGCGGATCTGGTCTATGGCTCCGCCGCTAACCAAATTCGGCTGCGGAGGGTAGGGAGAGCGGCGCCTCGCAATACCGACAATCCTCTCCCCCGAAGCCCCACCACCACCGCATCAACGGTGCGGCCCGTTTGAGTCGCGGAGGATAGGGCGAGTGGCGCATCGCCATACCAACACTCCTCTTCCTCCGCGACTCCACCTCGGCTGCAGCGGTAGAGGGTGCGGAATGCCCTCTCGCTGCAGTCCACCAACACACATCCGAAGTGGACTTCCCAAGCCCACTCGGAGTGGCCACCTCGGGCCGGCCCTTCACCTCGGACCAGCCATGTGGGTTCCTCTTTGTTTCGCCGTGGGTGAACAAGCCACGGCTTCTAAGCCCCCCCGCCACGTCAAGGCGGGAACCCGTTCGGGGAAGGGGGGGGGCAAACTAACCTAACCTTTTTTTTTTAACATGGGGAAATGCCTACGCATACCCGCCTCGCGGGGGCAAGGACGGGTTATGTCGGACTCGCACCGACTAAAACCCCATGGTGTTCCACCTTCGTCGCATATTGGCAGGGCTACGGGAACGCTTTCGCACACTTCCGCGGCCCTACCAGTGACTGCCGCCCCATGGCAGCACCTCCTCGGGAGAGGAATATTCCTCCCCGTTCTCCTTCCCAAGTAAGGCGCACCATAACACGTGGCACGCCTTCCTCCACGGTCTCCAATTACATCTGCGCAACAGACGCCCCCGCGTCCGAGGCGCGAAAGCCATGGGGCCAGGAAAAACGAGCACTTAGAAGTACTAGCCTTCCCGACCCCAGCGGCGGATCTGGTCTATGGCTCCGCCGCCAACTAAGATTCGGCTGCGGAGGATAGGGAGAGCGGCGCCTCGCAATACCGACAATCCTCTCCCCCCGCAGCCCCATCACCACCGCATCAACGGTGCGGCCCCGTTTGAGTCGCGGAGGATAGGGCGAGTGGCGCATCGCCATACCAACACTCCTCTTCCTCCGCGACTCCACCTCGGCTGCAGCGGTAGAGGGTGCGTAGTCCCCACTCGCTGCAGTCCACCAGCACACATCCGAAGTGGGCTCCCCAAGCCCACTCGGAGTGGCCACCTCAGGCCGGCCCTTCACCTCGGGCCAGCCACGTGGGTTCCTCTTTGTTCACCGTGGGAGACCAAGCCATGGCTACTAAGCCCCCCCGCCACGACAAGGCGGGAACCCGTTCGGGGGGGGAACCTTTTTTTTTTTTTTTTTTTTTTTTTTTTTTTTTTTTTTTTCGGGGGGGGAAATCCTCGTGGACTGCCTCTGCCTGGGGACAGGCGGAGGGGTGTGCCGGACTCTTACCGGCTAAAACCACCCCGGTGTCTCCTCGCACGTGCACGCGCGGGGCCGCGGGAATCCAAATTCTTCCGCAGCCCCACACTAGTGCTGGCCCGGTCTGTACGGGCCTCGTCTCCTGCACGGGGTAGTGAGGTGTTCAACTACCCCCTGTATCACCTCAGAGGCACGCGCCGACACCCACGCGTGCCTCCGCCTCGGGTCCATCGAATAGGGGGCGGGGACTTCCGTTCGGGGGGGAACCTAACCTAACCTAACCTAACCTAACCGGAGTATCGTGACATACGCCGAAGCGTTAACATCGTTCTGAATGAGCTCCGCGTTTAAAAAATCGGGAAAAATAGTAAATTTTGTGCCACAGTGAAGTGAAAAAATATTAAATTGTGTGGGAAAGTATCAGCTTTTTGTTGGATGCAGTGGTTCTAAGTACAGGTTCTCGCCTGATACCATTTTGGCAGAAAAACAGGCGAATTTCACCAAATTAAGGTAATTTTGCCAATATTTTGCTTAACGCTTCGAAATAAAAAGCTTTGACCTATAAACTTTTTAAACCCATAATTTGACACTTCTTGAGGCGCATATTTTTCCGTTTAGTTTAGATTTTTCCGACTAAGAAATTAAAATTTATAACAGTTTTTCTCGAAACCACGTGGCCACGTGTTTCGCAAATTCGAGAAGTGCGGGTAAATTTGAAATTGTAGTTTTGTAGCCCCAGTTATTACTTTTTATAAGACGTATCGCATATAAGAATTGGTGTACTCTATAAGTTATTACAGGTGAAAAACCTAACTATTTAAAAAAAAAAAACTAATTTTCAAAATTTATTTTATCAAAAAGTAAATCGATTATATATTTTATAATTAAGGTATTGACAATCTTTACTTTCTCCTAACTTCATACAAAATTCTAGATATTTCTAACTTAGAAATCAGAAGTTATAACGATTTTTCTCGAAACCACGTGGTCTCGTGTTTCGAGAAATCGAAGAGTGCGGCTAAATTTGAAATTGCAGTTTTATAGCCCCAGTTATTACTTCTCATAAGACGTATCACACATAGGAATAGGTTAGCTATATAAGTTTCTACAAGTGAAAAACTGAATTATTTAATAAAAACAAATTTTCAAAATTAATTTTCTAAAAAACTAAAGCGATAAATTTTTTTTTGTTACAATAGGGAAT
Organism: Parnassius apollo; assembly: GCA_907164705.1. Taxonomy (NCBI): domain Eukaryota; kingdom Metazoa; phylum Arthropoda; class Insecta; order Lepidoptera; family Papilionidae; genus Parnassius; species Parnassius apollo. The sequence continues at coordinate 1,240,826 of CAJQZP010001208.1, read as the reverse complement.
AACTCTTAGTTTGATTTTGCTTTGCACAAAATTCCAGATTTTTGGACTTAAAAATCACATGTTATAAACGTTTTTCTCGAAACCATGTGACCACGTGTTTCGAGAAATCGAAGAATGCGGCTAAATTTGAAACTGCAATTTTATAGCCCCAGTTATTACTTTTCATAAGACGTATCGTACATAAGAATCGGTTGGCTCTATAAGATTCTACAAGGCAAAAACCATATTGAAAAACCCTCGAAATATTTAATCAGGTATTACTCGGTAATGCAATTTTATAGCCCCAGTTATTACTTTTCATAAGACGTATCGTACATAAGAATCGGTTGGCTCTATAAGATTCTACAAGGCAAAAACCATATTGAAAAACCCTCGAAATATTTAATCAGGTATTACTCGGTAACTATTTGTCGTAGAACTGGACGGTTTTCAATAGACGGCTAATTGCAACACAGAACATATGCTAGAGCTGAAAAAAGGAACATAAAAGTTACACACTTAGCAGTGCACACCATTAGATAGCGGAAGACGAGCTGAACAGATAGAGCCCAAACTCGGATAGTTTGACTGCTAAACAACGCTAGATATACAGAATTCAAATTAAGGTGGCCATCTTGTCCCGCCATCTTGGCTATTTTATATTTGTCATTGTTGCATATTATAAAATGTAGTGGGGAGTTTTAGCCGGTAAGCGCGCATTGTATTTCCGTCGTCAGTCTAAATAAATGCCTGTACTTGACGCACTCCTTTTATTTATCAGTGGCGACGGGGATAAAACTTGGTTCGGTGTGGAACAATTTTGTTTGATCGTGTCATAGACAATAGTCGCAACAATGTCTGTAGGCAAAATCAAGAACTTTGATGTGAAAACCGGCAACTGGTTAGCATATGTGGATCGGTTAGAAATGTATTTTGTGGTTAACAAAATAACGGACGATTTAAAGTTACCAACTTTAATCGCGCTCATCGGTGAAGAAACATACGAATTGTTGTCTACGTTGGCGAGTCCTAAGAAACCGTCAAGCCTATCGCATACGGTCGCGGTGGATCTACTGCGTGCACATCTGCAACCGACACCATCAATCCTGGCAGAACGGTACAGATTTCGTCAAAGACGGCAAGTAGCAGGCGAATCGATAGCGAACTACGTGGCGGACTTGAAAAAGATGGCTAGATATTGCGAGTTTAAAACTAACTTAGAGGAAAACCTACGAGATCAGTTTGTGTGCGGTCTGCGGAGTGATTTTATTCGACAGAGGTCATTTGCAGAAAATGATCTTGATTATAAAAAAGCGCTACAGTTAGCTAATACCCTAGAGGCAGCCGAGCGGGATGCGGGAGCTGTGGAGGGCTTGCGGGAACAAGATCCGGACCGGGAACTTAGCGAGAAGATACATAAGTTAGGAAACAGAAATTGTTCAGCGTGCGGTGGCGACGAACATAGCTCACAAAACTGCAGGTATAAAAATTTTGAATGCAGTTACTGTGGGAAAAAAGGCCATTTGCGAAGAGTATGCATGAAGAAGGAATTCGATCGTCGTATGACATCGGGTAATTCAAATTCAAACGGTGCGCGAGGAAGGTCACGCAGAGGTCGCGCGCTCGGCCACAGCGCGGACGGCGGAAGCAGCGCCACGGGGCGGGGCCGGCGGTGGCATGCAGTATGCGGATGTCTGCTCGAGGGAGCGCTAGCGCGGGCATCCACGCTGCGGCCGGTGCGGCGCACTGGTTGAGCGGGCCGATGACAGGTGACGTCTCTGAGGATGATCGAAACGCGTCTGATGATGGCGAGGAACCGATGTATCAGATGTCTTTAGCAAAGTATAGACCGGTATGTATGAACATAATTATAAATAATAAACCCTTAAAAATGGAAGTCGATACAGGGTCGGCATTATCTTGTATAAGTTATTCAACATACATTAAATTATTTAAGGAGTTACCTTTAAAAATGTGTAAATTAAAATTAAAATTTTACGATGGTTCAGCTATTTATCCGATAGAGTACTTGGAGACAAATGTTGAGTATAATAGTAATGTAAAACAGTTAGATTTATATGTAATAAATAAGGGTAGCACTAGTTTATTAGAGAGGTGGCTGTCTGAATTGCGTATAGAAATACCTAAGCTAAGTAAGTGTACAGAAATACATAATATGGTAACATGTAAAAATAACTCGCTTAATGATATTATCTCCAGGTATGAGAATCTATTTGATGGCACATTGGGCAAGTATACTGCTGAAGAGGTCAAGCTGCACGTGCGCGAGGGAACACAGCCGATTTATTGCCGCGCGCGGCCCGTGCCGTACGCGCTACTCCCGCGGGTGGATGCAGAGTTGGACGCGATGCTGCGTGCAGGCGTCATCGAGCCGGTGGATCGCTCGGACTGGGCCACGCCGTTGATTATAGCGAGGAACGCGGACGGCGGAATACGGCTGTGCGCGGATTATAACAGTTGCGAGAAATGTGGGCGAGATTCGGTTTACCGCAACAAGTGGTTAGTGATAACGGTCCTCCGATTTTCAGTAACGAGTTCAGACAATTTTTAAGTTCCAATGGAATTGAACAAATTTTTTCAGCCCCATATCACCCGGCTTCGAATGGGGCGGCGGAAAATGCCGTTAAAATGTGTAAACGTAATATTAAAAATGCAATTAAGTGCAGAACAGAGATACACACGTCTTTATGTAGATTCCTATTAGCTTATAGAAATACACCACACTACACAACCGGTGAAAGTCCTGCAAAAATGTGCATAGGGCGTAATTTACGCATGCGTTTAGATTGTTTGAAACCTGATCAGAAAGAATTAGTAAAAGCTTGGCAGAAGCGAGCAGAAACATCAGCTGAGGGAGCGATTAGACAATTTGCGGCAGATGAGAAGGACTGGTTTAGAGACTATCGCGGCGTTGATAAGTGGACGGCAGGGACAATAATAGAGAGGACAGGTAGTACGGATTACAAAGTCAGATCTATCACTGGAACCGGGGAACACAAACATATCGACCAACTAAAGCGAAAAGTGTCAAACGATGTAACCAAAATAGTAAACTTAACATGTAATAATAATAACAATCGTAACAGTCACACAATACGTGAATCACCTGTAAAACGATTCCACCCTTCGCTAATGTTTTCAGTAAACAACGACAAACAGTCCGACGAGCCAGTTAATAGGCCAAGCGCGGCCGTACCAGAGGGCCCATCGCCAAAACCAACCGACGACACTGATACTGTATTAACGGCAACTTTGCCAACGTCTAACGTGCCCAATGTGCAGGAAATGGATAATCATGGCTCGAACAACAATGTCACTAATGAATCGCGTGGTGTTCGCCGTGTATGTAAATCAGTCAGACGATATGTTATAGATGATTGTAACAAGTAATAATTAAAAAATTGAAAGAGAGAAATTGTATGTAATATTTATTTGAGTAGTAGGTTCATTGATGTTATTTTCTTAGGTAGAAAATTTGTAACAATATAAAATAATTATGTTTAAGTATAACTTACATTCTTAGTCATTATGTATAGTACAAAATAAGGGTGGAGGTGTTGCATATTATAAAATGTAGTGGGGAGTTTTAGCCGGTAAGCGCGCATTGTATTTCCGTCGTCAGTCTAAATAAATGCCTGTACTCGACGCATTTTATTTATCAATCATAACTCAGGAACGGAAGCTCCTATTGAGCTGCGGTTTCCAGTATAAGCATCAGCAGGTTCGGCTCTATCTATCACTATTTACGTTTTACTCTTTGACTCTATATAGAGTCGACACATAGAGTCTTTGAAGCGGGAGCTTGTATCAAGCACTGATTTCAGAATAGATATTAAAGAGTCCTGCTCTATATATCACAATAGTTTACTTTGAATAATTCGATTGCAAAAAAAAAAGAAATGTCATCTAACGCCCGAAATTAATAATCAATCCTGATCCAATTTTTGCTATCTTAGATTGGTATTTTAATCCATTTTATGGGTAAAGCGTGCCAATAAACGATCTGTACATTGAATTTGCTATCTTTAAAAACAATCTATCCTATAGAGGGCGGATCATAGAATAACGATTGGCCTCTGTTCGAAAATGACAGTTTGTGCATGTTAACCCTAGAATACTAATCTGAGTCATTTTGATTCGCACCGCACATATTTCTTGCTATCTCTCTCTAAAGAACGCGCGGATCGTCACGATTCTTTGTGTCAACACAGTCTTCGGTAAGACGTTTTTGGGAGCGATAGCGTTGTGCAGGTAAGTGTCTCCATTTTGTAAATACGACGTACTTCAGAGTCGAAATGACTCATGATTAGTCTTTGTGTAACTTTTTGAAGTTTAGCATACAGCGGTGTTTTGAGTTATTGCCTGTTTTTATTGACTTTTTTATCTGTTTTTAGATTAAAAATGTCTTCGTCACGTCCAAGCGGTGGTCGAAATTTCACGGACGCAGAATTGGCCAGATATCTGAACTATGATGGTGTCACTAGTGATAGCGATGGAGAAACTGAGGGGAGTGAAACTGAGGATTATTTGGAGGTTGAGGATTCTGAACAAACTGATGAAGACGACGAGCCAATGGAGGTAATATCTACCAGTTCACCCAGAATAGAATCACCTGTTACTCTCGAAGAATCTACGAGTAGCCAGAACACAGACATTTCACGTGATACATGTATTATTTACTTGCCGCTTATGTTTTTGCGTGGGAAAGACAGGCATGTTTGGTCTACGAAAAAGCCTCAATCATTGAGAACTCTTAGTTCTAATATTGTACGAATATCACGAGGTCCAACTTCTCAATGTCGCCGTGAAAATGATCCTTTGCAATGTTTTAAAATGTTTATTACTGACGAAATTATAGATGAAGTTGTACAATGGACAAATCCTGAGATTATAGTAAAACAGCAAAATTATTCAGTCATTAGAAACACCCAGAAAACAACCGATAAATGTGAAATTAGGGCATTAATTGGACTTCTTGTTTTAACCACTGCTTTCAAAGACAATCATTTGTCAACCGATGAGCTGTTTGATGCATCTTTTTCTGGTTCAAGATATGTTACCACGATGAGTAAAGATAGGTTTGAATTCTTGATACGATGTCTTAGATTCGATAATAAGTCTCTAAGATTATCTACCCAAAATAGGGACAGATTTGTACCTATTCAAAAAGTATGGAATCTGTTTATCGAGAAATGTAAAATAAATTATAATGTTGGAATGTATGTAACTATTGACGAACAATTACTAGCTTTTAGAGGGCGATGCCCTTTCCGCATGTACATACCCAACAAACCGGCGAAGTACGGTATAAAAATTGTAATGATTTGTGATGCCGGCACCAAATACATGGTAAATGCAACCCCCTATTTAGGAAAAGCTACCGAAACCGGAGGACTGCCTCTTGGTGAATATTTTGTGAAACAGTTAACCCAACCTTTACATGGTTCAAATAGAAACTATTCAGATAATTGGTTCACGTCTATTTCGCTCGCTAAATCTCTTCTTTCTCAACCATACCAACTAACTTTAGTGGGTACTTTGCGTTCGAATAAAAGAGAGATACCCAATGAATTGCAAAACTCAAGAACAAGAGCTACTGGTACTTCAATTTTTTGTTATGATGGTCCTTTAACACTATTGTCATACAAGCCCAAACCTAACAAAGTGATTCATTTATTAACATCGTGTTCTGAAGAAGGATCTGTAAATGAACGAACAAAGAAGCCAAGTATGGTAGAATTTTATAATCAGACGAAAGGTGGTGTTGACACTCTAGACCAAATGTGTTCAAATATGAGCTGTAGCCGAAAGACTAGGTGATGGCCTATGTGCCTTTTTTATGGAATTCTTAACATTGCTTTCGTAAACAGCTACGTAATATACTGCGAAAACAAGCTCAGTACCAAAGAAAAGCCGCTAAATAGAAAAACATATATGCGTGAGTTGCACATGCAACTTGTTAATCCTTTCCTCGAGAAACGACTTTCTATTCCAACCCTATCAAAAAGGCTTAGAGACAATATCCAGGATTTGGTGCCTACAAATATAGGGGAAGGCAGCAGCCAACAAAAAGATGAACCTGATGCAAAAAAAAGGAAAAGATGTTCACTTCGCTCCTACAAAAAGAACCGCATGACTAAAATCAGATGTATGAAGTGCCAAAAAAACATATGCGGGGAACATAAGATAGAAATATGTGTTAATTGTGCCAAATTAGGATAATTTCTCTTTTATATCGTTAATTCGTTCTCATTTTATTTTAATTAATTTTAAAAGAAGAAGGTTTTTAATTTATGTTATTCTTTTTTTTTAAATTATCAGATTCATGATTGTGATCTCAAAAAAAGTATTAAGAGAGTAAAACTATTTTTTATATAAATTTTTTCTTATATATAAACATTTTTTTATTTAATACCTACATAAACATAGCTTATACCTATATAAAATAAAAATACAGACAGAAAATTGGTTTTGATGTTCAATTTATGTACTCATTCATGTGTAGTCAAAATGACTCACGATTAGTATATACGTTTGTAAAATATGATTAGTATTCTAGGGTTAATAACCTATCTGTCCATTTTGACATTTGACCTTGACATTTGACCGGTATAAACGATCGCAGATTGCAATCCAAGAAATACCGGAGATTTCGTCACAGCGTTGATTTTACTAAAGAAAGAAAATGGAAATATCGATATTTTCTAGTGACAGTAATGACAGTGATTTGGATGTGCTGGCTCAGTTATCCGATTGGGATAGCGACTGATAGCGATGCTGAGGATAGACACCGTGCTTCTTCACGAAAAATTAGAAGAGTTAACTACATGCAGAGCCTGGATGATGCCGAGTTCACGTTTAGATTTAGGTTATCAAAACCTGCTTTCACATCGCTTTTAATGGAATTGATGCTGTTTATTCGTGTAACCTCAACAAGGTAAATAGTTTTGGAAATGATGTAAAACAATAAATTAAACACAAAGCAATTTAATTTCAAAACATTGTATTGTGTGTGTGTTCAGTAATAGTTTTAAATTTTCAGGAACAATGGAGTTTCACCACTCCATCAACTTTTACCAACACTACGATTTTATGCATTAGGCACGATGCTAATTTCTGTAGCTGACTTTGTAGGAGTCTCTATATCGACAGCTGGCAGAATAGTTCGTGATATATCATCAGCAATTGCCAACTTGTATGATGAATACATTTTTGTACACCAACATAGTGCTGAAAAATTCTATCATATTGAAGGATTTCCTAGAGTTCTTGCCGCAATTGATTGCACTCATATACGAATCCAATCGCCATGTATTTCCTAATATTTATGGAGTAAAATTGTTTTCTTATCATAAATATCATTTATAAAACACTAATTTACTATATTAGGTATGTGGTACAAATACAAGTGTTAAATATGCTGTGTAAAATATGATAATGATGTATTTTATGATAGTCCTCAGGTGTGACAATGCATCTACATTTTAATCTTAAATGTAGAACAAACGTAGGTCTATAACAGCATCTTCTTACCACCGTGTGAACTACATACTAGTTTGTCACTCTTATTATATAAAAAAGATACACTAACTATGTTTTCTTCTAGGTCTTGTAATTGGTGAAGAATTTAGGAATCGTAAAGGTTACTTTTTTTTAAATGTCCAAGCCATCTGTGATGCTGATTTGAGATTCATGAATGTGATTGCCCGTTGGCCAGGCTCGACACATGATGCCACAATATTTAACAACTCAATTCTTAGAGGTTTCTGACTGGTTTAATAATTTTGTTAGCATTTCTTATATTTCAGTGCTACAATAATTTAATTAAAGTCTTACAGCACAATGTGATGCGGGTCTGTTTGGTAACCGCTGGAGTTGGTGACAGCGCTTACCTAAACAGGCCATATTTGTTAACACCTATTATAAATCCTGTTACTGAGGCTGAAAAGCGCTATAATGAAGCACACATAAAAACTAGAAATGTTATTGAAAGGTAACTACTTTGTTTATGTCTAACAAGTATTAGGTATTTTATTTTTAGCAGAAAAGGAGGTTCTATATTCTACCATATTATTTCATATTAATAAAAATAAAAAATTTTGTAACTAGCTTTTTTTAATATACACAATCATCTTTTTCTCAGGACATTCGGTGTCTGGAAGCGTCGCTTCCCTGTTGTGGCATTAACACTGCGTTTATTATTGCCTAAAGTTCAGGCAATAATAATTGCTACCGCAGTATTGCACAATATTTGTAGGAACCACAATTTAGAGGAAGTTTCTTCAGAAGTAGAGCTGCCAACAGCGGAAATAAATGAAGAAGTGTACTTTACGGAAGTTCAGAATGTTAGTGAAAGAACATCCCTTATAAATAATTATTTTAGATAAATTAAATACTTTTCAAAACAATGTTTGTTTTATTATATATGAAATTTTTACCTATTAAATTTGAAATAATGAATCAAAGATGTCAAAAGTTTATATGTTTAAATTTTAATCCTAAGAAAACCCCATGCTACAAAAAGAAAAAGCCTACTATCCAATTACTGCCCAATTTAATTTTTTTTTCAATAATTTATTTGAAAAGATATAAAGGATTTATATTAATACAATTACTTCACTAAAATAGAAGTATGGGTTGACTAGTAGAGAAAGCCTAACAGCGTTAACTTTTTATTCTTTTGTAATTGGGAATGCAATAAATGAATACTCGTAAATTAAAATTCTACTTATTTTAATGATTATTGAATACATACAAATATTTTTAAATATTGCTTAACTTGGTCCAAAATAAGTTAGACCTTATAATTATATGCGTTATTAAAATTTAGGTGTCAACAAATAATACTGAAAAAACAATTATTTGCTAAAAATATCTCAGTTGAGGTATTTATCGCAAACAGTCATTTGTAAGTTAAACGCCGGAATTCACGGTATGCCGATAATTTTTTTATTTCAAAATTAAAGACTGTAAAATGGATGAAATTGGTTTATTCAAAATAATTATAAAAATAAACAATAATATAATGGTGTTGAAAACAACCATTTAATTTCGTAGGTAATATTGAAATAATACTAGTTTTTACGGAATTTATCGCGTGTATTTAACTTTTTAATTACCCGACGTTTCGAACGCTTTACAGCACTCATGGTCACGGGCAGGACTGAGATGTTCAACGTCCATATGTCATAGTTAACCGCGGTTACCATAGATTAAAATTTAACTTTTGTCCCGATCTATGCAGTATGAACTTATGGTATCTTGAAGTCTTGCAGTTGTATGCTTGGGTTGGGATTTAATTTTATTTATTATAGGATCCCAAGCAGATGGTAGCACCCAGCCATCTTCTCTATTGAAATTAGGATGTTCTTTGATTTCAATAGCCTCGCGAATCATCCTTGGAAGGAATCGGTGTTCTTTAGCGAGGATCTGCGGTCTATCAAATCTGATGTAGTGACGGGGGGCGATCCTGTACGTGTTCACAGACTGCAGACTTCCCGGAGCGTCGATTCTTCACATCAGCTATATGTTCTTTAACGCGGGTTTTTATTGATCTTTTAGTTTGTCCTATGTAGGAGAGACCACATTCACAATCAAGTTTGTACACTCCTGCATCTTGCAGAGGGACATTACACTTGACCGATGGTAAAAACTGACCAATCTTCTTCAGCGGCTTGAAGTATGTTTTGATGGAAGCGCGCTTCAAGATGTAGCCAATCTTGTCAGTGACTCCTCTAACATATGGCAGTACAGCAGGTACACGCTCGACTGTGGCCGGCTTCACTCGTTCACTGTGACGTAGGCGCGGGACTCGAAGCTTGTTGTCATGCAAAACTTGCTTGACATGGTGGAGCTCTGCAGCCAGGTGTTTACTGTCACAGATCCCTCGTGCTCTCTGAAACAAAGATTTACTCACGGTAGCTAACTGTGAAGGATGGTGGTGAGAATCACCGTTTAAATATCTATCTGTATGGGTCTTTTTTCTATACACAGTATGGCTCAAGGTGTTATCAGGATTCCGAATTCATAGGTAATAATTTTATTCATCACTATTTCATTTAGACAATGCTTCGTCAACTGGGTCAATAAGACCATATATAAGCTGAAAACAATACCTACTTACATGCTAAAGTTTCCTAAATTTTATACAATTACACAATCATTTATATATTCAAATTTACTACTACTAAGCTACAGATTAATTAAGTATTAAAGTTATTATACTACACTAGACATTATTGCTTTCTTAACCGCTCTAATTCTAATTTTAATTTCTCAGTCTCTAACGTAAGCTTTTCATTATTCAGTTTAAGTTCTACATTTTTTAGTTTTAAATAATCATTTTCTAAGTTAATATTATTTAACTTGGCATCCAAGCATTGTTTTTTCGCTGAATAATATTCAGCTATAGCAGTGTTCCTGGCTGTCCTGTTCTCATCTGGCTTAAATTTCTTTTCCTCTGGAAAACAAAGCAAATGTGAGATCAATACAAGTGCACTTACTTTTTTTTCATAAAACTTAACATATAATAATACTGTGGATGCAATAATGGGATATTGTTTGTATTTAGCCGTTTCAAAGACATCAGTATTCATAAAATTCTGTCATCTCATCTATAAGATTACAGTGTGAAGAAAAAGCAAGTATATCCAACTCAGTAAGGAGGTTAAGATACTTTAATGAGTTTATAACTATTAACATCAAAGAGTCAATCTCATAAAGAAAAGATCTTTCACAAATAATTATGATTGACAGTCTGATTTCCCTGTGATATAAATGATATGATAGCTTGCATCGACGCAATTAAATAAGCCTTACATAAATAATCCTCCACAAGGTTAAATTAATAAATATTGTATTTCATAAATCTAAAGAAAGTATGGAATGTAAAAAATAAGAAACATTAATTAGTAATAAATCAAAAATCGACAAAACAACCATTACCTGCTCTAGGTGTACCAAATGTAAGCCTTTTGGTTTTATTAGAAGTTATTAAATTTTGGTCAACTAGATCCAACACTTGATAGTCAGAGGCCACAGTCTCAATACCTTTTTTTTATTAGATAATGGTGTAGAGATTGTGGTTTCACTTGTATCAACTATTTGTTCTGTCTGCACCGTCACATTTCCAATTTTTTCAAGATCATCACTTATTCCAACTATACCATCAGCACCACCACAAACATCAAACCAAGCCATTTCCTTATCACCCCCAAAAGGCACAGTAAACCCAATGACTGTACTTCCTAATAGACTGGTCACCCGGTCTAATATGTCATCTGGAGGTATATAATCGGCAGGACCACCACCAGTCTGCAATAAGAATATTAGATTTAACATTATTATTACAACATGCCATTAAAAGTCTTAGTCTTAGACTATGAATAAAGATATACATGTGTTAGAAGTAGATAACCTTAATTTGGTACATCCTTATTTGGGTGCTGCGCTTGCGCGAGTTTTTTTTAAATTTTCCCACTTCAAACGCAACTGTTGTGGTGTTCTCGGACAATTAGTAGCTGTGGCATTGAACCGCTCTGCCAAACGAATCCACTCTTCCGTTTTGAGTTTGTTGTTTGTGGCGTTGGTTGTTTTGGTGGTTATTATTTTGCTATTTGTCCAAGCAAAGACTTTGTCTCTTCTTTTGTAAGAGGTTTGCCTTTTATCTAGTAAAAGAAAATTATAACGATTAACATCAATGTTATAAATAAGGCGGGAAATAGTAAGAGTCACAAAGTAAGCGCGCGCAACTTAGAAAAATATTATATAAAACAATAAGTACTTACGATTTCTGAATCAATTTTACTGTAATTACTAATATATAACAAGAGATAATATTGTCTTAAGTTTGCTACACTGAAATAATTTACGTCGCAACTCGCAAATGCAATCAAAATGATCTATCAAAATTAGACATGTGTCAATCATGCATGATTCGTTCGTTTGAGCTGGTACACTTAAAAGTATTGATGGTTCATTCATTTGTTTTTGAATGTACCAGTACAACCAATCACAAACAACTGACGGTACCTTTTTAACCCGCGATTTGTTTGAATTGTGAATGAGCCGCAAACCGACCGAATCCCGAATGATCTGAATAAACAGGCGAATCGTATTAACAATGCAGACTGCAGAGTATCAGGAGTATTTATTATTTAAGGGTTTCTGTATTATAATATTATTACCTAAATTAAAATTTATTTAACATTTTGTTGTATTCATTTCTTAAATCTATGAGTTAAAAATATAATATCGTAGAGTTTACTAAAAATGACACTTCAAAAGATTTCATGATAAATGATTTATTTAATGATAATTTTCAACCACTTTATATAAGTATAAGATAGGTAAAGGTTTAATTTTATAGCAAATAAATGTAAAAATTTTCGGCTCGTAATGTACTCACAGAGTACTGGAGCCTGAAATGATCCATTTGAATGATCGATCCGAATGTACCAGTACGCGTAACGAAATGTACTAGAATCATTCGGTCGCTAGAAATGAATGATCGACACATGTCTAGTCAAAATCAAAATATGTCAAACATAAGACGCCTAACATCATACGTTCCATTTTAGCTAAATAATGTCATAGTTTTAATACCAATAATAGACTGTGAAATTTAAATTTCTGTAAATTTTTAGACATAATATTGCTCGATCTAACTTACAAAGATTATTTTGAACTATTTTTTTAAGTAGTTACGTGAATGATTTATTTTTAAAACACACTTAATATATTTTTATGCAATCGATATTTTTCATCAAATGGAACGGTCAAGAGGGATCGGATTGCTTGCAATCTGTCGTCGAAAAAAATTTAGGATAGCCGAGTTGAGTTATTGGCATGCGGATTGAAGATCAATGGAACAACATTCCCCAATCCAAGATTGTGGTTAATCTTGGATTCGAGATACATTATTAATATCGGGCGTATGTCGGGAAAAACGTGTATTGAAGTGGTAAAATCCAAGTCCTCTAGATCTGGTAGAGTCATAAGCCCGGTATCTGCATCAACTTTGCGGAAAAAAGTGCTTTTACAGAACGCAGCCTCCACGCAAAAACCAACTGAGGATATGGAGGACTCTCAAAGGGCTATGTTAGGAGAACCTGGATGTAGTAATCGACCAGACTCGCATACTATAGCCATTATAAAGGAACCAATAGAGCAAGAGAACGTATCCTCAAACGATCCACAGGAACACGACAGTGCCTCGGAACAAAATAGCTCTGTTGCAAGAGACATGGAGGCAGAATTGGACTTGCTAGGAATTTGTAATCGTGTACAACACACTGACGATGAATAGTCAGATGTTGACAGCATCATCAGTGATAACAGTAAGAGATCTAGTATTTAACCCCCCTTATATAAGCGCGCTGGCATTTCCATGGATCTTGCAACACAGCGGACTAACGAATTTTTGCTCTCAGGGAAAGAGGCATTGGAGAAAGCGGGGAACATGAAGCGGGAGTGCAAGCAGGAGGTACATGATTGCCTTCAAGGGCTATATGAAGCAGTGCTCTCACTCTCAGACTGACGCTCCTAACATCGGCTCGCATTAGAGCAAGAACGCAGTCGAGCAGCAAAAGAGCTGGTTAGAGTTGAGAGAGCACACACCAAACAACTCGCAGAAATTCAATCCTCCTGTATGCAAAAGCTCAAAGACATCCAAGAACTTTTAAGTTTTGAGTGACAAACACACGTACGGAAGACTTATACATGTATTTAGAGCGCGCGTACATCGCCGAGTTAACATCATACTGTATTAACTCCGTGATGAATAAATATTTTTGCAATTAATATTTATATTTATACTGTGTAAAAAGCAAATATCAATAGTTAGAAGTTAGTTACTTAAAATTAAAGTAAAAAAGCAAAGAAAGTGTAGTATGAAACAAAGATTGAATTGCTTCGTAATTTTAATACTCAGTGCGGTGGACTTTGATACTGCATATTGTTCTGGTTCGTCTACAATTATTGAAATGCGTATGTTTTTCCTAATACCCACTTGTTTGAACAAATTATAAAGTGTTTAGTATAAATAATTACTATCATTGTGTATATTAGTACAGTTAAATGAAATGCTCGGCATGTGAAAACTCTATTGAACGAAATGAACTATTGGGATGTATTTTATGTAAAAGAACCTATCATTATATGTGTCTTAATATTACATCTGCGAAATTTATGGGTAACTATCAAAAATTTAAAAGATCATGGAAATGTCCTACTTGCACCAACGTTACGGAACGGCGATCCAGAAAAGACGACACACCGGTAAAAGTTAACTGTGGGGATTCATCACCATCTGATGTCATTAACATGTCTAGTGATAACATGCAAGTAAATGAACTGCCGCCGTCAGATTTTGAGCACCATGGAGGTAAAAAACAAAATACTTCTATTGAATAAAACTATTATTTACGGATTTTATCGCGTTTAATTACTTTAATTTATTTTTATTATTATCCCAACGTTTCGGGTGCTTTACAGCACCCATGGTCACGGGGGAGACTGAGATGTTTGACGTCCCAATGTCATAGTTATACATATTCATGGAGGACTTTGAGGAGAAAGCCCACTTACTGCTCCTGTAAATCCAAGGTTCTACAAGCAGTACGTAGACGACACTTTCACAATTTTACCATCTGACAAAGTAACTGCATTTTTAGACCACCTTAACTCCATAAACTCTAAAATACAATTCACAATGGAGTTAAAGACAAATAATTCTTTACCCGTCCTAGATGTTTTAGTCATCCGAAATCCTGATAACACTAAGTCTATTGGTCACACTGTGTATAGGAAAAAGACCCATACCAACCGATATCTAAATGGTGAATCTCACCATCACCCTTCACAGTTAGCTACCGTGGGTAAATCTTTGTTTCAGAGAGCACGAGGGATCTGTGATAGAAAACATCTAGCCGCGGAGCTTCAGCACGTCAAGCAAGTATTGCAAGACAAAAAGCTTCGGGTCCCGCGCCTACGTCACAGTGAAGGAGGGAAGCCGGCCACAGTCGAGCGCGCGCCTGCTGTACTACCATATGTCAGAGGAGTCACGGACAAGATTGGCTACATCTTGAAGCGAGCGTCCATTAAGACATACTACAAGCCGCTGAAGAAGATTAGTCAATTTTTACCATCCATCAAATGTAATATTCCTCTACAAGATGCAGGTGTGTACAAGCTAGATTGTGAATATGATCTCTCTTACATAGGTCAAACAAAGAGATCTATAAAAACCCGCGTGAAGGAATATATAGCTGATGTGAGAGAGCACCGACGCTCCGGGAAGTCTGCAGTCTGCGAACATGTTCAAGATCGTCCCCACCATTACATTAGATTTGATAAACCACAAATTCTCGCAAAAGCACACCGATTCCTACCAAGGATGATACGCGAGGCTATTGAAATTAAAAAACATCCAAATTTCAATAGAGAAGATGGTTGGGTGCTACCATCTACTTGGGATCCTATAATTAACAAAATTAAACCCAAACCCAAGCATACCACTGCAAGACTTCATGATACTATAAGCTCGTTTTGCGTAAATCGGACCAAAAATTAATATTAAAAAAAAAACTGAAGGTAGCCGGACTAACTATGACATTGGGACGTCAAACATCTCAGTCCCCCCGTGACCATGGGTGCTGTAAAGCACCCGAAACGTCGGGATAATAATAAAAATAAATTAAAGTAATTAAACGCGATAAAATCCGTAAATAATAGTTTTATTCAATGTGTAGTGTTCGCGTAAATTTAAGAAATCAAAATACACATAACACAACACACAAATAAAATCTACTTTTTCTTTAGAAGAATTAGGTAAATTGCTTGACGATAAATTGGACACTAAGTTACAAAACACTCGTCACTCATTAGCTTCGGAAATTAAACAAGAATTTAATGAAGTTTTGATGAAGCTGGAAAGTGAGTTTTTGAAAATAACTGAATCCCTAACAGGAGAAATATGCGACTTAAAAAGAGAAATAAGTACACTTCGCGAAAAAGTTCAAACACTTGAGCAAGAAAACATATATGCACGTAAACAAGTAGAAAGTGAACAAAATAAGCCTTCAAAAATTTCACATATGGATAATGTTTGTTGATTACAAATATTATTACACTTTATTATTTAATATTCTGATAACAGTAAAAATATTCAAAAAATATTTTTCTTTTAATATTAGGGATCTCATTGTGCCCTAATTTTTTATTTAAATTCAGTATTTTATCTACATTCTCCTAAACTGTTAAAATCCTTTTTAATATTGTTTATACGTGTTGTTTTTATTTGGATATTGGTCAGTACAGGTTATAATTTATTGTTGTTATTACTCGGTCTGTTGTATATTAGTTTTAATACACGTTATACTTTTAATGTCAACTTAGTTCTAGAACAGTTTGACTACAAATATTATTACATTTTATTAATTAATATTCTGATAACAGTAAAAATGCTAAAAAAATATTTTACTGTTAATATTAGGGATCTCATTGTGCCCTACTTTTTTATTTTAATTCAATCTTTTGTCTACATTCTGCTAAACTGTTGAAATCCTTTTTAATATTGTTTATACGCGTTGTTTTTATTTCGATGTTGGTTAGTACAAATTATAACTTATTGTGTTCTTACTTTTCCCTATATTTTTATTTAATTTGTTTCAAAATTTAAGACATTACATTATATTACATAACAATGGCTAGATATAAAAGTTTTAGAGTTGGTCTCTATAATGCTGGGTCAATAAGAAGCAAAAAATGGGTCAATGTGGATAATTTTCTTGATTCTCTTACCGACACTTTAACTTCACAATCCAACTTTGATTATTTTATATTATTAGGCGATTTTAACATTAACATTTTGGATACTAATGACAGCAAATCTCTACGTCTCAAACAATTTCTGACCTATACTAATTCAAGTAACTGTATTTCAGAACCTACACACTTCACACGAGACAGTGCAACGTTAATTGATTTAGTTATCACGGATGCACGTGTTACAAATACACTTGTTAAACATACACCAGAATTAGGAGGGCACGCTTTTATTTTGGTTGACTTCCATTTAAAAAAACCTAAGATAACACCAATACAACAAATTATAAGACCTATTAAAAGTATCAATATGCTTGCTTTTCTATCAGATCTCGAAGCTATAAATTGGGATACTATCACAGGGTTTAGCTGTGTCGATCAAATGTTATCTGAGTTTTCCAAAAAAATTTCAGAATTATTTGATAAGCATGCTCCTGAGAAATTAGTAACGTTTAAAAAAAGACAACTGCTATGGTTCACTAGTAATGTTCGGTACATGATGCAACTGCGTGACAGCGCTCATAATAAGTATCGACAAACAAAAGCTGAAAGTGATAAACTCATTACAAATCTCTTAAAAGACTAGCTATTAGTTGTCTTAATACTGAGAAGAAAGCATATTTTGACTATCATATTAATCAGAACCTACATAAAGCAAACATTTTGTGGAAAAACTTGAAATCGGTTGCATTACCTTCATTTAAAAATTCTAACAATTTACCAGACCATTTTAATGATTCTGATAAAATTAACCACCACTTTCTTAATATACCGGACATAAGCAATACTGGTTCGTCTTATGCTAAATTCTTTAAAAGTTCTAAATATAACTCAAACACATTAAAGTTAATGCCAGTCCATGAAAGTGTAGTTGCAAAAGTTATTATGGCTATCAAGTCGAACGCACAAGGGGTTGATCGAATTAGTATGGAAATGATACTTTTGACACTACCACAAACATTAAAGGTTATAACAGCAATAATTAATAGGTCTATCACAGAATCAATTTTTCCTTCTCAGTGGAAAACCGCACTAATTCGTCCCGTACCAAAAAAAGAAAATGCAATTGATTTAAGCGACCTAAGGCCTATTAGCATTTTACCATATTTATCAAAAATATTGGAAAAAGTTGTACACTTTCAAATAGTATACTTTTGTGAACTAAATAAAATACTACCTAAGTTACAATCAGGATTTAGGAAGAGTCATGGGACAGCTACAGCCCTTATAAATGTTGTAGATGACGTGCTGTCTTTTTCGGATTCTGGCAAAGGCACGATCCTTACTCTTTTAGATTTTTCAAAAGCATTCGATTCGATAAATACGGATTTGTTAATAGATACACTATCATATTACGGTTTTGGTAACGGGGCATTGGTGTGGTTTAAGAATTATCTCAATAATCGTCTACAACAAGTTATAATTAACAGGAATGATGGCGAAAGCTATGTTTCTCAACTTCTTCCTGTCAATAAAGATGTCCCTCAAGGATCTATTTTGGGCCCTTTGCTTTTTATCATTTATAGTTCCGATATAACATCATGTCTTGAAAATTGCAAATACCATATTTATGCCGATGATCTACAGGTGTATATTAGTGTAGATAGTAAAAATGTAAATACAGCGGTGGATAAGTTAAATGAGGATCTTCAACGCATTAGTTCTTGGTCACAAAATAACTCCATGCTCCTTAATCCAACAAAATCTAAGTTTATTACTATAGGTACTAAAAAGCATGTAAAGGACATAACTTCTACTGATCCTAACGTACGTATTGATGGGAAAAACATTGAACGACTTTTTGAAGTACGAAATCTTGGGGTTCTTGTGGACAGTTATTTAAAGTTTGAAAATCATGTAATTAATGTCGTAAAAGGTTGTTTTTTCCGATTGAAAGTTTTATATTCAATCAGGCAGTTTATAACTGCAGACTTACGTGTTAAATTATGTGAAACCTTAGTTCTGTCTAAACTAAATTATTGTATAACTTTGTATGGACCTTGTGTATTAAAAAATCAAAAAATTTAATTCAAAGGGTACAAAATGCTTGCGCTCGTTACTGTTTTTACATCCCAAGACGAACACATGTTACACCTTACCTTAATGCCTCTAATATGCTTAAAATGCAGGAACGTCTTCAATTATTTTATGCCTCCCTGCTATTTGGAGTGATAAAAACAAATAAACCAGAATACCTATATGAAAAGCTTTAGTGGAGACAAAATCAACATATGTACGGTATCCGAAAGTGTGCAAAAGTACTTTGCATACCTCAACATAGGACATCATTATTTCGTGGTAGTTACAAATTTATGGCCACAAAATGTTGGAATGATCTTCCACCACCATTACGAGTCATAACAAATAATAACAGTTTTAAGAGAAAATACAAAGAGTATTTATTAAGTACGCAGAAAATGCCATAAATATAAAAAAAAATTGGCAGGGGCTGAATATATGCAATTATGTAACTTACATTTACTACCAATATTCTTTTTAATAACCATTACGTTGTTCTAGCATAATTATTATAATTAGTCTGAATAAATAAAACACTACTGTAGCTCTTACTTTTAATACTACTATTTTTTTTTCATGTTTTTGTTTATATTACGTTTATATTTTGTTTATATTATGTTTTATCTCTTGTACATGTATATTATCAAATTATTAATAGAAATATTATGATAACTTGTACTGGTTAATTATATAGTTCTTGTACTGGCTAAATGAATAAATAAATAATTTAACACTAAAAGCTATTTGTAATATAATCGGTGATGTACGCGTACTGTTATACTTTAGCTCACTAAGTAGGTATATGGGTGCTGACAGAATAACAGCGTTGTAGATTCTCTGCAACACATGCTGAGTCAGAACCCTTTCATTGTCCTGCATGCATAATACCTTCATGTGCTAAACCACCGAAGTTGTATGGGTTACAAAAAAAACACACAAACCGAACGCTTCATTACGTCCAATAGTGAGTCAGATTGATTCGCCAACTTACAGATTGGCTCAATATTTAGCTAAAATATTATCACCACTCAGAGGACACACAAGAGCACACACTAAGGATTCATACCATTTTGTCAGTGAGATAAAAGACCTACGTCTTACAGACAATGAAATCATGGTCAGTTTTGATGTTCAGTCTCTATTTACATGCCTACCTGTTGAAGACTGCATCTCAATTATAACTAGGAAACTAGAGGAAAATAATATGCCAGCAGAAAATGCAGTATTACTCAGACATTGCCTTACATCTGGCTATCTATTGTGGAAGGAAGAGTTTTACAAGCAAGTAGATGGTGTTGCGATGGGCTCACCTGTATCTCCCATTGTCGCCGATATATTCATGGAAGACTTTGAGGAGAAAGCCCTCCTTACTGCACCTGTTACACCAAGGATCTACAAGCGGTACGTAGACGATACTTTCACAATTTTACCATCAGACAAAGTAACTGCATTTTTAGAACATCTTAATTCCATAAACTCTAAAATTCAATTTACTATGCAGTTAGAGGCAAATAATTCCTTACCTTTCCTAGATGTGTTAGTCATCCGAAATCCTAACAACATCATTGGTCACACTGTGTATAGGAAAAAGACCCATACAAACCGATATTTAAACGGTGAATCTCACCATCATACTTCACAGTTAGCTACCGTGGGCAAATCTTTGTTACAGATGGCACGAGGGATCTGTGACAGTAAACACTTTGCCGCCGAGCTTCAGTACGTCAGCAAGTTCTGCACGACAACAAGCTTCGGGTCCCGCGCCTACGTCACAGTCACCGAGTGAAGCCGGCCACAGTCGAGCGTGTGCCTGCTGTACTACCATATGTCAGAGGTGTCACAGACAAGATTGGCTATATCTTGAAGCGAGCTTCTATTAGAACATTCTACAAGCCGCCGAAGAAGATTAGTCAGTTCCTACCATCCGTCAAGTGTCATATTCCTCTACAAGATGCAGGAGTGTACAAGCTTGATTGTGAATGTGGTCTCTCTTATATAGGACAGACCAAAAGATAAATTAGAACCCGCGTAAAAGAACATATAGCTGATGTGAAGCATCAACGTTCCGGGAAGTCTGCAGCTTGCGATCATATTCTAGACGGTCCCAACCATTACATCAGATTCCGCTTGATAGACCACAAATCCTCGCGAAAGAACACCGATTCCTACCAAGGATGATACGTGAGGCTATTGAAATTAAAAAACATCCTAATTTCAATAGAGAAGGAGGCTGGGTTCTACCACCTGCTTGGGATCCTATAATCAATAAAATTAAAACTAAACCCAAGCATACCACTGCAAGACCTCAGGACATAGTCAGTTCATTTTGCATAGATCGGACCATAAACAATAATTAAGAAAGCTGAAGGTACTCCGGGCTTAACAATGACATCGGGACGTCAGTCATCTCAGTCCCCCGTGACCATGGGTGCTGGAAAGCGCCCGAAACGTCGGGAATTAAAAATAATTGTAAGACATTTTAGACAAATACATTAAACAAGTCAGCATTGCTAGTAAAAGGGTAATACCACCTATTTCTAAAAAAATTAACACAACCTGCACACCCTGGTGGACTAAGGAGTTAAGAGCTGAATGACGAGAATTAATAAGAATAAGAAGAAGAATAAGATTTGCGAACGCCAGGCGCCTTCCTTATCCAAGAATTTACAGCAGCCAAAGAAAAATATGTGAGTAACATAATGTCTACAATTACTGCGAGCCGGAAGGAGCTATGTACAAAGCAGGAAAAAGAGACAATATGACAGAGCATTTACAGAATTATTAGGAAATGCACAACAATAAACGAAGACAAAATTTTGCGTTTAGGAGAAAAAACTCTCAATCCGGATGATTCAGCTATGTTACTAGCTAAAATATTCTACCCTGAAGATGAATTAAATACAAGAAGAAGTTCGTTATGAATCGAATGCAATTATTAAGGACCTAAGATATGACTCTATTAATTTTCGGAAATTCACAGAAGAAGAAATAGAAATGGTACTACAAAGAATGAGCCCCAAAAAGGCACCAGGAGAAGATGGTATAACATCAGACATCTGCTATGAGGCTTACAAGGAAGTGAAGATAAACTCAACAGTTTGTAATACGGATTCATGCCACAGCGCAGCACAGAAGACGATTTATATGATACAATGACGGTGATAAGACAGGGCATCAAAGAAAAAATGATCGTTGTAGTGGTATCTCTCGACATTGAAGGGGCATTTGATAATGCTTGGTGGCCACATAAATAATCACAGAAATGAAAAAGAAAAGGGTTAGTCCAGAGATTCTTAGGTTAGTCACTAGTTACGTGTCATCTAGAAGCATTTTACTAAAGTATGCAGGAGCAGAAGTCACAAAATCAACCACCAAAGGCTGTATACAAGGGTCAACCTGTGTAATATACTTTTAAATCCCCTTCTCGAATCAATTTCAAAATTAAATGTCCGTATACAGGCGTATGTGGATGACATACTTGTTATTGCAAAAGGACATTCAGCTAATTCAGTAAAAGAAAAACTAAATCCGGCTTTAGAGCGAATAGTGGCATTGGGGAAAAATACAAATTGAACTTCAACTTCTCTTCTCAAGCAATAGTAATCACAATAAAGCTATCCTATGAAATTCCTACAATTAAAATGAATAATATCATTATCAAACCATCTTCGAGTCTGAAAGTACTTGGTGTTACTTTTGACACAAATCTAAATTTTGTAGAACATTTAGATGAAGTTCTCAGAAAAGCACTAAACATCTATAAAACAATATTAAGAATAGCAAGAGCCAACTGGGGTCTTAACTCAGAAATAGTCAAAACGATATATGTAGCTGTAGTGGAGCCAACTATTCCTTATGTGGCTAGTGTATGGGCCACGGTAGCGAAAAAAGAATACATGAGGAAAAGATTAGAACTTATAACAAGAATATTTATAATTAAGATCTGCAAAGGCCACAGGACAATCTCATTCACGTCTAGCGTGTTACTATCAGGAATCATCCCTCTGGACTTAAGTGCATTGGAACATCTTTCACTCTATGAAATCAAGCGAGGAAAGCCACTAACACAACTACCAGGAAGAACCATAGAAAAACCAATAAGCCCATTCTGTTTACCCCATCCCGCTGAAAGGTACCGTGTATCTTTCAAGATGTTAGTTACACAAGAAGAAGAAAACGCAATTGACGGCCTTAAGCCGAGAATATACACGGACGGCAGTAAGTTAGAAGACAAAGTAGGTGGCGCTATCAGTGTGTGGAGAGAGGGAAAAGAAATACTTAAATCAATTGAAATAATACTAGTTTTTACGGAATTTATCGCGTATATTTAACTTTTTAAATACCCGACGTTTCGAACGCTTTACAGCACTCGTGGTCACGGGCGGGACTGAGATGTGCAACGTCCATATGTCATAGTTAACCGCGGTTACCATAGATTAAAATTTAACTTTTGTTCCGATCTATGCAGTATGAACTTATGGTATCTTGAAATCTTGCAGTTGTATGCTTGGGTTGGGATTTAATTTTATTTATTATAGGATCCCAAGCTGATGGTAGCACCCAGCCATCTTCTCTATTGAAATTAGGATGTTTTTTGATTTCAATAGCCTCGCGAATCATCCTTGGAAGGAATCGGTGTTCTTTAGCGAGGATTTGCGGTCTATCAAATCTGATGTAGTGACGGGGGCGATCCTGTACGTGTTCACAGACTGCAGACTTTCCGGAGCGTCGATTCTTCACATCAGCTGTATGTTCTTTAACGCGGGTTTTTATTGATCTTTTAGTTTGTCCTATGTAGGAGAGACCACATTCACAATCAAGCTTGTACACTCCTACATCTTGCAGAGGGACATTACACTTGACTGATGGTAAAAACTGACCAATCTTCTTCAGTGGCTTGAAGTATGTTTTGATGGAAGCGCGCTTCAAGATCTAGCCAATCTTGTCAGTGACTCCTCTAACATATGGCAGTACAGCAGGTACACGCTCTACTGTGGCCGGCTTCACTCGTTCACTGTGACGTAGGCGCGGGACTCGAAGCTTCTTGTCATGCAAAACTTGTTTGACATGGTGGAGCTCGGCAGCCAGGTGTTTACTGTCGCAGATCCCTCGTGCTCTCTGAAACAAAGATTTACCCACGGTAGCTAACTGTGAAGGATGGTGGTGAGAATCACCGTTTAAATATCTATCTGTATGGGTCTTTTTTCTATACACAGTATAGCTCAAGGTGTTATCAGGATTCCGAATTAATAACACATCTAGAAAAGCTAAGGAATTGTTTGCCTCTATCTCCATTGTGAACTGAATTTTAGAATTTATAGAGTTAAGATGGTCTAAAAATGCAGTTACTTTATCTAAAGGTAGAATTGTGAAAGTGTCGTCTACGTACCGCTTGTAGAATCTTGGATTTATGGGAGAACTAAGCAGGGCTTTCTCCTCAAAGTCTTCCATGAATATGTCGGCGACAATGGGAGATACAGGTGAGCCCATCGCCACACCATCTACTTGCTTGTAGAACTCCTCCTTCCACAATAGGTAGCCAGATGTAAGGCAGTGTCTGCGTAATACTGCATATTCTACGGGCATGTTGTTTTCTTCAAGCCTTCTAGTTACAATGGAGATGCAGTCTTCAACAGGTAAGCATGTAAACAATGACTGCACATCAAAACTGACCATAGTTTCATTGTCTGCCAGATGTAGGTCTTTAATCTCGCTGACAAAATGGTAGGAATCCTTTATGTGTGCTCTTGTGTGTCCCCTGAACGGTGAGAGTATTTTCGCAAAGTGTTGAGCTAATCTGTAAGTTGGTGAATCGATTTGGCTCACTATGGGACGTAATGGAGCATTGGGCTTGTGTATTTTTGGTAACCCATACAATTTGGTGATTTGGCGCATGTAGGTATTATCCATTTTACGTCCAGATTTAATTTTTCGGAGTGTTTCTTTATGAGGTCACTAGTTGTTTTTAGTCTGCTATTTGTTGGGTCGTTTTTAACCTTTTTATAAGTACTTACATCCGACAAAAGTTCTTGTATTTTAGAATTATAATGTGACGTATCCATGACTACCGTGGCGTTTCCCTTATCTGCGCGGAGAATCGTAAGTTCGTGTTTATTTCGTAGGTTCTTTAACGCTATAAATTCGTCTTTGGGAATATTCGGTTTAGGCACTGAACATCGACGTAACATAGACGAAATGTCTTGACGTATCGCCTCCAAATCTTCTTTCCGCATATTGTTTTTAAATAAACAGTCCTCGACACTACAGATAATTTCTTCGTACGGTAATTTGCGGGGTGTAATAGCAAAGTTGATGCCTTTGGATAAAACCCTAATTGTTGCATCATCCAGTGTTTGTTTTGACAGATTATAGAGCGCGATTAATCTATGATCTGTGTTTGTCAATGGTTGCTTTTGGTTCTGGCATTGATTCAGATGTTTGACATTTGACTTGTTCGTTAATTTTTGATATTTTTCTATATGTTTGTTTTTGCATTCGTTATATTTACTAATTTCGCGTTTGTTTAATATTTTCATGCAAAAATTATAGTCAAACGTCGTTAAAACTTTCTTTAATTCACTGGATGATGTGTCTATGGATTTATTTATGTTATATAGATCGGAGCGTTTTTGTTGGATTACCGTCCGTAACAACTTTTTATTCGCCTGATTTAAGATCTTAGCGCTTCCTCGAATGTCCTTTTTGGTTGATATTTTGACACACGTAGGAATGAGATTATGGTCACGGCATCTCTTCAAGAAATTTAAGGCTATTAGATGTCTTGCGCGCTTGGTCTTTAGATCTTCTAATCGGCGTATTTTATTTGCAATTACCAGTCCGTACTGGTTTACATAATAATTTCTTATATTTACGCGAACACTACACATTGAAATAATACTAGTTTTTACGGAATTTATCGCGTATATTTAACTTTTTAAATACCCGACGTTTCGAACGCTTTACAGCACTCATGGTCACGGGCGGGACTGAGATGTTCAACGTCCATATGTCATAGTTAACCGCGGTTACCATAGATTAAAATTTAACTTTTGTTCCGATCTATGCAGTATGAACTTATCGTATCTTGAAGTCTTGCAGTTGTATGCTTGGGTTGGGATTTAATTTTATTTATTGTAGGATCCCAAGCAGATGGTAGCACCCAGCCATCTTCTCTATTGAAATTAGGATGTTTTTTGATTTCAATAGTCTCGCGAATCATCCTTGGAAGGAATCGGTGTTCTTTAGCGAGGATTTGCGGTCTATCAAATCTGTTGTAGTGACGGGGGCGATCCTGTACGTGTTCACAGACTGCAGACTTCCCGGAGCGTCGATTCTTCACATCAGCTATATGTTCTTTAACGCGGGTTTTTATTGATCTTTTAGTTTGTCCTATGTAGGAGAGACCACATTCACAATCAAGCTGGTACACTCCTGCATCTTGCAGAGGGACATTACACTTGACTGATGGTAAAAACTGACCAATCTTCTTCAGCGGCTTGAAGTATGTTTTGATGGAAGCGCGCTTCAAGATGTAGCCAATCTTGTCAGTGACTCCTCTAACATATGGCAGTACAGCAGGTACACGCTCGACTGTGTCCGGCTTCACTACGCCTACGTCACAGTGACGTGTCGGCACGTGTCGGTAAGTTCAGAAGCAAATAACATTTTTAGAAATTTAATATTTCTTAAGTTATCTTATTAGAAACCTAAAAACCCCATTTAAAGCAACCAAAAAAAATTTTCATTATCATAATTACCATGCCTTTGTGTACACCTATACGTCCCTGAAACGACCAACAGGGTTTTTGTTACAAACTGTATAATAGTATATTAAAAAAAGGAAAATAATAATATAAGAAGTTTATTTAGTAATTATTATATGTATAAAATTAGGTATAACTGTAAATAGCTGTATTAAAAAAGGGTGTTTGTAACAGAATTTAACGCCAAAAGTAGCTTAAAGTAAAGTTGTGATAAGAGTAAATATGTATAAATAATAAAAATAAAAAATAAAAAAGGAAATAAAAAGGGAATATAATACAAAAAATGAATAATTGATAGCACAGGAAAATAATAGTAAAAAATATTTTGCGAAAACAAGTTTGTAATATTGGTAAGAAAAGTTACTATTTATAGTGAAACAAGTAAATGTATCTTAGTAAGCATTAGAAATAGTATAAACAAATTTTGTTAGAAACATGCTTATAGTAATATTTGTACAGTAGCAATAAGACAGAAAAGAAAAAGAAGAAAAACAAAAAAAAAGAGGATAAAATGAGCAGGTAAAAAAGTAACCAAGGGCGCTGCATATATAGCAGCAGTAGAACAGATTAAAAAAAACCTAACCTAACCTAACCTAACCTTTTTTTACATGGGGAAATGCCTACGCATACCCGCCTCGTAGGGGCAAGAACGGGTTATATCGGACTCGCACCGACTAAAACCCCATGGTGTTCCACCTTCGTCACATATTGGCAGGGCCACGGGAACGCTTTCGCACACATCCGCGGCCCTACCAGCGCCTGCCGCCCCATGGTAGCACCTCCTCGGGAGAGGAATATTCCTCCCCGTTCTCCTTCCCAGGTAAGGCGCACCAGCACACATGGCGTGCCTTTCTCCACGGCCTTCAATTACAGCAGCGCAACGGACGCCCCCGTGTCCGATGCACGAAGGCCATGGAGCCAGGAAAAACGAGCACTCAAAAGCACTAGCCTTCCTGACCCACCACCACCGCATCAACGGTGCAGCCCCGTTTGAGTCGCGGAGGATAGAGCGAGTGGCACATCGCCATACCAACACTCCTCTTCCTCCGCGACTCCACCTCGGCTGCAGCGGTAGAGGGTGCGGACTCCCCTCTCGCTGCAGTCCACCTGTACACATCCGAAGTGGGCTAGCCAAGCCCACTCGGAGTGGCCACCTCTGGCCGGCCCTTAACCTCGGGTCAGCCACGTGGGTTCCTCTTTGTTCACCGCAGGCGACCAAACCACGGCTACTAAGCACCCCCGCCACGACAAGGCGGAAACCCTTTCGGGGGGAACCTAACCTAAACCTAACCTAACCTAACCTAACCTTTTTTTACATGGGGAAATGCCTACGCATACCCGCCTCGCGGGGGCAAGGACGGGTTATGTCGGACTCGCACCGACTAAAACCCCATGGTGTTCCACCTTCGTCGCATATTGGCAGGGCCACGGGAACGCTTTCGCACACATCCGCGGCCCTACCAGCGCCTGCCACCCCATGGCAGCACCTCCTCGGGAGAGGAATATTCCTCCCCGTTCTCCTTCCCAGGTAAGGCGCACCAGAACACATGGCGCGCCTTCCTCCACGGCCTTCAATTACACCTGCGCAACAGACGCCCCCGCGTCCGATGCGCGAAGGCCATGGGGCTAGGAAAAACGAGCACTTAGAAGAACCAGCCTTCCTGACCCCAGCGGTGTATCCGGTCCATGGCTCCGCCCCAACCAAGACTCGGCTGCGGAGGGCAGGGAGAGCGGCGCCTCGTAATACCGACAATCCTCTCCCCCCGCAGCCCCACCACCACCGCATCAATGGTGCGGCCCCATTGGAGTCGCGGAGGATAGGGCGAGTGGCACATCGCCATACCAACACTCCTCTTCCTCCGCGACTCCACCTCGGCTGTAGCGGTAGAGGGTGCGGACAGCCCTCTCGCTGCAGTCCACTTGCACACATCCGAAGTGGGCTCGCAAAGCCCACTCGGAATGGCCCCCTCGGGCCGGCCCTTCACCTCGGGCCAGCCACATGGGTTCCTCTTTGTTCACCGCGGGCGACCAAGCCACGGCTACTAAGCCCCCCCGTCCCGACAAGGCGGGATCCCGTTCGGGGGGTAACCTAACCTAACCTTACCCAGTTACACTCCATACGCCGTTCCGTACGCAGCATTTTTGTATTGCTCCGCGCTCGAAAATTCAAGTGTTGAGTCAAAGTGCACCGATCTTAAAACTAGGACAGAAAAACTGTTTTTCTAACCTACAAAAAATTCAAAGTGAAACGTAGCTCGATTGAGATCGATAACATATCATTTTTATAGTGCTGAAAGACGTGCTGTGATAGGCTTAAGCAAATACCACAATAATCGGATTTTTTCGGCAAACACTTTCCGAAATATTTTCGGAAAACAAAAACCACGTGGACACGTGTTTTTGATTGGAAGCCGTGCGGCTTTTTCTGAAGTCGTGCTTCGGAAGAGGGCACTGCGGCAAAACGTTTGACATCTCATCCATAGAAATCGGACAAGAAAAACTAAAGTTATCGCGCTTTGAAGACACGAGTTTTCAGCCGGGAGCTTCATAGGTGAATAACTCTAAATTTTCAGTTATGACCATATTTTATTAGATTTTATTTAAATAAGGAACTCAAGACCTAACGATAGATGTAAAAATTTTAATTTTCGGAGTGTAAATAATAATATTTTTAGACCTTAATAATTTTAACTGTAAGCACACGTGGTGGCTGAAGACATTACTGAAAGTCCTGAAAATATTACCAAAAATGTATACCTATTGACAATATTCTAAATTTTTTTCCAAATTTTTCCTTCTAAAATCTACGAATTACAGACTATTTGCAGTTTTTGGTTTTCATAATCCAAATTAAAATTATTAATTAAAATTTCATAAACACAAAAAATTTTCAGGACAAAAAATATTTTAAATATATTTTATAAATAGGTAATTAAGGAACTATATACCCAAATTTTTTCAGAATTTTCGGACAATACGTTTCTAAGATATTAAATTTATTATAAGAGCTGGGAGGTTCTGAAATTTACATTTTAACTGTGTTTTTAGTTTACAGGAAACGGAGCCTCCTAGCTCAATTCTGACGAAATTCCTTCGCCCTCCCCCCGTCACCCCTCCCACACACTATTCAGAAGCCGGATAGTCTTCGACCCCCACCGGATCATTTGGGGTGAATTTCAACCCCCTTCCCCAAAGTTGACTTCTGGACTTCTCTGGGGGATGAAAAACTTAAAATCGCTATAATAAGTTAACTAAAGCTCCGATTCGAACCGGGTCTTTTGTAAAAAATAATATAATTAAAGATTTAACAAATTAGAGGGGGACGGACTCTATTTAGAGCATTTAAAATATTTTTGTGTTTTTTGTTTATTATATTTTATTTAATATTAATTTAGAAATTAAGTAACCTATTCTGGTATAACTGTATAGTTCATAGAGTAAGATTGAGATAGAGACGACTCTCGAAAATTTTATAAAAAATTGTAAAATTTTATTAAAAATTAATTTAACGGGCTTCAAACGCCAAAATATTTATAAAATTGTAGGCCTGACATCGAGACTTTTCAAATGAGCCTGTTAGTAGTTAGTGGTTCCATCTGTTGGAAGCTGAAACCAACTACTAACAACATATTTCCTCATTACACATCTGTACGAACCAGGTGGCTCTTTCTTGTGGTCCCACTCGTTTCGAACAGATGGCGCTTTACTGACAACTGTAATGTAAGTACCTAGTTTAACTTGTTGCCACTAGAGGGCATCTCTTATTATATGTATGAAAAGAACAGTGTTCTAGATTTTGCGGGGAGTCGTCCATGGATAGCAGAATAAACGATACGACAATAAAATCACGAGTTTCCCTGCGCATCCTCAATAATTTTATATTGGTGACCCTTTCTCCCGTCCGAGGATTAATAAAACACAGAAGAAATAGAGTGCAAACACGAAACCGAACCAGCCATTTGAAAAATCAAGAGCGCAACGGAGATATTTTTTCATCGGAAGACGTGGTGCACGACTAGGGGCCAGAGATAGCCTGGGACCTGATGTCCTTCTGTGGATCTTCGGAGCAAACCCATATTTGTTGAGGACGAGGCGGACAGGGACGGGGAAACTACGAAAAACGGCATTTACCAAGAACTTCGTCTGTGTCGATGTTGATCGATATAACCTACCAATAGGCCACGCGGTGGCCACAAACAACCAACATTCACCAGTGACATCGAAGAATAAGATAAGTAGCTTTGCCTACCTAAGTAGTGAGCTTTTTTTATACCTATATAGTACTGATTATCTCAAAACCAAAGTTCTTTTGTACTACAATGTATGAGCCAGTAGTCGATTTGAAGGAATTAGTTAAAAAACGGGGGATTATCAAGGGAAAATTAACCCTTTTTTGTCAAATATCTTAATGCGCTTGAGGGCCCTCTTTCTGCTGAAAAATACATCGACTTACAGTTACGATATTCTAAGATAACTAAAATACTTGTTGATTATGAAAATATCCAAGATTTAATAGAAACTGCTTGCACGGATTATGAAGTACAACTTCAGGAGAGAGAGGCCTTTGAGAACAACTATTATACCAATGTTTCTTTGTGTAAAAAACTTATGCAAGAATTTGAAAATAGCAAACCACAGACAGCGCCACCCTTGTCCAATAGTAGTGACAAACCACACTCTAATTCTGTAAAATTACCTGAAATTAAGTTACCAACGTTTGATGGAAACGCTACCAATTGGTTGGAATTTAGGGATCAATTTAATGCCGTTGTTAATGACAGTAACATAAAACCTATATTAAAATTAAAATACCTACGGGGATGTCTGACCGGTTCTGCTCTTAACGTAATAGCTTCGTTGGACTATTGTGAAGAAAGCTATGCCATCGCTTGGCGATTACTCTGTGAGCGTTACAATAATCCCAAGGTACTAGTCACTAATCACTTGCGAGAACTCTTAAGTATTGAAACAATTCAATCAACGCCATCAGCTTTGAGAACATTAGTTGATAACCTGTCGAAGCATCTCAGAACCTTAAACAAGTTGTCGGTTAACACAGAAAACTGGGATGTTATATTGATTTTCCTCTTGAGTTCTAAACTTGATAAATTCTTACACCGTAAATGGGAAGAAAAAACCAACTCACGTGAATTGCCTAATTTACAGGATTTCAAGTCTTTTCTGCGCGCTCAGGCTGACCTGCTGGAATCCCTGGGTTCTGACAGGCCGGATGAGCAACCGGAAGCGAATGGAACAAGGAAGGCCTTGGTGATCGCGTCCTCCCCGGGTCATGGTACATCTCCAAAACCATCCCCTAAACCTAAGGTATTTAGCAATCAATGCCCTTATTGTAAAGAGTCTCATTACATTCAATACTGCCCGAAGTTCTTGGCCCTAAATGTGACGTCACGCCTTCGCGCAGTCCGAAAAATAGGCCTTTGCATTAATTGTTTGGGAGCGAACCACATCGTAGCAAACTGCCGGGCGAGTCTTTGCCGAACATGTAAAGGTAAACATCATACACTTTTACATATAGGAAATTCCCATCATGCTAATAACCAATCAAACAACCAAGGTCGACAGCAACCACTAACTACGTTATACACTAACCCACAGCCCGCCACAAATACAACTCCAACATCACGTATTGAGAACCCACAACAATCGGTTAACTTGCATACCAGCCGTAATATTGATTTAACACAACCATACCTACAACAAACTGTTTTCTTATCTACAGCATTGATTGATGTACTCGACGTCAATAATCACCAGCACACTTTGCGTGCACTTCTCGATTCGGGCTCGCAATCCAACTTTATAACGGAGTCGGCTTTTAAAAGGTTGAATTTACCTAGAAATAGTGTAAACATAGAGGTTTTAGGGTTTAACGAAAGCGTGACCCAGATTAATCACAGTTGTCAACTGACAATCCAATCAAAATGTGAAGCATTTTCTACCAATTTGTCCTTCTTCATTGTGCCTATGATTTGCAAACTGCCTTCTTATGTCGAAAGTGTAAAACAACTTAATATCCCACATAATTTTCGAATGGCAGACAAAACCTTTTATCAAGGCGGTGATATCGATATGATATTAGGTGTCGAGATATTTTATGATCTTATGTCCAATAACCAGTATAGATTAGGCGTAGGGTTGCCAACTTTACAAAAAACACGATTGGGCTGGATCATGTCGGGAACGGCCTATGTACCTTCTAGCCGTAGGTTAGATGCAATTTTGTTCAAACCAGGAACCCAAACTTTGGTGAATTTAGTAGTACAACAGAGTTTCCAGATGATGATACTGCTCAATGTGAAAAGGTATTTGAGACCCATTCACGCACACCTGGTGGAAACTTTGTGGTAACCTTCCGTTAAAGGAACCCATTTCTTCGTTAGGTCATTTCAAACCCGCTGTATTTAAACGTTTCAAATCGTTAGAATCCAAATTTTCTTGCGACCAAGGTTATAAGAAAAAATATGTCAGGTTTATGCAAGAATTTGAACAATCAGGGCATATGATTAAACGAGACTCAAATGAGCCCTGTAACTACCTACCTCACCATGCTGTGGTTAACCTGGAAAAGGAAACCACACCCCTTAGAGTCGTAATAGATGCATCCCATAAAACCAGCTCAGGGAGATCCCTTAACGACATACAATATAAAGGTGCAATGAACCAGGATGAATTAATTAATATTATGATGAGATTTCGAAAGCATAAATTTGTTATTTGCGCGGATATCGAAAAAATGTATCGTATGATTTTTGTCAACCCTAACCAACACAACCTGCAATGTATCTTATGGCGCGAAGACTCTAATCACCCGCTGCACACCTACACACTAACTACACTCAGTTTCGGTTTGAAGTGCGCACCGTACCTTGCCACTCGATGTCTACAACAACTCGCGCATGAATTTCGGGAACAGTACCCGGAAGCGGCGACTGCAATATTAACCAATTTCTATATTGACGATTTAGTTCATAGTGGAGATGACGCTCAGAAGGTTGCCGAAACGGCTATTCAAATCGACAGAATATTACGGACCGCGAACTTCAAACTTAGAAAGTGGAAATCGAATTCGGAGGCCATTATAAAGATTGTTAATAAAACCGACGACACACACACTAGTTCACAAACATATGACTCGCAACACACTAGTACAAAACTACACACAGAAAACCCACATAAGGTTTTAGGCCTACAGTGGTGTAACCAAAGCGACTTTATAACGTATTCGTTCATTGACAAACTGACTAATTATTCGTTAACCAAAAGGAAGGTATTATCTGTTGCCTCTGCAATATTTGATCCACTGGGTTTAATCGCACCAATTTTAATAACCGCGAAATGTTTCATAAAAAAATTATGGCAAAATAACATCGGCTGGGATGAGGAACTACCTCTTTCTCAAGAGGAAGAATGGCGTAATTTCTATAATAGCCTGTTTATAGTAAACTCTTTAATGATACCTAGACACGTTATCATCCCTGAATCTGTTTTGATAGAACTGCACGGCTTTGCGGACAGCTCAATGACCGCGTACGGGGCAGCTATGTACCTACGGTCTATAGATGCCAACGGTAACGTATTAGTGCGTTTATTATGCGCGCAAACGAGAATCGCTCGTGATGAAACTATACCTAGATTAGAGTTGAGAGCAGCTCATTTATTAGCCAACTTAATGCACAAGGTTCGTCATGTTTTGGATCTTCAATCGTCCAAAATGTTTTTATGGTCCGATTCAAATATTGTATTGGCATGGATAAAGACAAATACGCCTTCCAAATTGATACCATTTGTAAAAAATCGAGTAATCGAAATTATAAATTACACCAAATCGGACGACTGGCATTGGGTTCCGTCCGCTGATAACCCAGCTGATCTTTTATCTAGGGGTGTTCCAGCGGCTAAGTTGGCACAGGCAACCATGTGGTGGCAAGGCCCTACGTGGTTGTCACAACCTAATATTGATAACTGGCCGCCTCAGAATGAATGTTATTACCAACATAAGGTAGATATTATTTCTTGTGTTACTACGGAACCCCAATCACTTTCATTCATGGAAAAATGGTTTAAAAAATACTCAACATATGAAAGGTTGTTACGAGTTTTTGCCTATGTACTTAGATTCTTAAATAATGTAAAAAACAAGGACAAATGTTTAGGTGTCCTCTCGGTTGAGGAGTTGAAACAATCTCACGATAAACTTATCATGTTAGCTCAGAGCGAATCCTTTCCAAATGAATATCTCACATTAAAGAAAGACAAACCACTGCCACAGACGTCAAATATATTATGCCTAAAACCTTATATGGAAAATGGTCTACTACGAGTGGGTGGACGCATTGAAAACTCTCCATATTCTCACGATAAGAAACACCCTATATTGTTACATAACCGACACATACTTACCAAGCTTATAGTTCAGTCATACCACATAAAGCTCATGCATGCTGGGCCGCAGTTACTTCTGGCATCGATTCGCGAACGCTACTGGCCTATCCATGGTAAGAGTTTAGTAAATAAGGTGACACGCGAATGCGTCACGTGCTTTAGGGCCAAGCCCAGGCCTAGCGCCCCAATTATGGGTGAACTGCCCGCATCTCGCGTTACCCCCTCCCTTCCGTCTTCAACAACAGGGGTAGATTATGCAGGACCATTTAATTTGAAGACCTGGAGAGGACGTGGGGCCAGGACTTACAAGGCGTATGTCGCATTGTTTGTTTGTTTTGCTACCAAGGCAATTCACATTGAGTTGGTTACAGGTCTTGACACCCAGTCGTTTTTAGCTGCATTCCGAAGGTTCGTCTCCCGTAGAGGTAAACCACAGCAAATGGTGAGTGACAATGGTACCACATTCCAGGGCGCTAGCAACCAGATAAATGAAATCTACCAATTTTTAAGGGACAGTTCAGACGAAATTATGACCTCACTTAGTAACGACGGCATCAAATGGAGCTTTTTACTGGTCTACACACCGCACATGGGCGGGATATACGAAGCTGCTGTAAAAAGTTGTAAATATTTTCTGAAAAGAGTTTTAGCTGCAGCACTTCTGACTTATGAAGAATTTGTAACAGTACTTATACAGGTGGAAGGAATTTTAAATTCACGACCATTGTGTCCCTTGTCTAATACAGATATTAATGACTTTTCCGCATTAACACCAGCTCACTTCTTGATAGGTAGGGCTATAACCACCGTTCCCGACTATGAGTACAAGGATGTTCCCGCCCACAGGCTCACGCTGTTCCAGCAGCTACAGCAGCTTCAACAGGACTTCTGGCGAAGATGGTCTCGCGACTACATCGGGATCCTACAACAACGTACCAAGTGGCGGAGCTTGAAGGGCCCAGCTCTCTCCGTGGGCACGATGGTGGTGGTGAAGGATGACCGTCTCCCTCCCTGCCAGTGGAAGCTGGGACAAATCAGACAAACCCATGACGGACGTGATAGTGTGGCTAGAGTCGCGACAGTGTTAACTTCCAAAGGCGAAATAAAAAGATCATATGTTTATCTATGTCCACTACCAATTAATATAGATTAACTATAATGTTAATAAAAAGATACCTTGTACTTCAGATAGGCATTTAACTTAAGTTGAATTGGTTAAATTAATTAGCCTAACTACCTAGCGTTTTAGATTTCTGTATTTTTAATTGGTCTGTTCGGTCCTATCTAAACTTAACCCATTAGCA
This sequence comes from Parnassius apollo, assembly GCA_907164705.1. Lineage (NCBI taxonomy): Eukaryota > Metazoa > Arthropoda > Insecta > Lepidoptera > Papilionidae > Parnassius > Parnassius apollo. Next base: position 1,204,513 of record CAJQZP010001208.1, on the reverse strand, counting down.
GTCGCATTACAATTTTGTTAAATTTAATCAATAATGTAGCTTTGGCAAACGTTTACCTATCTTGTTTCTCTTCCTTATTTATTTCTACTCTGTTTTGATTCGCGGTTCATGTCCGCGATTGTTATTTATAGTTTTGGGCTTGGCCTCCAATGGGTTAAAGTTAGTTTACTTTTTAGCCTAACATGCTGCCATTTAGCTTGTTCACAACATAAATAATGTATCAGCTTGCTTGAGTAAGATTTATGCTGGCTGGCAGAATGTTAGTAGTTAGTGGTTCCATCTGTTGGAAGCTGAAACCAACTACTAACAACATATTTCCTTATTACACATCTGTACAAACCAGGTGGCTCTTTCTTGTGGTCCCACTCGTTTCGAACAGATGGCGCTTTACTGACAACTGTAATGTAAGTACCTAGTTTAACTTGTTGCCACTAGAGGGCATCTCTTATTATATGTATGAAAAGAACAGTGTTCTTTGCGGGGAGTCGTCCATGGATAGCAGAATAAACGATACGACAATAAAATCACGAGTTTCCCTGCGCATCCTCAATAATTTTATAGAGCCCAAACACAGGCCAAATCGCTTAAAAGGCGCCCAAAATAAAGTCTTTTGGTCTGATCGGCGGCCATTTTGAAATATTTAAAATCAAAATAACTTTTGTTCTGGGATTCGGAGCGAGTTGCGGTTTTGGACTAAATTAATACCTTGTTATAGACTTTCCTTTAAATGTGAAAATACACTTAATATAAAATCGCGAAGTGAAGCCTCCTTTAAGGTAAAAATAAAAATTTGAGGGAGTGCTTTTTGTGGCAACCCAAACCGCTCGACTTTGCGGCGAAAACTAAGCAAGTTATCAATGATTTAAATTTTGGTCGCCATATTGAAAATTTTTAAACTGACGTATCTCCGGAAGTTTTGAGCAGATTTCGATGCGGTTTTCGACATACACAATAGCCTAAGATCTTCTATCTTAAGATCTAATAATAATAGAGACTTGGCGGCCATTTTGGTTAGCCATTTTGTGAAATATTTTAAGCGCTATATCTTCTGAACGACTGCAACGATTTCTGTCGGACTTTCGGGATAAGATAGAGTATATCATTGACGTTCCGCGTAATAAATAAAAATACTCCACATAGAGATAAGTGTGCGACCTATGTGTATTTCCTCTCAAATAAGTGAGAAATTTTTTTGACATATAGACTGACTCTACATGTATATCGAGTCTAACATTATTAAAATAAGTTGGAATATTATTAAAATTACATTTATTCATCAGACATATTCTTGATTTAGGCTTAGACAACAAAACGGGGTAGAGTAGAGACTCTACATAGAGAAATTTATTTTTACATTTTATTATTAATTTCTTATTTTATAGCTTATAGTAAATAAACTAAACAATAGAGCTAACTCTAGGTAGAGCCTAGAGGATCACGAAACTTGTATATTTATTATTAGGCTTAGACAATAGAACGAAGTAGAGTATATACTCTACATAAAAAATTTATTTTCATATTTACTATTTTTAAGTTATTTCCTTTGACGCGGTACTAGGGACAAATAACCTTTAACTGAGAACAACTTTGAACTCACCACAGCCGTGTCGAACTGCAAATATATATATTAATATTTTATACAACTTATACAATTTTATTTTATCTTACTTTATTTTGATTTTATTTGTGTGACCAATTACTTTGAACAAAAGACGCGTTCCCCCTTAACATGTTCGGCATCCGTACCCCCGCTAAAAGACCGAGGACAGCGCTAAAGACATGAGCTCTCACGGCTCTCCCAGTGGGACAGAGAAGGCAGGACCTTCTCCAAAGACTAATCAGAAGACGCTGGTCTCTTGTGTAAGGAGAAGTATAGGGAAATGGGAGACAGGAAAAGTAGACACGGAAGCCAGACCACAAAGCTCTCCAAGAAAGGTGGCCCCGGATGCTCGTCAAAAACAAAAAATCACGCTGTCTCAGGAAGCAAAAGGAACAACCCGCAGAACATCAGAAGAGGCATCAGAAGGTCTACCGAAAACGGAGAACGCAAAATTTATGAACCGTGTGACTGAGGCTCGTGCCTGCCTCCACAAAGCTAAACTGCACCTTAGCAATTCGCGCAACCTAAGAACAGACATTAAAACCGAGGTCACCCAGGCTATAGAAAGGCTTTACCGGCTAGTTAAAGAGGCAGAGACAGGGAAGAACATAGGAAAAGAGAGTAAATTAAAGGAACAGGAGAAAATAGAGGAGAAAAGGGAGGATGAATATGAAATAAATAAATTAGAAGAATACAATAAACTAGTAAATAAGTTAGAAGAACATGGAAAACTTTTGGCAGAAAATAGTAAAGAGATCGGAAAATTAAGAGAAGTAATGAAAAAGCAAAAAATAAGGAATAAAAAGCAACATACGCAAATATACTAGCTGGGAAACCGAAAAGATCAATTCCAGAAAACATGACTATGCATTCGTTGGCAATTACGTCGACCGACGAAATGGAGACAGGAGATCAGGTGATAGAGAAGTTAAGAAAGGTAATAAACGCCAAAGAGGACGGACTCAAAATAGATAGAATTAGGAAAGCAAAGGACAGAAAAGTAATAGTAGGATGCTGTACACAGGGAGAGATAAATAAAGTTAAGGAAAACTTAAAAAAGGCAAGTCAACACTTAAATGTAGACGAAATAAAAAATAAGGACCCGCTTGTAATTCTTAAAGATGTGTTACAATATAACTCAGAGGAAGAAATAATAAAGGCAATCAAAGTCCAAAACAAACAACTTTAAAGACCTGGAAGAAAATGAAAGCCGAATGGAGATGAAATACAAGAAAAACCAGACCAGGAATCCGCACACGTCCCACATAGTGATGAGAGTCTCACCGCAGCTATGGACTCGTTTCACAGAAGTTGGAGTGATATGTTGATCTTCAACGGGTGAGGGTAGAAGGTCAATCCCCACTCATCCAATGTTCACGGTGCTTAGGATACGGGCACACCAAACGCCTATGTAGTGAGACGACAGAATTCTGCAGCCACTGTGGAGGCCCACACCTCAGGACGGAGTGCACCGACTGGCTTTCCGGAGAAGTACCGTCATGCAGAAACTGCATAAAAGCCAAAATGGATAAAAAAGACCATAACGCGTTCAGTTCAGACTGCCCGATAAGAAGGAGATGGGAGACCTTAGCAAGATCCACCGTGACTTATTGCTAAGGTGGTCCTAGGGTCTGGCAGAAACTTCGACGCGGGCAACCACCGATATCACGCGATACAGGCAGATCTCCAGAGATGCGAGCTAGCTACGGCTGAATTGATTACCGAAGCGACCTGGAAAAAATATCTTTGGCACTGGTCCCGGAGCCCTACATTGGACGCATTGGGGAGATGAAGCACTATCCAGGGACACGAATAATACAATGTCACCGAGAACCTAACACCGAAAAGGTCATTAAGGCAGCCATTGTATTGTTCGATGACACCATTAACGTAACCCAGTGTCCTAGTCTAACAACGGAAAACATCGCAGTTGCTAAATTGAGGACAGGGACCTGGGAGATGGGAGTGGTGTCAGTCTATCTGGAAGGCGACAAACCAATCGAACCATACATGAACATGATTGGGAAAGCCGTGGAATCTCTGGGGACTGTAAACGTGATACTTGGTGGAGAACGCACGGAACACCTGGTGGGGAAGCCGGGAGGTGGACAGTAGAGGGATAGATGTTGCTGCCAAACTGGACGAACTGGAGCTCCATATACTCAACCGGGAAACTGAACCCACCTTTGACACCATCAGAGGTGGAAAAAGGTTCTCTAGTTGTGTGGATATAACTACCTGTTCGACGAGCCTACTTGGGAGGGTATCTACCCTGGAGACTATCTGAAGAAATCACGAGTTCGGATCACAGGGCAATCCTGTTTGACATAAAATTAGAAAAATCAGTAGGCACAGATGTAAATAGAACAACCAGAAAATATAATACAAAAAAGGAAGCTTCGTGGGAAACTCCTCCAGATTTGGAGCAGTAAGTTAATAAACAAAATAGAAATAGATAAAATAGAAACAATAAAAGAATTGGAAATAAAAATAGAAGAAGTCACGGAAACAATAATAGAAACATGTGAAAAATACATACCCAAATTAAAAAACAAAAAACGAACGGGATTGCCTTGGTGGACCGAAGAGCTAACACAGCGTAAAAAGGAAGTCTCCAGACTAAAACGTCCAGACTAAAACGTCGCATATCATGTGCAGTACCAGTTTGTTGAGAGTGGGTAGTTCAGCAATATCTTGATGTAAAGGAAAAATACCAACAGGAGGTAAAAAGGGCTCAAACTTCCAGCTTGAAAGACTTCTGCAGCAAACAAGAACGCGAGTCAATGTGGGACAGCATCTACAGGGTGATAGGCCACACATCGCAGAGACAAGAGGATATTCCCCTTGTCCTGAATGGAAAAACTTTAGGAAATATGGAATCTGCAAAGACCTTGGCGAAGACGTTCTATCCGGAAGATGATACACAGGAAGATGATGAATGCACGGTCGCATGATATCTCATGCGATCCACCTTTTAATGGAAGAGTTAATGTGGTCTGTGTCCAGTTTTAACCATAAAAAGGCACCGGGTGGTGACGGTCTTACGGCCGACATATGCAGAGAAGCCATTATCCTGGATCCCACACTGTTTTTGGCGCTGTTTAATAAATGCCTCATTTTGTCCCACTTTTCCAAAAAATGGAAAGAGGCAGTAGTAGTAGTGCTGCGAAAGCCTGGCAAAGAGAATTATACGCATCCCAAGTCCTATAGGCCAATTGGAGTGCTACCAGTAATTGGGAAAATTTTTGAAAAAATATTAGTGCAAAGAATTAAATGACACGTACTACCTAATATTAGCCGCAAACAATACGGTTTTATGCCACAGCGCAGTACCGAGGACTCCCTCTATGATATGATGCAACACATAAAACTTAAACTCAAAAATAAAGTTCTGATCGTAATCGTATCCTTGGACATAGAGGTAGCCTTCGATAAAACCTGGTGGCCGGTAATAAGATGTAGACTAGCAGAGACGGGGTGTCCCATAAATTTAAGACGCCTTGTAGACAGTTATTTCAAAGATAGGACAGTCTGCATCTGATACAGCGGGGTAGAATGAGTCCAAAATACCACAAAAGGATGTGTTCAAGGGTCAATAGGGGGTCCTATTTTTTGGAATGTGCTACTTGACCCATTACTAAAGGAATTAGGTGATAAAGGGGAATACTGCCAAGCTTTCGCAGATGTCGTCCTGATTTTCTCCGGAGACAAAGCATCGGAAGTGCGGGATCGGGCCAACGCAGCACTCGCACATGTCCAGAAGTGGGAAGTCAGAAACAAGCTTAAATTTGCTCCGCATAAAACTAAATCAATGGTGATTACTAACAAAATTAAGTATGACTCACCACTTCTGAAGATAGGCGGGGAAGACATAGCGTTGACCGGAGAAATTAAAGTCTTGGGGCTCACGATTGATAACAAATTGACCTACAACACACATGTAAAAAACGTGTGTCGTAAGGTGCAGGGTCTCTATTGCCAGCTGTCGAGAGCAGCTAAGATTAGTTGGGGCCTAAACCCCGAGATCATCAGGACGATATACGTTGCGGTGACGGAGCCGATTATTATGTATGCGGCAAGTGTATGGACACCGGCAACATACAAACGGGAAATTAAAAAGCAGCTCGATATGGTACAACGCGGGTTCGTTCAGAAAATTGTCAAATCCTACAAAACCGTATCTCTACACTCGGCTCTGCTACTTGCTGGGCTGCTTCCCTTGGACCTAAGGGTACGGGAAGCAGCCTTGCTTTATGAAATAAGGAAAGGCTTTTCCCAGCAAGTGGTAGGGGACCAGGATGTGGAAAGGAAAATAGATTTCTTTAAAATGCCTCACCCCGCGAATCAAGTTTGCCTGCAATTCACATGCCTGGAGGACTGTGCACAAATTGACCAACAAGACAACAAAAGCTTAAAAATTTATACAGATGGACGCAAAATAGAGGGGAAACTCGGCACTGCGTTATCTATCTGGAATGACGTAGCGGATACAAGTACCCGAACGATAAAATTGAAAAATTTCTGCACAGTCTACCAGGCGAAGTTGCTGGCAATACTTGAAGCAACAAACCACGCGCTTAAAGACCAGGCAAAGACTTGTAACATCTATAGCGACTCAAGATCTGCTCTCAAAACAGTCATCCACAACGTTTCCCTCCATCCCCTAGCGGAAAAAATTAGAAAAAATATTTCGGAAACACAAACGCAAGGTAAATCAATAAAATTATTTTGGATCAAGGCACACGCACGATTGAAGGGAAATGAGAGAGCAGATCAATTAGCAAAAGAAGCCGCACTGAAGCTAAAAAGAAAAGCTGAATATGACAAGTGACCGATTTCATTTGTCAAGGGTCAGATCCGACATGAGACGCTTGAGGAGTGGAACCGACGCTACATGGAAGGTGAGACGGCCTCCATAACAAATATATTCTTCCCTGATGTTATAAGCGCTTATCCTATTATAAGAAAACTAAAAATATACCCACTAATGGTTCAAGTGATGACAGGACATGGCGGGTTTTCAGAATATTTGTATCGGTTCAAGTGTAAGGAGAGCTCGGCATATGCATGTGATCCAACAAAAGAAAAATCTGTTATTCATATTATAACTGAATGTCCTATATATAGCAAAGAAAGAAATAACATAGATATAGAACTAGGATTAAGAATAGATTAACATAACATATATCAAATTATATGAAATAAACATGTTAGAAATAGGTTTCTTAATTACTGCAAGGTTATAGCAATTAAGGTAGTAAAGAAAAACAAATGAAATTAAAATTAAGGGAAACTGTAAACTATAATATTATATAGTAATATAAAGTAAACAGTTCCACAAAATTAGCAGTAACATAGATTAAGAAACATTAATAAAAACTAAAGTAGGTAATAAAAATGATAGATATAACTTAAACTAGAAATAAAGACCAAATGTAACAAACAATATAGTAATAATAATAATAATAATTCTTTATTGAACACAGAAATTAATATACAATTCATAGATACCCTGACTCCTAAACTAGGTTACCCCTCCCATTCAGTTATCTTACATTCCGTGCACAATGCAGACTCTAAACATAGATCAAGAAAAATAATAAAAAAATAAACAAGTGTGTGTATGCATGCGTGCGTGTGCGTGCGTGTGCGTGTGTCCGTGTGCGCGTGTGCGTGTGTATGTGTGTGTGTGTGTGTGTGTGTGTGTGTGTGTGTGTGTGTGTGTGTGTTCTGTTTTTGTTAAAATATGTGCTTAAAGTAGGTTTTCACAGTTTTCATAGTCGTATTCTTTTAGCCAATTTAAAATAGTTTGTTTAATTTGGTGTCGTTTTAAGTTCTTTAATTTAATTTTTTTATTAATAGCATTGTATAAATGAGGTGCTTGGTAGTCATATTGCCTTTTTGCTAAAGCGCTTTTGACAAATGGTACTGGAAATTTTTGTGTTCTTTTGTTTCTATCTATATCTATGGGGCAAATATTATGATATCGTTTTATGCATTGGTATATATACGATTTTCGTATACTTAGGACATTTGCCAACTCATATACTTTAGATATTGGGTGTGTATAAGGAAGAGTTAGTATTAGTTTTAATATAGATCTTTGAGCTCTCTCGGCCTCTATAAGGTACGTTTTGGGAGCTCCACCCCATGAGCTGATACAATAATTTATGAGACAATGACAAAGGGCGTTATATGTCTCAATTAGCAGTTTTTTGTCGCTACAGTTCTTAGGTTCTTAAATACTATAGTGAGTCTCCGAATTCGTTTAGATACATTTGCTATATGAGGTTGCCAATTTAATCTTTCGTCGAGGATTACTCCAAGGTATTTTATCGTAGATGTTCGTTCTATTATTGTACATTTACATCTCTCCTTTTTTGAGACGTATTACACGGGTACGTATGCATGGTGACAGAAAAGCTATGTGGTGGTCTTGAGATTACTGTTTTATAAAAACAGATGTATTTTGTTTTTGTACCATTGACGGTTAAAAGATTATTTTCCAGCCATTTTGTGACCACACGTACTCCACTTTCAGCACAATGTTGCACAGTATCCCAGTCTGTACCATGAAAGAGGATTACAGTATCGTCCGCAAACATAAAAAGGTCCGCATTATCGATGTTAATTTTACACAATTCATTTATGTACATCAAAAATAGTGTTGGTCCAAGAGTGCTGCCTTGTGGAACACCATAGCTACATTCGGCTTTATCACTTAGCTTGTCTTCAACACGTAATATTTGGGTTCTGTTTATAAGATAGTTACAAAACCATGCATATGGCATACCTCTTATACCTAGATTTTCGAGACGTCCGAGAAGTATAGGAATAGACACAGTATCGAATGCTTTTTGCAAGTCTAAGAAAACACATATGCACTTATAACCTATGTCTACATAAGATGTTATTTTTGAGGTCAGTTGTAAAACTGCGTCTTCTGTTGAACGATGTGCCCTAAAACCAAATTGATTCGCAGCTAGATATCCGTAGCGCTCTAAATATTTTGTCAATATTTTATTCACGAGCTTCTCAATTATTTTTGAAAAAGTAGGTAACAATGAAATCAGCCTGTAATTTGAAGGAGCGGTCTTATTGCCAGATTTATATATTGGTGTTACTATGGCCTGTTTGAAGGATGACGGAAATTGCCCTGTTTGAAAACTAGTATTACATAGATGTGCCATAGGTGTAATAAGTACAAATGTAGTAATATAACATGTGTAAACTAAAAATAAGATTTGTAATAGAATGTAAGACTTAAAAAGAAGTAAAAAAGAAAAAAGAAAAAAAAAGAAAATAAAAAAATGGAAAAGAAACAAATAAAGATATAAAAAATAAAAAGATGGAAAAGTCCCTGATAACCATGTTAGGGGAACTAGTGAAAAAAAAACCTAACCTAACCTAACCTAACCCTTTTTTTACATGGGGAAATGCCTACGCATACCCGCCTCGCGGGGGCAAGAACGGGTTATGTCGGACTCACACCGACTGAAACCCCATGGTGTTTCCAACTTCGTCACATATTGGCAGGGCCACGGGAACGCTTTCGCACACATCCGCGGCCCTACCAGCGCCTGCCGCCTTATGGCAGCACCTCCTCGCGAGAGGAATATTCCTTCCCGTTCTCCTTCCCAAGTAAGGCGCACCAGAACACATGGCGCGCCTTCGTCAACGGTCTTCAATTATATCTGCGCAACAGACGCCCCCGCGTCCGATGCACTAAGGACATGCTGAAAAAATAACGGAATGAAAATAGGCCTAAATTATGGACACGCGACTAGAGAAATCTTAGCGCAAATAAATAAAAATGGACTGACTATTGAATAATCGAATATCCTGCTGAAAAAATTAGGACATCAAGTGGAACAAATACACAACGATTTTAACAAGAAAGATTCTGGAAATTATACATATGCTGAAATTGCAGCTCGTAGCTCGCAAACAACAAATTGTGCGTCAATGTATTCAATAATTGTTCCATCAAAAAGTGAGAAGGATACCAGCCAGGAAGTTATTGACAAAATAAGCGAGGAAGTGGATGCAAAATCTTCCGGAATCCGTGTAGACAGAGTAAGGAAGGCGAAAGAACAGAAAGTAATTCTAAGCTGTGAGACAAAAGAGGATTTAAAAAAGTTGAGAGACAAAATTGAAAATTCGGAACAAAAATTGAACACACAAGAAACAAATAATAAAGATCCGCTTATAATATTAAAAGATGTATTGACTTATACTACGGACGAGGATGTTATTAAAGCAATCAAAAATCAAAATAAATATTTCGTTGAAAATTTTGCGCCAGAAGACATTCAAATATCTATTAGGTACAGGAAAAAAGCACGAAATCCGCATGAGAACCACATAGTCCTACAGGTGTCTCCTAAAGTTTGGCAACGCATGACAACAGATCTACAAAGGATAGGAGTTCAGGGTCAGTCACCTCTGGTGCAATGTACAAAATGTCTGGGATACGGCCACGGCAACAAACTGTGTAAGGAGTCTATTGGACTGTGTAGCCACTGTTCCGGACCACATTTAAGAGCGGACTGCCCAGGATGGCTTTCAGGAGGTGTACCAACGTGCCGAAATTGTCACCTGGCCAAAAGCAATAAAACTGACCATAACAGCTTCGATAACAGATGTCCTATACGCAAAAAATGGGAAGCAATTGCAAGAAGTAGTGTAGCCTATTGTTACAACGAGAAAGTTAACTCCAAAGTAACGCAATCCCTGCACGTCAATCCCAGTAAGAAAATATATAAACTTATACAAATAAACCTGCAAAGAAAGAAGGTTAGGTTAGGTTAGGTTAGGTTCCCCCCTGAACGGGTTCCCGCCTTGTCGCGGCGGGGGGGGGCTTAGTAGCCGTGGCTTGGTCGCCCGCGGTGAACAAAGAGGAACCCACGTGGCTGGCCCGAGGTGAAGGGCCGGCCCGAGGTGGCCACTCCGAGTGGGCTTGGTGAGCCCACTTCGGATGTGTGCAGGTGGACTGCAGCGAGAGGGCAGTCCGCACCCTCTACCGCTGCAGCCGAGGTGGAGTCGCGGAGGAAGAGGAGTGTTGGTATGGCGATGCGCCACTCGCCCTATTCTCCGCGACTCAAACGGGGCCGCACCGTTGATGCGGTGGTGGTGGGGCTTCGGGGGGAGAGGATTGTCGGTATTGCGAGGCGCCGCTCTCCCTACCCTCCGCAGCCGAATTTGGTTGGCGGCGGAGCCATAGACCAGATCCGCCGCTGGGGTCAGGAAGGCTGGTGCTTCTGAGTGCTCGTTTTTCCTGGCCCCATGGCCTTCGCGCATCGGATACGGGGGCGTCCGTTGCACAGGTGTAATTGAAGGCCGTGGAGGAAGGCGCGCCATGTGTTCTGGTGCGTCTTACCTGGGAAGGAGAACGGGGAGGAATATTCCTCCACCGAGGAGGTGCTCCCATGGGGCGGCAGGCGCTGGTAGGGCCGCGGATGTGTGCGAAAGCGTTCCCGTGGCCCTGCCAATATGCGACGATGGTGGAACACCATGGGGTTTTAGTCGGTGCGAGTCCGACATAACCCGTCCTTGCCTCCGCGAGGCGGGTATGCGTAGGCATTTCCCCATGTTAAAAAAAAAGGTTAGGTTAGGTTAAGTTCCCCCCCGAACGGGTCCCGCCTTGTCGTGGCGGGGGGGCTTAGAAGCCGTGGCTTGGTCACCCACGGCGAAACAAAGAGGAACCCACATGGCTGGTCCGAGGTAAAGGGCCGGCACGAGGTGGCCACTCCGAGTGGGCTTGGGAAGCCCACTTCGGATGTGTGTTGGTGAACTGCGGTGAGAGGGGTGTCCTCACCATCTACTGCTACAGCCGAGGTGGAGTCGCGGAGGTAGAGGAGTGTTAGTATGGCGATGCGCCACTCGCCCTATCCTCCGCGACTCAAACGGGGCCGCACTGTTTATGCGGTTGTGGTGGGGCTTCGGGGGGAGAGGATTGTCGGTATTCCGAGGCGCCGCTCTCCCTACCCTCCGCAGACGAATCTTGGTTGGCGGCGGAGCCATAGACCAGATCCGCCGCTGGGATCGGGAAGGCTAGTACTTGTAAGTGCTCGTTTTTCCTGGCCCTTTCAATTTTGTCCCTCAACTTTTTTAAATCCTCTTTTGTTTCACAGCTTAGAATTACTTTCTGTTCTTTCGCCTTCCTTACTCTGTCTACACGGATTCCGGAAGATTTTGCATCCACTTCCTCGCTTATTTTGTCAATAACTTCCTGGCTGGTATCCTTCTCACTTTTTGATGAAACAATTATTGAATGCATTGACGCACAATTTGTTGTTTGCGAGCTACGAGCTGCAATTTCAGCATATGTATAATTTCCAGAATCTTTCTTGTTAAAATCGTTGTGTATTTTTTCCACTTGATGTCCTAATTTTTTCAGCAGGATATTCGATTCTTCAATAGTCAGTCCATTTTTATTTATTTGCGCTAAGATTTCTCTAGTCGCGTGTCCATCATTTAGGCCTATTTTCATTCCGTTATTTTTTTCAGCAGCGTCTTGTGTCAAAATTTGCCTAACAGATGCTAATTCCCTTAGAATGTCCCTTACTGTTCCTTTTGCGTTTGCCCCATTAAACTTTTCTAACAGACCCTCTAATTTCTCAGCGTATTCTTTTTCCTTTCTTAATAGTTAATCCTTTACACTTAATTTTGATTTTTCCAGTTGTAGTTTCAGTGTCTGCCCGGATTCACTCATGCGCAATATAATCTCATACATACCAGTTATTCCATATAAAACCTTTTCTTTAATGGAATTTTAAAGGTTTCCTGATTGCTCTAATTGCGATTTTGTATTTTGCAAAAGCTTGTTTGCTGCAGCCACTAGAGTCGACAGAGGCATTGTCGAAATATTTACCGAGGTATCATGTGTTCCACTCTGTACATTTTCTAACCTATCTTCATTTGTTGCTGCACTTTGAAGCAGCGCTCGCTTACGTATATCAAGTGTACCAACTGAGGGTCTGTGAGCCATTTTAATAATGCAGATTTATAGTTTAGTCTAGTAAACAAAACAAAATAAAATAAAATTGTATAATGGTAAGTAATCAAAATGTCCTAAACTAACGGTGTTGGAAATATCCAACCCCACCGTGTCACAGGTATGTGTGCAGTCAATTTTAACAAAAATAAGAACAAGAATAAAACAAATTAACATTTAAAAATAAAATAAATAATATTTTTTAACTCTATGTAGAGTTAGAAAAATTAAATATCTTATAAAAACAAAAATTTCTAGAAGATATATGTCTAGTAATTTTACTTACTTTCTAAAAATATTCTTTAAGAAGAGACTTACAGGCTAACAAATTATTGGCTCTACGAAGAGTCTATTTCTAAACACCAGCTAAAATAATGCGCTGAAACTCCTGAACGAATGGGCCTGCAGCTCCGCGCTTGGGCTCGCTTTGGTGTGCCCGACCAGGGCTATTAAATGGTGTAGCTTTCAGGACTTAAGTTTTTTGGCGCTGAAATTTCCTGAAAAAAAATTGCCTGTTCCAGCACTAACTGCTGACGTCTAGGGTTAAAATCCCAGCCTACTGTGACGCCTAGTTCAGCAGTTAGGACCTATTTTAATTTTCCAAGATAGCTTCTGAAATGTCAAAGTTGATGTTTGACTGCCAATAAGTCTGCTTCCAGAAACCGCAGAACACCCGCGCTTCGAATATACTACTAAACTTCTTCAATTCTATCTGATGGAATCGATTTCAGGACCCTGAAAAACCAAAGCTGAAAAAAGCCTGAATTTCTGTAGGTGGGTAGAAATCGATCTAGTAGTATAGTCCAAAACCGCAACTCACTACGACTTTCACAAACAGAGCTATTAAGTTATTAAAATTTTCAAAATGGCCGCTGGTCCAGGCAATAAATTGCTATTTTCGTCGTCATTAAACTGATTTGACCCGTGTTTGGGCTCGTTCAAAAGGTCTCGGTGTCGAGCTTACGTCTATATAAATCTTTTGGCTTTTTCTGCCACCTTTAATTAAATTTTTTACAAAATACGATAAATTTTTTAGAAAATTTGATTTTTAAAGTTAAATTATGTTTTTAAAATTCTACAAAAAAATTACATGCGTTATTATCAAGACCCTTATATTATTATGTATTTTATAATTTGCTAATACTTATTGTAAGGGTAGCACATATTAACTAAAAATATTAAGAAATTTATAGCTAAAAAACTACTCACTAGAAAAATCCAAAAATTTGTAAATATATTTCTTTTGTACTTCTTAACACTATTTTAAAATAAAAATAAGGGGTCTTCACTTTATTTTTAAATTTATTGAGACATCAATTTTTGTCAAATTTTATAAGTTCAATATCTCGTAAACCGCTTAACTTAAAATTGTCCCGAAACTTGTTCCTGGTTCCTCTCCACGGGTACTACCAGAATCTGACTTCAAAAACAGCCGCACGACTCTGCTTCAAAAAACAAGTGCCCACGTGGCACTTGTTTTTTTGAGTTTTTCTCGAAGACTGTGGCTCCGTGACATCTCAATTTTGCATATGGGTGGGGTCCGCAAGTAGTTTTAAAGGCGCACTTTAAAAAACAGGGGTAAAGGCGACTAATCGCACAGCATTTCAATTTGAAGTTTTTAAAATATTTAAAAATCACTTTTTTACTATATCTTTTTAAAAAAAATCTCCGATTTTCTTGCGGTTTTCACTAATTTAAACCACGTCAGTCAAAGCGCAACTGTTGATATATCACACGAAAATCGGTTGCGAAAAACCTATATTTCCGAATTTTTAAGCGCGGAGCGACTTAAAAACGTGGCGTTCGGGACGGCAATTGACACCGGACCTAGCCACACAGGAAGGAAGAAGCTAGCCACACAGGAGGTTTTTATTGAAGCACGTAGTAAAAATATCTCAATAGCCTTAGTACAAGAACCTTACACAGCAGCTACAGGAGTAGTACAGCAACCACCAGGTAGTAGAATAGTACAATGTCAATGATAAGAAAAGCCGAACAAAGCAGCTATAATTGTTTTCGATCCGGATATAAATATAATAGAAGACCCTACTTTGGTTACGGAAAACATTGTAGTTGCCACAATAAAGACTGATAAATGGACAATAGTAGCAATTTCAATTTACTTTGAAGATTATTTACCCATAGAACCATATCTAAAACAAATTGAAAAAATAATCAAAAGTCAAACAGCCAAATATATATTAATTGGTGGAGACTCAAATGCATGGAACACCTGGTGGGGAAGCACTTCAATAGATCATCGAGGTATGGCACTACAGGAAGCATTGGACGAAATGGGTTTACATATATTAAACGAAGGAACAGAACCTACCTTTGATACAATCAGAGGGCTCAAATTATACACAAGTCATGTAGACATATGAGCATGTAATGAAAATTTACTGTCATATTCAAGACTGGGGTGGATAAAGATTTAATAAGCTCAGATCATAATGCAATAGTTTTCTCGGTCAATTTAGATAAACCGCAAGAAAAAAGAAAAATTGAAACCACTTGAATTTATAACACTAAAAAAGCTAACTAGACAGATTTTAAAACAACATTTAATAACTATCTAGAAGAAAATAAAATTGAAATAGCAAGAGTCGAAAAAATTATATCAAAGGAGGCTTCGGAAAACATATATTGAGGGTATAAATAAACCGAAACTAAACACAAAAGAAAAAACAGACATACCATGGTGGACTAGAGAACTAGAAGAACTAAAAAAAGCGATGATTACCAAACGAATAAGAGTTTGATGTGCTGCATGACATAGAAACAAACACGTAGTATAGCAATATCTGTAGGCAAAAATGAAATATGAAAAAGAGGCAATTAGTGCACAAAAAAATAGTTGGAAGGAGTACTGTACAAAACAGGATCGCGAAAGTTTCTGGGATAGGATTTACAGGGTTATTAGAAAAACACCAAAAAGGCAACAGGATCAGCTATTAGTTAATGGCGGAAAGGCCTTGTGTCCTGACGAATCAGCAGTATGGTTAGCAGATAGCTTTTTTCCAGTAGATGACAGTGGTGTAGATAATACTGAACACGGAATAATAAGAGAAAAAGCTAACAAACTACATCAATACCAACCAAATGACACACAGGATCCGCCATTCACTAAAGCTGAACTAAGAAACGTTATGGGAAGTTTTAGTATTAAAAAGGCACGTGGATCTGACGGTTTTACTATGGACATATGTACTGCGGCAATAGGAACAAATGAAGAACTCTTTTTGTCAATGGTCAACAAATGCTTGTAGCTTACTCATTATCCAACACCATGGAAGAAGGCTATCGTAATAGTCCTCAAAAGCCTGGTAAAAACGACTATACCCACCCCAAGGCCTAAAAACCCATTGGATTTCTTTCAATATTAGGTAAGATATTAGATTACGATGGCACATTTTGCTGAAAAGTAATCCAAGGCAATATGGGTTTGTGCCCCAGCGAAATACGGAAGACTCCCTGTATGAACTGCTACAATACATAAGAGTATATTAGAGTTATAATATCTCTAGACATACAGGGAGCTTTTGACAACGCTTGGTGGCCTGCCATAAAATACCAACTATTGGAGAAAAAGTGTCCCCAAAACCTCCGCAAAGTTATTAATAGTTATTTCGAAAACCGTAAAATAAAGTTACGATACGCAGATAAAGAAGTCGAAAAATCCACATCCAAAAGATGCGTGCAGGGATCTATAGCGGGGGCGTTTTGGAATTTATTACTGGACCCTTTATTGGACTTGAAGGATAGGGAAGAAGTTTACTGCCAAGCCTTTGCGGACGATGTTGTCCTGGTCTTCTCAGGACAAAGAATTCCCAAAATTGAAGAAAAAGCAAATAGAACACTCGCCCTTGTGTATGATTGGGGTGTGCGCAATAAACTTAGTTTTGCTGCACACAAAACTAATGCAATGATTATCACCAAAAACCATAAAGACGACACACCACAACTCCACATGGGCGGAACAAACATAAAAATAGTGGATGAAATTAAATTATTAGGCCTTATAATAGATAAAAAGTTAACCTTCCATAGTCATGTTGTACATATATGTCGCAAGGTTACAAATATATACAAACAGTAAAGACAGCAAAAATCTCTTGGGGATTGAATTCGGAAATCATCAGGACCATCTATGTGTCAGTCTTCGAGACAATCGTGCTCTATGCATCCAGTGTATGGGCAAGTGCATCAAAAAAAAAAAAAAAATAACCGTGCAAAAACATTTGAACACCTTGCAACGGGGCTTCACACAAAAAATATGTAAAGCCTACAGGACCGTATCGCTGAATTCGGCACTGATATTAACGAGACTGTTACCTCAGGATGTTCGCTTGCGGGAAGCAGCAAGGCTGTATGAAGCATAACGCGGCAAACCACAGGAGGACATCCTGGGAGACAGAAAAGTTGAAGAAAAGGTACCGTATATTGAAGCCGAGCACCCAGCCACAGAAGACGAAATAATTTTTAGTACAATAGAAAGTAAACAACCGGAAAAGATGGAAGCAACAAAAGAAAAGCTAAATGCGATACAGATATACACTGATGGGAGCATAATTGATGGGAAGGGAAGGAAGGGAAGGAAGAAGGAAGGAAGGAGCAGCGCTATTTGTGTGGAGGGATAACACTGAAATTTTAAGTAAAAAATTCAAGCTGGAATCCTTCTGCACAGTTTACCAAGCCGAACTTTACGCACTATACCAAGCCACAGAACTTATGTTGAAGCATAAGGACAGTGTCTTTAGCATCTACAGCGACTCCCAATCAGGATTGCAATCATTGAAATCGCCGGAAAACTTCCATCCATTAGTCCGTGGAATCAGAAAAAATCTCAAAATCCTAAAAGATAATAATAAAATAGTAAAGTTATTTTAGATTAAGGCTCATGCGGGACATCAAGGAAACGAAAGAGCAGACCACTTAGCAAAAGAAGCGGCACTATAGAAGAAAACAGCATCCCAATATGATAGATGCCCCATATCATTCATAAAACGAATGATAAAATCAGTGCAGGCGTGGAACGAACGGTACACAAACAGCGAGTCAGCTACGACCACCAAAATATTCTTTAAAAATGCCGAAACAGCGTATAAATTAATAAGGAAAATTAAACCATCACCTGAACTAGTGCAAATATTTACTGGGCACGGTGCCTTCGCAGGGTACCTAAATCGCTTTAAGTGTAGGACAAGTGCTGGTTGTGTTTGTGACCCAGAGGTTGAAGAAACTGTGATGCACTTGCTCGTTGACTGCCCAATGTATCGTAATAAAAGGTTGGACCTGGAACAGAAAATAAATATAAGAATTACAGAAGATAATATCATGGATATTCTAGCAAAGAAAAGTGAAACAAACGAATTCATAAAATTCCGTGAAGATATAGTAAAAAAGGTAAAGATTAAAAATAAGACATAGGAAACACAATAGAAAACCAAGTTAATAAAAAATCGTAAGAAATATGTATAATACATATTACAACGAAATATATCAACTATGCAAACAAAATGCCGCATAAGACCAGAAAAATTATCAATTAGACTAGAATGTAAGAATGCCATGTAAAAAAAATAGTTTAGTAAAATAGATTAGTAATTAGTAAATAAATAACAATATAATATGTAATAAGTTTGTATCATATCTACTGCAACAAAAAAGAAATGTAATTGACTAATCCAGACTAGAAATAAGATACGTAAAGGCTCTAACTCACATCATTGTACGCATTAGGTTAAGAGTAGAAGGACTCCCGAACGAAAACCCGGAGTCCTCTACACCCTATACAATAGCAAGGACAAGGAAATAAAAACCAGAATTAAAAGTCCGTGTCAAGCTTGTAGTGACAATGAAACAACAGAGTTCAGATGACAATTGTTTTATTAATAAAGGCTGTTTTCTAATATATAATATTTTTAGACTACCCACAACACCTTCCCCTTAAAGAATGAGTTTTGAACAAAAGTGATTTATTTTTAAATAATCTTACCAAGAAAGACATGAATAAAAAACTTACTTTAGTACATTTTTTTTACCATAACCTTAACCTTTTTTTTTGTGATTACAAAGGATTAATTAAACCGGTTATTTTTTGTTTTTATTTACTTTACTTCGAGTGAGAGGCGGAGAATAATTTTCATTAACTTCAATATTTAACATTGTCGGTTCATATTCATCGTTCGAAGAATATTCCTCATTTTCACTACTCGTAAAAGTAGTTTTTGTTGTCATTGAATTATGTTCTTTATTCTCATGTACTATTTGTGCTGACGTTCTATTTTCTTGTGTTTTATCTTTTATTAGATGTCTGCGATTGCGGCGATACACCATTCCTCTTTTAGTTTTAATAAAATATGAGCGGGGAGTCGCCGCTTTTGCAATGATATGACCTGGAATTTTAGAATTATTTTTTTCTATCATAGTCACCTTATCGCCGACATCCAATACAGTTAAAGGCTTGGCACGTAAATCATAATACATTTTGTATTTATTTTGTTTATCTAGCATAACTTTGTGTTGACTCTCATTATTTACATGTCCTATTTTTAAAAGGTCTGGGTGCACTGGTAGTTTGCATTTTAACCTACGACCCATCAGCAGCTGTGCGGGAGAATTCAAATTATCTCGAGGCGTATTTCGATAACTTAGCAAATTTAAATAAAAGTCACTTCCACTATCTATGGATTTTTTTAATATCTTTTTTTATTGTTTGCACGGCTCTTTCACTCTTACCATTTGATTGTGCGTAATTGGGTGATGACGTTATGTGTTCAAATCCCCACTCCACCGCAAAGTTTTTAAATTCCCGACTTGAAAATTGTGGACCATTATCGCTTATTGCAATGTCTGGTATTCCATATCTAGCAAAATTTTCTCTCAGTACGTTTATGACGCTTTTAGAAGTAGTTTCATGTAACAATGCTACTTCCGCAAAACATGAATAATAGTCCACAATAATCAGATATGATTTTTTACCATACTGAAATATGTCCGTCCCGATTTTACTCCATGGTAAATTTGGAATAGAAACAGCAATCATCGGTTCCTTACTCGAGTTATTTGAATTCTCTCGACACACTACACACCTGTTTACATATCTCTCTATATCATAAGAAATCCCTGGCCAGAATAGCACTTCACGTGCGCGCCTTTTACAGCGGTCTATCCCTAAATGTCCATCATGTATAATTTTTAACATTTCGGTTCTTAAGGAACTGGGAATTAATATTTGTTTGTTTTTAAATATAACGCCATCTACACAAAATAAATCTCCTCTCATAGACCAATAATATTTTAAATTATCTTCAATATCTCGTTTATATTCCGGCCAACCCTGATTTATATATCTCATTAAAAGTTTTAAGTTATTATCTTTCAAAGTCTCATTTTTAATTACACTTAATTTCTTATGTGAAACGGGCATGTTAGAAACTACCATACGTACTTGACATAATACATTATCACTCACTTTATCATTATATAGTTCTGGAATAGGAGCACGTGATAATGTATCGGCCAAGTACATATTTTCAGGCTTATATGTAACTATCAAATCATAACATTGTAATCGTAAAATCATTCGCTGTAAGCGTGCTGGTATCGAATCTAAGGGCTTTTTAAAAATGCTTTCTAACGGTTTATGATCTGTTTCAATTAAAACATCACTTTTACCGTAAATATATTGGTGGAACTTTTCACACGCAAAGAGAATAGCTAGCATTTCTTTTTCTATCTGCGCATATCGTGTCTGTGTGTCGGTGAGTGTACGTGAAGTATATTCAATAGGTCGGCCGCCCTGCAACAGCACGGCTCCTAGCGCTACACTGCTCGCGTCCACCGAAACTACAGCCGGTTGCGATACGTCATATAAAGCCAACACGGGTGATTTGCTTATTAAATCTTTTAATAAATCAAACGCATTCTGTTGTTCATTCTCCCAGCACCATTCTGTGTCCTTTTTCAATAATCGAGTAAGCGGATAAATACGCTCAGAATACTTAGGTATAAACTTAGATAAATAATTTACGGCTTCTAAAAATCGTTCTAATGATTTTCGTTCTTTTGGAGTTGGCATATTTTTATTGCTTTTACTTTTTCTAAATCTGGTTTCATCCCGTTTTTGTTAAATATATGACCCAAGTAAGTCACTTCCTCAACGCATATACAACATTTATCTTTATTAAATTTTAAATTAATTTCACGAGCCCTATTTAATAATGCATTTAAACGCCTATCATGTTCGTCATTATTTCGTCCCCAGCATATTATATCGTCTATAAAAGAATCTACTCCATCTAAATCCTCTATTAATTGCTTAATCTTAGCATGAAACACCTCTGAAGGGCAGTTTAACCCATAAGGTAATCTTAAATACTGATAGCGCCCAAACGGTGTACTAAAGGTGCATAAGTCTGAACTCTGATCATCAAGTTTTATTGCCCAAAAACCTGAATTTGCGTCTAATACTGAAAAAAAAAACTAGCTCCGTGAATTTTAGTGGCAAGTTTCTTGATGGTTGGCAGTTGGAAATGTGCACGCTGTATAGCATTATTAAGAGGTCTCGGGTCTAAGCAAATTCGCAATGTAATCCGTTCTTTTTTTGCTGCAATTACTATTGAATTAACCCATTGTGTTGGGTGAGTGACCTTTCTAATGACTCCTAAGTCAGTCATCCTGTTTAATTATTCTAATAATTTATCACGTAATCCTAGAGGTACTTTTCGCGGAGCACAAACTACAGGTTTAACTGATTTATCAATAACTATATGGTACTCACCAGGTAAGCATCCTAAGCCTTCAAAAGGATCCGAATTTTCTACCAAATTAATGCCGTAAACCCGTTGAATTAACCCTAGTTCCGAACACGCTTGTCGACCCAGCACACTTTCACAATTAATATTTGCTATAGCAAATTTTAAAACATACATTTTACTTTTATGCCACCATTTAAGATGACAAACTCCTCTTATCGGAATAACATCCACGCTAAACGACTGTAATTTCATTTTATTATTATTGCATATCATTTCCGTGTCAAACCCCAGCGTTAAAAATCTCTTATAACATAACACATTAATGTCGGCACCGGTATCCAGCTTAAAACGTTCAAAGCCACACTCACCTCTTAATACCTCGTACCAGTCATCGCCGCCGATTTTGTTCTGCGTTTTATCCATTAACACAGATACATAAAACGACTCACAATCATCATTATCAGATTTTTCTGTATTCACTTCTATTTCATACATTTTTTAACACTATTTTTACATTTGCACATCCTAGCGTAATGGCCGTAGTTACCGCACACATAGCATTTCACCGAAGTAGCTGGACATAAACCTACATCAGTACACTGAGCACCACAACGCGGACAAGGCGACGTCGCGGTCCCGCCGTGCGCAACTCGCGCGCCGCACCGGCCGCCGTGCCCGCCGCTGCGTCCGTCACCGCGCCGCTCGCCGCCGCGCATCGCCAGCGCCTCAACGCGCACGGGCCCGCAGCTCGCCGAACTGCCGAAGCTACCTGTTTCCATCATACGCTTGCTGTCTGTTGACATTTCATCAGCTTGACATATTTTAATTGCTTTCTCCAGAGTCAATTCATCTGTCCGTAACAACCGGTCCCTTACAATTGTGCTCCTTATGCCGCACACAATACGGTCGCGAATCAACTCTTGCTCTAAATTTTTAAATTCGCAGTTTTTACTGAGTAACTTTAACGCTGTTACATATTGATCAATAGATTCTCCAGTTTCTTGATACCTCGAAAAAAATTATATCTCAGTAATGTTATATTAGATTGAACACCGAAATACTCATCAAATTTTTTCATCAATATTTCGATGTCCTCACGCTGCTCTTCTGAATCGAATGTAAAAGTCTCATAAACATCAAATCCATCTGATCCAATCAGATTAATGAGCAAACTTGCCTGTATGCTTCCCTCTTCTTTGTGCACCCCCGATGCTTTAAGAAAAAGCTTGAATTGTGCCTTCCACCGCTTCCATACGTCAGCCCGGCCGACGGGGCTGCCATCTAAACTCAATTCGGTTGGCGGTCTTGCATGCTCCATCCTATACACTTAATTTAGAATACAAATTAACGTTATTCAAACGTAAAATCCAAAACTATTTAGGTATTTTAACCGCTGCCACCATGTAGTGACAATGAAACAACAGATGACAACTGTTTTATTAATAAAGGCGGTTTTCTAATATATAATATTTTAAGACTACCCACAACAGAGCTGATAATGTCTCTGACCCCCTATGTCAGAGGAAAACATAAATACATACAAAGAAAACCCAACCTAACTAACCTAACCTTTTTTTTACGGGGGGAAATCCTCATGGACTGCCTCTGCCTGGGGAAAGGCGGAGAGGTGTGCCGGACTCTTACCGGCTAAAACCACCCCGGTATCTCCTCGCACGTGCACGCGAGGGGCTGCGGGAATCCAAATTCTTCCGCAGCCCCACACTAGTGCTGGCCCGGTCTGTACGGGCCTCGTCTCCTGCACGGGGTAGTGAGGTGTTCAACTACCCCGTGTACCATCTCAGAGGCGTGCGCTGACACCCGCACGTGCCTCCGCCTCGGGTCTATCGAATAGGGGGGCGGGGGCTTCCCCAAGTCCCTCGCCCCTGGACTCATTCATGGGGGCTGGAAAAGGGCATTGTCCGCCCTTCTCCTGCGCCCGGTGCGCCTTTTGCGGCCAGGGAAGGGAGTCGAGATCTCCCTCTCCCGTTCCGCAGTTTCCTTCTGCGACATCACGTCCTCACAGAAGGACACCACTGCATCCCACGATTCTGCGCTACCGACCATCCTCCGCACCAAGGCCGACAGAGACAGGTCGCCTCCTACTTCATTTGTGAGGACACGGCGCTGCTCCTCCCAAGCTACACACTCGGCGAGCGTTTGTTGCGCCGTGTCCTCCCCGCAATGGACGCAGTGGTGGTACCGAGCGTCCGGCTCCCTGTCTATGCGGCACAGGTACTTGCCAAAGCAGCCGTGCCCCGACAGCACCTGCGTCACCCTAAACGACAGGGAGCCGTGCCTTCTCCCGAGTCAGTCGTCGAGTACTAGCCGGATCGCCTCGACAATAGCGAGGCCGGCGGTAGGGCGCAGAAGCCTTTGCCGCCATTCCGCCACCAAGACCTGACGGAGCTCCTCTCGGCGTAGCGCGATCTGTCGCTGCACCGGCCTCCAGCCCCGTCCCCCTCTTCCTCGCGCCATCGATATAATGACGCGAGTACTTTCGTCTCTAGGTCCCAGGGCGGGGATCCGGCCAGGACGCAAGCCGCCTCGTAGGATATCGTGTGATACCCGCGGATGAAACCTAACCTAATTTAACTTTTTTTTACATGGGGAAATGCCTTCGCATACCCGCCTCGCGGGGGCAAGAACGGGTTACGTCGGACTCGCACCGACTAAAAGCGCATGGTGTTCCACCTTCGTCGCATATTGGCAGGGCCACGGGAACGCTTTCGCACACATCCGCAGCCCTACCAGCGCCTGCCGCCCCATGGCAGCACCTCCTCAGGAGAGGAATATTCCTCCCCGTTCTACTTCCCAAGTAAGGCGCACCAGAACACATGGCGCGCCTTCCTCTAATTACATCTGCGCAACAGACGCCCCCTCGTCCGATGCACGAAGGCCATGGGGCCAGGAAAAACGAGCACTTACAAGTACTAGCCTTCCCAACCCCAGTGGCGGATCTGGTCTATGGCTCCGCCGCCAACCAAGATTCGGCTGCGGAGGGTAGGGAGAGCGGCGCGTCGCGATATCGACAATCCTCTCCCCCCGCAGCCCCACCACCACCGCATCAACGGTGCGGCCTCGTTTGAGTCGCGGAGGATAGGGCGAGTGGCGCATCGCCATACCAACACTCCTCTTCCTTCGCGACTCCATCTCGGCTGCAGCGGTAGGTGGTGAGGACACCCCTCTCACCGCAGTCCACCAACACACATCCGAAGTGGGCTTCCCAAGCCCACTCGGAGTGGCCACCTCGGGCCGGCCCTTCACCTCGGACCAGCCATGTGGGTTCCTCTTTGTTTCGCCGTGGGTGACCAAGCCACGGCTTCTAAGCCCCTCCGCCACGACAAGGCGGGAACTCGTTCGGGGGGGAACCTAACCTAACCAAACCTTACCTAATCTAACCTAACTTTTTTTTTACATGGGGAAATACCTACGAATACCCGCCTCGCGGGGGCAAGAACGGGTTATGTCGCACTCGCACCGACTAAAACCCCATGGTGTTCCACCTTTGACGCATATTAGCAGGGCCACGGGAACGCTTTCGCACACATCCGCGGCCCTACCAGCGCCTGCCACCCCATTGCAGCATTTCCTCGGGAGAGGGATATTCCTTCCCGTTCTACTTCCGAGGTAAGGCGCACCAGAACACATGGCGCGCCTTCCTCCACGGTCTTCAATTACACCTGCGCAACGGACGCCCTCGTGTCCGATGCGCGAAGGCCATGGGGCCAGGAAAAACGAGCACTCAGAAGCACTAGCCTTCCTGACCCCAGCGGCGGATCTGGTCTACGACTCCGCCGCCAACCGAGATTCGGCTGCGGAGGGTAGGGAGTAGTTATTTATTGCAAGCAACTAAGCGACTACACTAACTACAATATTTCATTTGCAGTAAAACTTCTAACTTTTTAAAACGAAAGTTTTTGCCGCTTCGCTAGTAGAAGCCAACCGGGAGATCATAATGTTTTTATTGTACTGTTTCAATCGCTTGGGGCGTGCTTAGAGAAGTGAGACAGCAACAAGTGATGTGGTATATTGTTTGTAGTTTAGTATCTCATATGTTTAGCTTTAGATATAGGGTAGACTCGAAAAACGATTGTAAGACGATTTCGGGCGGTGGCAGTCTCGCAATAAACGTGGAACAATTAAGAGTGTCTTATTTCGCAGTGGCGACGAGGAATTTTATCATAATAAAATATGACAAACATGGGTAGAATCGGAGAATTAGATGTTTCAAATGGCAATTGGAGTTCATATTGTGAAAGATTGGAAATGTATTTTTTGGTTAACGGCGTCAAGGAAGAATTAAAGTTACCTACGTTGATATCTGTGGTTGGCGAAAGTGGATATGAACTGATGACTAACCTGTGCAGCCCAATTAAACCCGCTAAAATAAAATACAACGATGTTGTAAGAATAATGAGCGATTATTTGCAACCAAAAGCGTCAATTCTAGCAGAGCGCTATAAGTTTCGCCAACGTAGGCAGAGTGAAAACGAAACAGTATCTCAGTTTGTAACGGATTTAAAACGTTTGGCAAAATCGTGCGAATTCAAAGACACTTTGGAAGAAAATATGAGAGATCAATTTGTGTGCGTTCTACGCAGTGATATGATGCGTCAACGACTGTTTGCTGAGGATTCTTTTACTTGGACGGGCGCAGTGAAATTAGCTACGTCAATGGAAGCAGCCCAGCGTGACTCATCAGTGGTAGATTGCACGGGCCGCGGCGCGAGCACCTCTGGTATCGCCATTGCGAACGAAAATTTAACAAGGGTAGTAAAACAGGAGCGACAAAGGATGAGCACGGCAGACTATCAAGTGACCGAAGTGAATAGGGTCAAATGAGTCCCTGTACAACGTGTGGCAGTTCCCGCCATATTTGGCGTCAATTTCCGTATCGTAACTACAAATGCGATATTTGTGGCAAAATTGGACATTTAAAACAGGTGTGCTCGCTCGGTGAGAGACATCAAAATAAAAGTACCAACAGGCGCGTGTGGACCTCGAGTACGGGATCAACTGGCTTTCGCGGTTCAGCGCACGGCAGAGGCACTGGCTCCGGCATGCGGCACTGGCAAGGCTCTGTGCGTCATGAGCGCGCCCACCACGTAGCTGAGGGGTAGGAGGACCCCTCCGCACCAGCATCGGCAAGCGAGGGCGAAGAAAACGAGCATCCAATGTTCCAAATGTCTTTGAGAGGCTACAAGCCGGTTAGCATTCCTATTAGTGTTGACAATAATGTATTATTAATGGAGATTGACACAGGCTCAGCATTATCTTGTATAAGTTATAATTTGTATATAGAAAAATTTAAACATTTGGCATTGTTACCCTGTAAATTAACACTTTCATTTTATGACGGCAGTAAAGTTCAGCCAGCCGGTTATATAGGGGCCCCAGTACAATACAACGGTAAATGTAAAATACTTGATTTGTATGTAATAAAAAATGGGACAACCATGTTGTTGGGAAGGCAATGGTTAGCTGAATTGGGGGTTGATATCCCAAAATTTCATGTAAATAGAATAAGTTGTACACAAAACTGTGATAAAATGGAAAGTTTAAACATGTTATTCGACAGATTTAAACACTTATTCGATGGCGGTCTGGGGCGGTTTAGCGGTGGGCAAGCAACGCTGCGCGTCCGGGCCGGCGCCGCGCCGGTGTTCTGTCGCACGCGGCCGGTGCCGTACGCGATGCGCGAGCGGGTCGATGCCGAGCTGGACGCCATGCTGCAGGCCGGAGTTATCGAGCCGGTTGACGCCTCCGATTGGGCCTCACCTTTGGTATTAGTAAATAAACCGGACGGGTCGCTTCGTATTTGTGCAGACCATAAGGTAACATTAAACCGTGTCTTACTGGTGGATAAATTTCCGGTTCCCAAAATTGAAGATTTACTATCGAATCTTAGCGGTTGTAATTGCTTCAGTAAGTTAGACTTGTCCCAGGCCTACAACCAAATAGAATTAGATGGGTCAAAAATGTACACGGTAATAAATACACATAGGGGGCTTTATATGTACAATCGTCTAGTTTACGGTTTGCCTTCCAGTCCCGGTATTTTTCAAAGAATTATGATAAATTTTTGAAGGATATATCTAACACAGTGGTGTTCTTAGACGATATTTTGATTTATAGTGTATCTGAAAGGTAAGGTACTGTTAAGGTTAAGCCAAAACGGGTTTAAAAAACAAAAATGCGTATTTTTTGCGAACGAAGTAAAATATCTCGGTTACATTGTAAACAAAGACGGTATAAAAGTTGATAACGAAAAGATAAAAGCCATTTTAAATTTACGTGAACCTAATGACGCATCCGAATTGCGGTCATTTTTAGGAATGGTTAATTTTTATTGTAGATTTATAAAGAATTTAAGTTTTTACCTGAATCCTTTTTACACACTTTTAAAAAAAGGTAGGCATTGATTTTGGGGGAAAGAGCAAAAGCAAACGTTTCAGAATGTGAAATTATTATTAAGTAAAGCTGAGGTGTTAGATCATTATGACACGCGGCTGCCAGTGGTGGTGACGTGCGACGCCAGCTCGCGCGGGGTAGAGCGGTGCTGGCGCAGCAGCGAGCCGGCCGCGAGCGCCCAGTCGCGTACGCTTCACGAGCTCTCACGCCCGCAGAAATAAATTGCAGCCAAATAGAAAAAGAGGCTTTGGCGATTGTTTTCGCATTAAAAAAATTCCATCAATATTTATATGGACGAGAATTTGTACTTGAATGGATCACAAGCCCTTAGTGAGTATTTTCGATTCCGGGCAAAGTATTCCTAATATGATGGCTAGTAGACTACAACGCTGGGCATTAATTGTATCTTCGTATAATTTTAAGATTGAATTTATAAGTACCGAGCGTAATACGGCCGACGCGTTATCTCGTATGATAAAAACTTATAAAGAAACTGGTTCTTGCGAACAAAGCGACGAACCGGAGCAAACGTATTTGCATTTCGCGACGGGAGCGTTACTCTTAGACTATAACATACTAAAAAAAGAAATTGTACATGATCCTATTTTAAGCAGAGTTATTAGTTATATAAGAGACGGATGGCCATGAAAATTGGATATTAAAGAATTAAAACCTTATTATAACAGAAAAAACGAACTATATACGGAACTTGATTGCGTAATGTGGGTCCACCTTTCACAAGTTTAGAATTTAAACAACAATGGAATACAACACACGTTTTCTGCTCCATATCATCCTTCGTCCAACGGAGCGGCCGAAAATGCAGTTAAAACCTATAAAAAAGTTGTAAAGAAAGCCCTTTCTCAGAATTTAGACGTAAACACGGCTCTCCTTAGATTTCTATTAGTTTACAGAAATACCGAACATTGCACTACTGGAGAAAGTCCAGCAAAATATAAAACCGGAGCGCGCAGATCGCGTTAATGCAGCGCAAAGACGCCAGCAGTTGGCAGCAGGCGGGTCACAGCGGTGTTTTAACGAGGGGGATGAGATTTTATACCATAACTACGGCACGGGTAAGAAATGGTTGGGCGGAAAAGTTTAGTTGCGGCTAGGTAGCACTGACTATGAAATTTTGGGCATCGATGGAAGTTCACATCACCGACACGCAGACCAGCTAAGACACAGATTTAATTTTCCTTTGCAAGACCCGATCACGATTAAAGAGTCATCCAGGCGTAATTTAATAAATCCGTTTCTAATCAACGTAACTAGTAATACTAATAACCCAGGGGAAGGTCCGGCGGTGTTGGCCGGCACGATGGTAGGTGCGGCGGGAGCACAGCGTGGCATGGCATCGCCTGATATTAATAATGCTATACAACCACAATGTTTTGAGCCCGAATTAAACCGCCGTTACCCTGTAAGAAACAGACATCCGCCAGTACGGATTCCTTCATTAACATAGTGATTTATTTTATATATATAATTTGGTTATCTCGTGTTACGGGAATCTCTATGTCATAGAATAAATGTTGAAGATTAAAATAGTTTTATATAAAAGTTAGTTAAGTTTATTATTTAAGACATTTATATTGTATTAACGGTGGAGGTGTGGTATATTGTTTGTAGTTGAGTATCTCATATGTTTAGCTTTAGATATAGGGTAGACTCGAAAAACGATTGTAAGACGATTTCGGGCGGTGGCAGTCTCGCAATAAACGTGGAACAATTAAGAGTGTCTTATTTCGCAAGTGGAAACATTTTGCAGTGTAGAAAATGGCAGCAACTCTTTGTTATTTATATATAATATATTTTATTTAAGTATTTATTGTAACAGAAGTTTGTCCAACGATTGCTTGGTAAATACGAGGCATCGATGGAATAACAGCGCGTTGAAAGTGTTCCAGCATCATGCTAAATCAAATGCCTTTTCGTTGCTGCAACCAAATGTATATATGTATATTGTTTTCTTTCTGATTTGCTTATGGTTTTTTTAGTTCTTTGTACGTTTTGTTGTGTGTGACGAATAAATAGTGCATTCATTCAATCAATACATATCAATAAAATTCTCTGTGTGTGAAAATAAGTCTGTATGTTATATCAAAATTTCTGTCTTTCTGAAGGTAGCTGAGGAAGCTAATTACACGTTATTAAGACATGAATAGAACTTTAAAAATTATTTGTCCGATTGTAATGAAAATTTATGAATGGATTGAAAGAGTAATGCCACGAGGGATCTTAAACTTAATTAACGCTACATTCATAGATCTTATCTAGGTGAAGTCGTGGCGGATCGCTTGTATTATATAAAAACACACTTTCGAATAACGTTAAGCTTACTACAAATTATTTGTAGATCTATAAACCTACAAAAAGTATCCGGATTACTCCTATATAGACTAGATATTTGTCACAATGATTTATTAAGTATCCTGTTATAGAAAAGTGACATTTTAGTCTTGATTTCGACAATTTTTCACGTGTGGCGAGGCGTGACTTAAAAAGGAAGATACCTCGTCCTGCGTACATTGTAAACGTAAGCTCCAGTGTAGATCCGTCTACAACGACGGAAGCTACGCGCGTAGCACGTGACATCTACTTCGCATGCTGCGAGACGCGATGGCGTTGAACCCGGAAATATTTCCGTGTTTGTTTCAAATGACGTATTGTAGTAAACTTGTCAGTGAAATATAATTTTTGTGGTTTTTAAAATGTTTTCATCCGATCATAAATAAAACATTTAATTTAGAAAATGCTCTTTAATATTTATGTTGCAGTTAAGTGGTAAGTGTATGTTGACATTATATAGTCTTATATTACAGTTAAATGGGTTATTTTCACACATAAATAATATAATGCAGTTTCAATTTATTTTTTCAACTTAATCTGAATACCTTGAATATTAAACAAAATTTGAAAACATGCCCATTGTTTTCGTAAACCGACGTAAACTGCGACGAAATGTGTCTTTGTTACTCTTATTAACAGACTTTATAGTCCATTTCTAGAGATGAATGAAATGACACTCGTATCGTAGGAAGGATTTGCCTTAAACCATTGCCAAATTGACGATCGCAGACGTTTAACAACCTTTGCGGCTTTCCGTCGCTTGAATTGGTATTTTACGCCTGTAGTAAACGAGATGGTTATATCGCCGTCTACCGGAATTCCACAGTCGCCTAATTTTTATTAAAGACTATGAAAAGGAGATATTATTTTACTAAAATTACTAGTGATTTAGGGTGTCATGGTTGATCAGCGCTTGTCATGTCATATTGAATTGATTATGAACAGAACAAGAAAAGTCATATGGACAAACAAGATATTACGATATGTGGCCTCTAACAGTATCTTGCACCAAACGTACATTTCTCTTTTTT
This sequence comes from Parnassius apollo, assembly GCA_907164705.1. Taxonomy (NCBI): domain Eukaryota; kingdom Metazoa; phylum Arthropoda; class Insecta; order Lepidoptera; family Papilionidae; genus Parnassius; species Parnassius apollo. Next base: position 1,173,361 of record CAJQZP010001208.1, on the reverse strand, counting down.
TTAATAGGATAGGTGACAAACGAGCACACACTCCACCTGATGGTAAGTGGCTGCTGTGGTCCATAGACATTTATATCTATCCTCGATTACAAATCAAAATGCAGATGCATGTCACCCGTGAGGACTAAGATGTAATACCTCTTTTCCAGTAAAAAGGATCTCCGGGTCTCTACACTCGCCATACGAAACACAGCAGCTTTAAGCTACTATTTCACGCTGGTATTCTGTGAGATCGTGGTCCTTCCCCGGTCGGGCCGACTCATTCGTGCTGCAACTATACTACTAATATAACTGCAGTATGGCTCTACCACGTATAACACACACAGTACAGTCGGTTTTAATGTACTGTTTTACCGTTTATGGTGGAGCAAATAAAACAAGATTTCTTAACTTGGAAAGAGCACAGAGAGCATTAATAAAAGTTATGTATTTTAAAGTGCGTAAATTTTCAACGGACAAACTTTATTCAACTACTGGTATTTATAACATCATTTCACAAAACCGAGTTAAGTCAGTTTTTGCTGAGAGACAATTCGAGAATCATTGATTTGAGAAAATACAAAATGTCTGCATAAGCTGTAGAAACTGCAAAATTATATAGTAACACACACACACACACACACACACACACACACACACACACACACACATACACACACACACACGTGCGCGCGCGTGCTCGCTCGCACAAGCACAAATAATATTAGTTTTGTTAGTAAGTCCCTTGTGGCATACCTTGAGGGAGGCCTATGTTCAGCAGTGGACTTGCGAAGGGCAGTAATGATTATAGTAATGATGATATATATATATATATATATATATATATATATTTTTTTAAATCATTACTTAATCATTACTTAATCTAACCTTTTTTTTTTACAAGGGGAAATGCCTACGCATACCCACATTGCGGGGGCAAGGACGGGTTATGTCGGACTCGCTCCGACTAAAACCCCATGGTGTTCAACCTTCGTCGCTTATTGGTAGGGCCACGGGAACGCTTTCGCACACATACGCGGCCCCACCAGAGCCTGCCGCCCCATGGCAGCACCTCCTCGGGAGAGGAATATTCCTCCCCATTCTCCTTCCCAGTTAAGGCACACCAGAACACATGGCGACCTTCCTCCACGGCCTCCAATTACACCTGCGCAACAGACGCCCCCGTGTCCGATGCGCGAAGGCCATGGGGCCAGGAAAAACGAGCACTTAGAAGTACTAGCCTTCCCGACCCCAGCGGCGGATCTGGTATATGGCTCCGCCGCCAACCAAGATTCGGCTGCGGAGGGTAGGGAGAGCGGTGCCTCGCAATACCGACAATTCTCTCCCCCCGCAGCCCCACCACCACCGCATCAGCGGTGCGGCCCCGTTTGAGTCGCGGAGGATAGGGCGAGTGGCGCATCGCCATACCAACACTCCTCTTCCTCCGCGACTCCACCTCGGCTGCAGCGGTAGAGGATGCGGACAGCCCTCTCGCTGCAGTCCACCTGCACACATCTGAAGTGGGCTCCCCAAGCCCACTCGGAGTGGCCACCTCGGGCCGGCCCTTCACCTCGGGCCAGCCACGTGGGTTCCTCTTTGTTCACCGCGGGCGACCAAGCCGCGGATATTAAGCCCCCCCGCCACGACAAGGCGGGAACCCATTCGGGGGGGAACCTAACCTAACCTTTTTACGGGGAAATCCTCATGGACTGCCTCAGCCTGGGGGAAAGGCGGAGGGGTGTGCCGGACTCTTACCGGCTAAAACCACCCCGGTGTCCCCTCGCACGTGCACGCGAGGGGCCGCGGGAATCCAAATTCTTCCGCAGCCAGAGATATACAAAGTTTTTAATTTCGGTCACCATCTTGGTAAAAACGTCAAAAAATTTGTACAAAGATATCTCACTAACCACTGTTCATAGAGAGTTGCGGTTTTCAATACACTTGTTAATATAAGTAGAAGACTACTTTAAAGTAAAAAAGCAACCACCTACATAACCCACTTATTTTATACCATTATTGGACGGCCGGCAGTTCACTGAGAAGATTGAGCCCAAACTCGGGTATTTTAGGAGCACTAGAAGAGCATAAAAACAAAATTAGAACTAAGTCAGCCATCTTGTTCCGCCATAATCTCAAATTTCATTTTGTTATATCTTTGGAACGGAGGCTCCTTTTGAGCTGCGGTTTTCAACAAAGTGATTGTTAGCACCAGCTCTATTGATGTTTTACCTCACGGACTCTACATAGAGTGTGAACGTTATTCGAAGACGGTGACTTTTAGCACACTGAGGATTTTGAATAGCTGATAGAAAGCCTTACCTTGCATACCCCACATTATAATAAAACTTCTGACTCTACGTAAAGCTTTGAAAATCGACTCTAACAAAAAAATGTCGGTTGAATCTAGCAAATCCTGTGTAGAATTAGCAAAACAAACCAAACCCACGTCTAGGTCGGTTCGAGGAGTTAGTCCATCCTCGGCCCCAATATTACGAAAGAAAGTCCTCATGCACAACGCAGCTTCCTCCAAAAAAGTGTCAGAAGATAGAGATAGAATGGATAGGGGAATGGCTGAGAAAGGCGAGGCTACCTCCGAGTCTGTCACCAGTAATATTATTATGGGACAACCGACCGATAAAACCAATATAACAACTATGAAAACAAAGGGACCCGAAACCGCCACTGATGACAATACATCTTTTGACATTGAAGCTGAGCTTGGTCTTATAGGACTATGCAAACCAGTGCACCGCACGGATGATGAGTGGTCAGATGTCGAAAGTATGGTGAGTGGAGACAGTAGGAGGTCTAGCATCTTGCCACCTGCTTACAAACGAGCTGGTATTTCCATGGATCTCGCTACACAGCGAGCAAATGACTTTTTGCTCGCGGTCAAAGAGGCCCTGGAAAAAGCCGGCAACATGAAGCGCGAGTGTAAGCAGGAGGTACATGATTGCTTACAAGGCCTCTATGAAACAGTGCTGTCACACTCTGACTCACGCTCTCGTCATCGACTGGCATTAGAACAGGAACGCAGTCGAGCAGCGAAAGAGCTGGTGAGAGTCGAAAGAGCACATACGAAACAACTGACAGAGCTTCAATCCACCTATACTCAGGGACTTAAAGTTATCCAAGATGTCATGCAGGAAACGCAAAAATCAACAGAGGCAATAAGGGGTTGGCTAAATTACGAAATGGATGACCCTATTAAAGTTATATACAAGATAAAACAAGAAATACATGAAATATCAACCAAAACAAGCCATGATCTATCTACTTGCATCACTGGTGAACAACTAAGGAAAGAACACACAGACAATAGGGAAGAATTGGCGTCAATAAAGAAACAAGTGGCATCATGGAAAAGCTTAAAGCACTCGGTTCTGACATCAACGTCTTTAAAAATAACGTAGCGGACAAAGAAAGTATTGAACACATTGCGCTGGCTCTAAACTCATGGAAGGATCCTCGCATTGATGATATTGCCAGCGACATGTCAAATATCAAAGATACAATCCGCAACCTATAAACACAAGTCATGATCTGACATCTTCACAGTCAACGGCTATGGATAGCGTATCAACAGCCATAGAATCAGTGTTATTTAGATTAGACAAAATCACTGAGGATATAAGGGAAATAATAGACTACGGAGTGAGCCAAAGTGCGTTTCAGAATAACTCAGGTTTGGGTACAGAGCTGGCAATTGCAGAAATCAGGGACAAGCTTAATCATCTAGAGACATATAACTGTAGCACCATAACAAAGCAAATAACGGAAAGTCCCAAAAATGTCCCAATAAAAGAACAACAAGCCACTCGCCCAATAAAGTCTTATGCAGAAGCACTTACTTCATCACGGTTTGGTCTTGTAGTTGAATCTTTGGATCCCAGACATACAAGCGAAGATGTTGTTAACACTATAAAGAACAACATCGATGTGGTACAACTTGGAGTAGGTATTAACAATATAAGAAGGGTTAGAAATCAGAGGGTGTTTCTATCATGCAACAATGACGAGGACCGGCAAAAGCTTCAAAATGCAATAAAAAACTCGAACCAGAAGCTTAAGGTCTCAAAGTCAACAGCTAAAAATCCACTACTTAAATTAATAGGTGTAGCTAATGATCTTAACAATATAAAACTAGAAGAGGCATTGGTTAACCAAAACATGAAGCTCCTAAAACACATCGAAATAGAAAAGATTAAGACTAAGGTCTTGAGACGCATTAAGGGGAGAACGGCGGCAATTAACAATATAATATTAGAAGTAAGCCCTAAGGTCTGGAAGGCACTGAAAAACCAAAGACTGCATGTGGGATACCAAGTAGTACCCGCCCTGGACCAATCTCCTGTTGTGCAATGCTACCGATGTATGGGATTTGGACATAGAGCTAGAGAGTGTCGGGCAGATAAATCAACCTGCGGATATTACGCAGAGGACCATGACAGCAGAGAATGTCCACGCAGTAATGGAGCACCAACTTGCGCAAACTTCACTAAAAACAAAATTGTAGGTGACCTCAGTCATGTATCATACAGCAATGAATGTCCAGTGTGGCAGAAATGGGATCGCATAGCCAGGTCCTCGGTAGCATATTGCTAAGATTGATCAGGGTAATAACATCGAGCAATCACGGTTAGGTACACACTCCTCTACTGATAATGCATCAAATTCAAACGCAACAGATACACAAACTACCAAATTAGTACAGGTAAATCTTGGCCGAGGAATGGCAGCGTTTAAAGAATGTCTTCACATGGCAATAAGACAACGCGTGGCGTTGCTTCTACTGTAAGAACCATATGTAGGTGCAAAAGCACATGTAACTTGTAATCGTCGCGTAATTCAAAAGACTACCAGTAATAGAGATAAACCGGTTAAATCGGCAGTCATCGTTGTTGATCCAACCTACTTAATCATAGAAAATCCAGAGCATGTTAGCGAAAATATTGTAGGATTTATAGTTAAAATAGGAAAACTTGTAGTAGGCATTATAAATGTGTATTTAGAGAAAGACGGTAACATAGAAGTTGATATAAGGAAGATAACAAGAATTGTGCAAGATATGGACACGGAAAACGTCATTCTAACAGGCGACTTTAATGCAAGGAGTCTCTGGTGGGGGAGCAGAGCTGAGGACGAGAGGGGTTTACTTTTATCAGAAATGATAGCTGAACTGGATATGAATGTCTTAAATCAGGGCAGTGACTCCACCTTTTACTAATACCGAGGAGGAAAGTTACACAGCAGCGTAGTGGACGTGACCTGTTGTACGTCGGAAATTCTACACAAGATGGAAAGATGGAGGGTGGACCCTGATTTTGTCACAATATCTGATCATCGAGCCATACAGTTTCAAACGAGAATTAATATTGATAAACAGAACGTCGTGCTAAGGAATTCCAATCGATTATTTAATACAGCTAAGGCAAACTGGTCTCTCTTCAGAAGCGACTTGAAAGAAAGACTAGAAAAGGAGAACGCAATAGAGGATAAAATAAAAACAATAAAAACACCAGAGGAATCGGATGATATCGTAGACATATATGTCAAACAAGTAAAATTAGCATGCCAGAAATCAATACCAACTATATTTAAAAATGTATATAAAACTTGTACACCTTGGTGGAATTCACAGTTAGAAACAGAACGACGTATAGTTATACAACTTAGAAGAAAAATAAAGTTTGCCAATAAAAGACGTAAACCGAACGTTATTCAGGATTTCGTGGAGGCAAAAGAAAAGTATGTTAATAATATAATGTCAGCAATAACTACTAGTTGGAAAGAACTATGCTTGGTGCATTGGTGCACAAGAAAAAGAAACTGTGTGGCAAAGTATATACAGAATAATTAAAAGATGTAGTGTAACTAACGAAGACAAACTGCTGAAATTAGGCGATGAAATTCTCAACGGAAATGACTCTGCTATGTTATTGGCAAAAAATTTCTACCTACCCAGATGATGAGAAAAACAAAGACACTGAAGAACAAACCAGAATTCGAAAAGAAGCGGACAAAATCACTAATGAACTAAGAAAAAACACGGCCGTTTCCCATCGTAATTTTACAGAAATAGAAATAGAAGCTGTTTTAGATAAAATGAATCCTAAAAAAGCACCCGGAGAGGATGGCATCACCTCGGATATATGCTATCAGTCTTATAAGACCATACCTTCAGCACTAATGGCTATCTATAATAAGAGTCTCGAAATAGGTTATTTCCCTAAAACCTGGAAAAAGCTATAATAAAAATTATCCCAAAACCTAACAGAGAAGACTACACAGTAACCAAATCCCATTGGCTTACTTCCAATATTCGGAAAGATATTAGAGAAACTTTTTGTAACCAGGCTTCTTTGGCAATTGGGTAAAGAAGATAAACTTAACAGCCGACAATACGGATTTATGCCGCAGTACGGAAGACGCCTTGTACGATGCAATGTCTGTTATAAAACAGGGGCTCAATGAAAAAAAGGTTGTTGTGGTGGTATCCCTGGATATAGAAGGGGCATTTGACAATGCGTGGTGGCCTCAAATAATAAAAGAAATGCAGAGAAAACAAGTGAGCCAAGATATTCTGAGATTACTTACCAGTTACCTTACTTCGAGATATATATCATTAAAATATGCAGGTGCAGTAGTAACTAAATCCACCACCAAGGGGTGTATTCAGGGATCAACCTGTGGGCCTATATTTTGGAATATTCTCTTGGATCCACTCCTCGAAATTACATCACATCTGAAAGTACACCTTAAGGCTTTTGCCGACGACATACTCGTCATCGCAAAGGGTCACTCAGCAAAATCCATTGAAGAAGAACTGAACACAGCCTTGGATCAAATAATTGCATGGGGCCGTAAGTAGAAATTTGCCCGTAAAGCCCGTAAGTTGAAATTTGCACCACAGAAAACACAAGCAGTTATAATAACTAAAAAACTGTCTCCAGAACTACCGCAAATAAGAATGGATAATGTTTATGTCCAACCATCAGCAAGTATAAAAGTACTTGGAGTCACAATTGAAAAAATTTAAGATTCACAGAACACATTGATGAAGCCCCTTAGGAAAGCCATCAATTTATATAAAAAAGTGGCTAGAACAGCAAAAGCACAATGGGTACTAAACTCCGAAATAATAAAACTATTTACATAGCAGTAGTAGAACCTACGATCCTTTACGCGGCAAGTGTTTGGGCCGCAATGGTGAAGAAAGAGTATGTGAAGAAGAAACTTGACCGTATCACAAGAATGTTTGCTGTCTCGATCTGTAAAGGACATAGAACAGTCTCCTTTACTCCCAGTGTTCTACGAGCGGGAATATTTCCTGTGGATCTTAGAGCAATAGAACATCTAAAACTCTATGAAATAAAACGAGGGAAGCCCCTAACCCAACTTCCAGGAAGAATTTGCGAAAAACCAGTGAATCCATTTTACCTACCACATCCAGCCGATATGCATCGTATACTTTTTGAGATTATTACCTCTGAAGAAGAAGAAAGTTTGATTGACTCCCAAATACCAAAATTATACACTGATGGAAGTAAGATTCAATGTAAAGTTGGAGGAGCTGTGACGATATGGAAGAACAATCAGGAAATACGAAAATCGTCCTTTAGGCGGTAATTTTAAGATCACTATATCTGATGCACAAACACAAAGACCTAAAGAAAGGCATCATCTTAAGCGACTCACGCTCTGCCTTAGAATGCCTGAGTGACACATCATCTCTGCACCCATTAGCTGTGGAAATACGGGACCGAATAGAGTCACTATTAGACAAAGTGGCGAGGTTAAGCTTTGCTGGATTAAAGCACACATTGGCTTAGCCGGTAATGAGAGAGCCGATGAACTGGCGAAAAAAGCACTGCCCTTCCCAACAAGCAAACTCCAGCTTACGATAGATTCCCCCTGTCCTTCGCGAAGCGACTTGCCAGGGACTCTACTTGCATAGAGTGGCAGCTACGATATAGTGCAGCAACTACGGGAGCTGTAACAAAGAAATTTCTACTGGATATAAAAGAAGCGTATAGAACACTCAAGCGTATAAAAATAGACAAAGTACAACTACTAACTGGTCATGGAGGTTTTAAGGCTTATTTATATAAACTATCCTTGGTTAAAACTACTTTTACAGATTTCATCGCGTTTATTTTACTATTATTTTTATTTCCTACGTTTCGGGCGCTTCCCCCCCCCCCCGTGCCCCAGTGACCATGGGTGGTGAAAAGTGTAGAGTTCGCGTAAATATAAGAAATCATTATGTAAACTAACCTTATAAGGGCAGCAGGCAATGACAATAAAAACTTTGGGACGCAATAAAAATCATCACTAACACATCCAAAATAAAAAATACGACTACGGAGTTAATAAACAGGGCTTGTCCAAAAAATGTGTGGAAAACGTTAATGAGTTCTTCGTGTCGGTTGGCAAGACTTTGGCTGAGAAGACGATAGTTTGTAAGAATCCATCATATATTAACGTATTCTCAATGCAGTCTCATAGGTCTTTAAAGTCGTTTGTTTTGCTGGACACTGATGAAGCTGAAGTGGAGCGCTTAGTTTTGGACCCTAAAAGTGTCTGAAGTGTCTGAAAAGAGAACAGGCACGTCTTAGTTCCAGTGCTAACTTACATTTTTAAGCTTTGTTTGCATGAAGGCACTTTTCCTACGGTCTTAAAGAAATCAGTGATTCTACCTATCCATAAGACAAACTACAGGCCGATTTCTATTCTACCTTCTGTCTCCAGGCTCCTGGAATGCATCATCAATAACAGAATTATAATATACTTAGAAGTAAATAACTTACTTTCAAATAATCAATTTGGTTTTAGAACTGGCAAATCAACTTGTGATGCGGTCCATGAACTTGTGGATTATGTGGTAAGGAACATTGACGCTGTCAAAAAAACAATAGGCATATTTGTTGACCTAGCAAAGGCCTTTGACACAGTTTCGGTATGGGATGATGATGATGATGGGGGGATGGGAATTCGAGGAAATCAGTTAAAACTAATTGAACATTACCTTTCAAATCGCTGTCAATGCACCAAGATTTATGATTTTATTAGTGATGACCTACCTATTACTTATGGTGTGCCGCAAGGCAGTATTTTAGGGCCAACTCTCTTTCTAGCCTATTTAAACGACCTTTGTGATCTTCCTCTAGAAGGTGGTAAGGTTATCTCTTATGCAGATGACACTGCGCTCTTGTTCTCAGCCGACAAGTGGGAGGATGTTTATAGACTGGCGCAGCAGGGCTTTAGCACTGTGTGTCAGTGGTTTAAGTTCAATGTACTGACCCTAAACGCAGAAAAAACTGTATACATATCTTTCTCCATGCGAAACACAACCTCAACAACTCCTTCCCATTCTCTGATTGCGCATGATTGCTGCAATATTGACGTATGCCATTGCCCTTCACTGATTACTACCAATATGGTTAAATATCTTGGTATCCTTATAGATAACATCTTTCATTCCAATCTCATGTTAATTTAATTACTACAAGGTTAAGAAATCTGATATACGTATTTAAAAATATAAGGAATGTGGCAGATTCTAAACTGGTTAAACATATCTACCTGGCTCTTGTACAATCTATAGTGTGTTATGGCCTTACTGTATGGGGAGGTGCACCAAAAACCACTATTAAACCACTTGAAATAGCTCAAAGAGCTATTCTTAAAGTAAGCACTTTTCGCCCCTATTTGTTTCCTACCTACCTCCTGTATCAATCTTGTGAAGTCCTCTCAATTCGCCAACTGTTCATCCTGCTCAATATTATGAAGCAACATTCAAGCTCTGATATATTCACCATTTATAAACACCACAGAGATGTAACTTTAAACCAATAGACCAACATTCAAACACCAATTCGCACAATATTTTCCCTTTTTGGGTCTATATCTATACTCTAAAGTCAGCAAAGTTATGGACATAAGAAGCTTAAATATTAGAGACTGTAAAAGGAAATTATTCGAAAATATTCATAAACTAAACTATAACGAAACCGAACAATTACTTAATGTACCTAGATGAATATTATACTCAACCTCCTACACACATACACACACTATCACTCTACACACAAGGAGGCTCACCTACACTCCACAACTGTAAGTTAATAAAGTTTGATCTTTTTATATACAGTGAAATGTAAATCTTAAAGGGAAGAGCGCTGCTGTCTGAAACACAGATATTAAGTTATCTAGTTCAGACATAGATGTTCACTGAATTCTATTTATTGTCAAGCTGTATCTTAAAGTGTTTGTATCCTAGAAATTAAGATATTCTTTGCTTGTTTGAATAAATAAATAAATAAAATAAATAAATTAATAAATACAAATATAAGCTAGCGCAGTCTCCATCCTGTGTTTGCAGTAAAGACGAAGAAGAAAATATCGAACATCTATTAATTGACTGTCCTAGATTCGCCATACAAAGACTTGACTGTGAACAAAAGATGGGGATGGCGCTCACTATCAATAATTTAAGAAATGCAATTAACAACGATGACTGTCGGACTCATTACCTTAAGTTTTCAGAAGCAGTTGTACGCTCTGCGGGTAAGGCAAATGGATCCAAACTAGTATAGAATAATAAATAATATAGATATATAGAATAATAAATAATAAAATAATATAGAAATATATTTGTCTTGTGTAGAAACTACCACCTGCACTCTAATTTCCTTTAGAAAATACACTAAATAAGAAAAAACAGAAACCAAGAAGGAAACCGTGGAGGCCTGGCGTAAGAGTTTCTCTTTTAAAATACCACATTCGCCCAATCTAAAGTTACACCCTTGTCAAACTCTAAGTTATGTGTAGAGTTTGACACTGCGGAACAACGGGATTACGTAATTAAAATATTAATGAGAGTGAAAGTAATGTGACTGTTCAAGCTGCTAAAAAATTGAGTCCCATGATTCAACCAAAAGGAATTTCAAAAGACGTCCCAGTTGACGAACTCGTGAGTGTCTTCAAACGACAGAACCCAACAATTAATGATTTAGTTCAAACTGATACTGATATTGTCCTCCGATTTCAACGTAAAAACAAAAAAAATGATTTATATAATGCAGTACTTCTTGTAACACCCCCAATTTGGAAAAATGCTATCAAAATGGAACGCGTCAATGTCGATCACCAAAAAATATATGTTGAACAGTTCTCGGCTCATCTTCAATGTTTTAAATGCTTACAGTTCGGTCATATTAAAAAAATTGTACATCAGACACACAAACTTGTTCTCACTGCGCATCTCAGACACACAATTTTGTAAACTGCCCAAATAAAAATAATCAGGCTAAGACGTGCTGCATTAACTGTGACACCTACAATCAAAAACACAAAACTAATAGAGACACAAAACATTCCGCTACATAAAATTATTGCCCCACCGTCCAAACTATGGTTAAACGTGCTATCGAAAAAACCGATTATGGATATTAAGCCCAATAAGAAAAATAATCAACGTAACTTATCTCAAATTCAACGTAACCAGTATACAACAGAAAGCAATGTATTAATAATTTTAATTTTCTCAATTTCGTGCAATGCAATCTTGGACGTTGCAAGGAAGCGCAGCACGAGTTTTCTTTATTTTTGAGAGAAAATACATAACATTCATGTGGCCCTAATAAATGAACGCTATCTAGGAGAAACAAAGTTAATGAAAAAAGTTGATGGATACGCAATATACCAGTTCCAATCAAATCGACTTGTTAAAACATGCATATTGATAAAAGAAAATTCATTTAGCACCCTCAGTATTTCAGAATACTCCAACTCTAAGTGTTCAATAGTACGAATAAATAAGGCGGGCAAACAAATCTACCTCGTTAGTGTATACATAGAACGTTTGTAACGTGGTAGAGCCATGCTGCAATTATATTAGTAGTATAGTTGTAGCACGAATGGGTCGGCTCGACCGGGGAAGGACCACGCTCTCACAGAATACCAGCGTGAAATAGTAGCTTAATGCTGCTGTATTTCGTATGGTGAGTGTAGAGAACCGGAGACCCTTTTTACTGGAAATGAGGCATTCCATCTCAGTCCACACGGGTGACAACGCATCTGCATTTTGATTTGTAATGGAAGATAGATGTAGATGTCTATGGGCCGCAGCAACCACTTACCATCAGGTGGACTGTGTGCTCGTTTGTCACCCTATCCTATAAAAAAAAAAACCACGTAACGATATATATGACGCCATGAATCATCTCAAACTGTTCCTAGAAAACACTAAAGAAGCGCGTCACATAATCGGAGGTGATTTTAAGGGCTGGCACTGCCTTTGGACTCTAAATCAATCAAATAACAAAAGAGGTAATATATTAGCTAATTTAATATTTACTCATGACCTAGGCGTATGCAATCAGGGCACCACGCCCACTTTTGAAACAATTACACATGGTGTACATAGAGACTCAATTATAGGCCTAACACTAACAAGCAACTCACTAGTAAACCAAGTTATGGATTGGAAAGTTAATCTTGAAATATGTCCTTCTTTAGATCATAATGGCATTGAATTTAAATTACATCTAGATGACCGTAACATAAAGAAAAACAAAAAACTGTCAAGCTTTAGATACCACACCACCCGTATAAATTGGGACAACATAGAGGAAAACTTCAAAAAAGAAATCATCAAAGCACTTCCAACACTTACTTACTTACTTACTTATCTTCACGCACAATCCCTAACGGGGTAGCCAGAGAGAACAGATCGCCAAGTGTCACGATCCTTACATACCTCTTTCGCTTCCTTCAGGTTCATTAACTTCTTCATACATGCACGTCTAGGTATCCGAGTACTCTTGACCCTCCCCTCTTCGAGCAATTTGCTCATATGGTCTTCGAAAGTTAGTCTCGGTCTACCTCGACACCCTTTAATATTTACTTTCGCTCTATATATTTTCTTCACCATTCGGTCTTCACTCATTCGTTCAACGTGCCCAAACCATTGGAGTACGCCCCTATCAATTTTTGTGATAAGGTCATCTTTCAATCCTGTCATATTGCGAATCTCTTCGTTTCGCTTTCGGTCGGCTAAGGTAACGCCACACATTTTACGAAGAGATCGCATCTCCACTGCATTCAACTTGCTTTTATGCTTCTTCTGGCATACCCAGGTTTCGCTGCCATATAACAAAGTCGGTACCAACACTGCATTATGTATTGCAAGGCGTGCACTCTTCACCACGCCTTGCCTTTTTACTAATGCATTCAGGGCACCATTGACTTTGTTTCCGGCAGTGACACGTCTATCCACATCTAAATCACATCTTCCATCCCGGCTGAAAGCACTCCCCAAGTATACAATTTCATTTACCTGTTCTAGACATCCAACATAAGAAAATATATGCAAATTAGACACATTGCAATTAGAAAAATTTATAGTTAACTTGACACTTGCAATACAAAATGCATGCAATGTACCTTCGCCTCGGGCTTTGAGCAAAAAATCACAAAATCCCTGATGGTCTACAGAACTAGAAAATATGAAAAAGGAGCTCATAAAAAAACACCACACAATTCATCAACTTAAACGTCGAAGCCTACCGCTAGCTCTAGATGAGCGTAATAAATTGAAAGCTGAATATTCTGAAGCATTAAAAAATGCATCAATCTTAAACTTCAAAGAATTCTATAATAAACAGGGAAAAGACGATGTCTGGTCATTGACCAATAAATTACTTAAAACTAAACCTCTTACTCAACCACCATCGACAGTAAAATTAAGAAACGGTTATTATACTGTAATTACTACCGGGGCAGCCAAACTATTTCTAAACGAATACTTCCCTGATGACACACCTGATGTGACAGAACAGCAGCTTGAAGCAAGATCACTCATGGAAATCTCTCCAAAGACCACTCCTGACCCGTCATTCACCACTGAAGAGATCTTGGACTGCCTCAAGGCTATGAATCCCAACAAGTCACCAGGACCCAACCATCTAATGTCAGACAATTGTCTAATGTTTGCGAAATGGTATCCTTCAACGGTCACTTTAATAATGAATAAATGTTTGGAGCTAAAATATTTTCCGAAAATATGGAAGGAAGCATACATCAAAATAATACCTAAACCCAACAAATCAAACAATTTGATACTGCTGCATACCAACCTATAGGATTAATTAATGTTTTTGGAAAGCTATTAGAAAAACTAATAATTCAAAGAATCACACACCACATCACCAGTATTAATCTTGCATGCAATAATCAATATGGATTTAAAGAACAAACTAGCACCGTACATGCCTTAAAGAAAGTTATAGATACAGTCAAGCAATCCAAATCAAACAATGAATATGTCATAGCCATTTCGTTGAAAATACAAGCAGCTTTCAATAATGCTTGGTGGCCATTAATCTTCAAAAGACTGCACAAGATCAAATGTCCTAAAAATTTATATGATATAATGCACAGCTAGGTTCAAGATAGGAAAGCGCAGATTGATTTTGCGGATAGCTCAGCCATAAAGACGCTCACACGCGGTTGCATCCAAGGACCAGTGTGTGGACCAACTTGTTGGAATCTGATTTTGGATGAACTTTTAAAGTTTAAACTCCCAGAAGGGTGTCACATACAAGCATTCGCAGATGATGTGACACTCATTGTTCATGATAAAAATTTAGAAGTTTTACAGAATAAAACTAATCAAGCTTTAGAGATGATCACCTAATGGGGATTTAATGTAAAATTAACGTTCGGACCTCAAAAGACGCAGGCAATAGCGTTCACTAACAAAGCTGAGAAAAGCGTATTAAAAATCAATAATCAACAAGTACACTTTAAAAATACAATTAAGCTCCTTGGCATCACCATTGATAAAAAATTGAATTTCACACAGCATGTAAAATCCATTATTGATAAAGCACAAAATATATATATCAAAAACTCATTAGATTCGCCAGACCTACGTGGGGTATACATGGAGATAATATAACAATAATATACAAACAAGTAATTGAACCGATCATCTGTTATGCATCTAGCATATGGCACGATGCAATAAAATTTGAATGAGTCCGGAAAAAAACTCTTGTCGTTACAAAGAGGTTTTGCCATAAAAATAGTTCGTGGATTCCGAACTCTTAGTACGGCAGCATCCATTTCACTAGCTAACCTAATACCCTTACCTGCAAAAATTTTAGAAACTGCTGAAATCGAAAACACAAGAACAACAGGAATATCAAAATTTTTGCCCCAAGATATCACACTTGATGGACCAGCGCAACCTTCATCAATTCTTCATCCAGCGAATAGAGTTAAAATAAATTTCAATATAGCTTCAGAACAGGAACATATAGCAGAACACGTACCTCCAGACAGTTAACAAATATATACTGACGGCAGCAATACAGAGGGAAATATTGGAGCAGCATTTGTAGTCTATGGCCCGGAACAGAGAAAAGTAGTTAAAAAATTTAAATTACACAAGTGTTGCGCAGTTTTTTTTTTATAGAAGAGGGGGCAAACGAGCATGCGGCTCACTTGATGTTAAGTGACTACCGCCGCCCATGATCAACCGCAACACCAGGGGAATTGCAGGTGCGTTGCCGGCCCTTTAGAAAGGAGTAAGCTCTTTTCTTGAAGGTCCCCAGGTCGTATCGGTCCGGAAAAATCGCCGGTGGTAAACTATTCCACAGAGAGGTTGTACGCGGAAGAAAACTCCTAGTGAAACGTACTGTGGTGGACCTCCAAGCATCCAGATGGTGTGGATGGTATCGGGACGTTTGCCGCGTAGTGCGTTCATGAAATTTGGCAACTGGGATTAATCCGAACAATTCCTCAGAGCACTCTCCATGGTATATGTGAAATAAAATGCTGTTTAGGGAAATGTAAACCATTCCAACGTACTGATGATGAGTGGTCTGACGCAGATAGTGCAACTAACCTTAACAACAGGAGGTCCAGTATATTGCCATCCGCTTACAAGCGGGCCGGTATATCAATGGATCTAGCTACTGATCGAGCTAATGACTTCCTGCTCTCAGGCAAGGAAGCACTTGAAAAAGCCGGAAATATGAAACGCGACTGCAAAGCTGACTGACTGACTGCACTTCTAGTGCACAACTGCTTGCAGGGATTGTATGAAACCGTGCTCTCGTTATCTGATTCTCGCTCGCGGCATCTCCTTGGATTAGAGCAGGAACGATGCCGATCCGCCAAGGAATTGGTAAGAATTGAGCGTGCTCATAAGCTGGGAAGCATAAGCATAAGAAGCTACCTGGCCAACAGAACAATAAATTTAAGATATGCTGGACAAACAGTTACGCGACCCACAAATAAGGGATGCATTCAGGGCTCTACTTGTGGAGCAATACTATGGAATACCTTAATAGACTCCCTTTTACAAGCAACAGAAGACCTACATACTCATGTACAAGCTTTCGCGGATGACATACTCTTGATAGGTATCAACAACAATGGAGAACAATTAGAGAAAGACCTTAATTACGCCTTAAAACTTATATCAGACTAGGGAAAACAGTACAAGCAATCATAATAACGAAAAAGCTAAAATACCAAACACCTAAATTATATATGGAATAAATAGAGCTGAATTATACAGAACATCTGACTATATTAAGCCTTACGATTGACAAAAACTTTACCTTTAAACCACACTTAGAGAACATTAATCGCAAGGCAATTAATCTCTATAAAATGGTATCTAAAGCAGCAAGAGCACAATGGGGACTCAATTCAGACATTGTCCGTATAATATATACAGCTATAGTACAACCAACGGTGTTGTATGCGGCGAGCTGCTGGGCGCATACTACCGAAAAAAGATACGTGGATCGGTTATTAAACGGACTTACAAGACTCTTCAGCATAAGAATCTGCAAAGGTCATAAAACAAATTCTCTAGTATCGAGCACATTAATGGCTAAAATAATACCTTTAGCACTCAAAGCCAGAGAAAATGCTGTTATTTATGAGATAAAACGTGGGAAACCTATAGATTCCTTACCGGAAAGACTTTTGGATAAAAAAATAAGCCCATTCGACTTATCGCACCCCTCCGAAAGGAAGAAATATAATTTTGAATATATTAATTCTCAGCAAGATATCGACGAAAAAATTAACAACTGGATAAAAGTCTACACTGACGGAAGTAAATTTAACAATAAAGTGGGAGCAGCTGTCACCATCTGGAACGAGAACACCGAAATAAAAAGTATTAAATTCAGACTTGAAAACTATTGCAGCGTCTACCAAGCTGAACTCGTGGCCATCCTGAGGGCATTAGAATATCTAATAGCAAAAAACATACTGAAAGCAAATATTTTCAGCGACACCAGATCAGCAATAATGAGTATCAGTGATCCATAATATTTATACCCTCTTGCTGCTGGAATTAGAAATAATATAAAAACAATAGAAATAAAAGGGGGTGTCATAAGATTATACTGGATCAAAGCACACATTGGAATAAGCGGAAACGAAAGATCAGATGAATTGGCTAAGTACGCAGCTGTCAAAAATAAACAAAAGACCAGATACGATAGAGTTCCTTTGTCGTATGCAAAGCGCATTACCAGACACAATACACTACAAATGTGGCAAGCAAAATATGAAGAATGTACGGGCAGTGAAGTAACGAAGACCTTCTTCCCTAGTATTGAAACGGCCTATAAAATACTAAAAAATATCAAAATGACTAATATATTCACTCAACTTTTTACAGGTCATGGTGGCAATAAAGCATATTTACATAGATTTAAGCTTTCGCCATCCGCATACTGCTATTGCGATAACAAAAGTCAACAAACGATCGAACATATTTTAATAGAATGTCCTCGATTTGCACTTAAAAGATTTGAATGCGAAAGCAGAATGGGTTTGGTTATAAATAACAAATCATTATCATTAATCGTTGAAGACAACAATTGCCGAACTATATTTCTGGAATTCGCACTGAAATTACTAAAAATAATTAATAAAGAAAACGGTAGTAAGATAATAGATTAGTAATCGTGTAGTTATAGCGGGTAAATGGATACATTTTAATAAAAGTAATTGTAATTAGTATAATTTTTAATAAGAGTAAATAAATAGGCCGTTAAAAAGTCAAAGTAATCATAAATAGTACAAATTAATAAAAAAAATTGTTACTAAAAATAGGACTAAAATAAGTGTAGATTATTTATACAAGATAGCAAAACAATAACTAACAAGAAATGAATCCAGATAGAATATTAAAATAAGGTAACCAGTTGTACATTCAAACAAAGCATTGTGTTATGAATTGTTATTATAATTAGAATTACAATAATGTAGATTAAGTATAAAATAAGAATATATTAATTATAAAAAGTAACTGCAAGAGTATACCAAAGCAAATTGTAAGCAGTAAAATACAAAAAAAAAAAATATAAAAAAATTATTACAAATAAATAACTAAATAAAAATACAAAATAATAATAATAATAATAATAATAAAAACAAAAAAATCATTGAATACAACTACACAAAGGTAACTATAACAGAAAGAATGGTACTGCAGAATAGTAGTAGTAAAGTAATAATAATAAAAAAAAAACAAAAAACCTAACCAAACCTAACCCAACCTTTTTTTTCCGGGGGTAAACCTCATGGACTGCCTCTGCCTGGGGAAAGGCGGAGGGTTGTGCCGGACTCTTACCGGCTAAAACCACCCCGGTGTCTCCTCGCACGTGTACGCGAGGGGCCGCGGGAATCCAAATTCTTCCGCAGCCCCACACTAGTGCTGGCCCGGTCTGTACGGGCCTCGTCTCCTGCACGGGGTAGTGAGGTGTTCAACTACTCCATGTATCATCTCAGAGGCGCGCGCCGAAACCCGCGCGTGCCTCCGCTGGCATGGGGGCTGGAAAAGGGCGTT
Organism: Parnassius apollo; assembly: GCA_907164705.1. Classification (NCBI taxonomy): domain Eukaryota; kingdom Metazoa; phylum Arthropoda; class Insecta; order Lepidoptera; family Papilionidae; genus Parnassius; species Parnassius apollo. The sequence goes on along the minus strand of CAJQZP010001208.1, from coordinate 1,154,493 downwards.
GTCCGCCCTTCTCCTGCACCCGGTGCGCCTTCTGCGACCAGGGAAGGGAGTCGAGATCTCCCTCTCCCGTCAGTTTCCGCACCAAGGCCGACAGAGACAGATCGCCTCCTACTTCATTTGTGAGGACACGGCGCTGCTCCTCCCAAGCTACACACTCGGCGAGCGTGTGTTTCGCCGTCTCCTCCCCGCAATGGACGCAGTGGTGGCACCGAGCGTCCGATTCCCTGTCTATGCGGCACCGGTACTTGCCAAAGCAGCCGTGCCCCGACAGCACCTGCGTCACCCTAAACGACAGGGAGCCGTGCCTTCCCCCGAGCCAGTCATCGAGTACTGGCCGGATCGCCTCGACGATAGTGAGGCCGGCGGTAGGGCGCAGAAGCCTTTGCCGCCATTCCACCACCAAGACCTGACGGAGCTCCTCTCGGCGCAGCGCGATCTGTCGCTGCACCGGCCTCGAGCTCGGTCCCCGCTCTTCCACGCGCCATCGATATAATGACGCGAGTACTTTCGCCTCTAGGTCCCAGGGCGGGGATCTGGCAAGGACGCAAGCCGCCGCGTAGGAAATCGTGCGATACCCGCGGATGACTCTGGCGGCCATCGCCCTCTGCGGTTTGCGCAGAATGGCGAGAATGCTGGCCGTCATGTCCATCGCTCATACAGGGGCCCCATACAGGGCCATAGACCGCACGATTCCCACGTACAACCGCCTACAGGCGGCGCTCGGGCCCCCCGAGTTGGGAAGCAGTGTTGAAAGTACGCCAGCTGCACGCATCAGCTTGAGCGCCAGCCGCCGGAAGGGGGGCCCAAATTCCTATCGGCTGTCGAGCACCAATCCCAGGTACTTCATGGTGGACTCGACAGCTATCCGGGCCCCACTGACCGCGATGTGTGATCCCGGCGGGGGCGCGCGTCTAAGGCCATGAAACACCATGGCCTTCGACTTGTTAAGGGCCACCTCCAAGCCCAGGCACCGGATGCGGTTCACCACTTGTGAAACCGCAGCCGTGAAAACCAAAACCTAACCTAACCTAACCTAACTTTTTTTACATGGGGAAATGCCTACGCATACCCACCTCGCAGGGGCAAGAACGGGTTATGTCGGACTTGCACCGACTAAAACCCCATGGTGTTCCACCTTCGTCGCATATTGGCAGGGCCACGGGAACGCTTTCGCATACATCCGCGGTCCTACTAGTGCCTGCCGCCCCATGGCAGCACCTCCTCGGGAGAGGAATATTCCTCCCCGTTCTCCTTCCCAGGTAAGGCGCACCAGAACACATGGCGCACCTTCCTCCACGGCCTTTAATTACACCTGCGCAACGGACGCCCCCGTGTCCGATGCGCAAAGGCCATGGGGCCAGGAAAAACGAGCACTCAGAAGCACCAGCCTTCCTGACCCCAGCGGCGGATCTGGTCTATGGCTCCGCCGCCAACCAAATTCGGCTGCGGAGGGTAGGGAGAGCGGCACCTCGCAATACCGACAATCCTATCCCCCCGCAGCCCCACCACCACCGCATCAACGGTGCGGCCCCGTTTGAGTCGCGGAGGATAGGGCGAGTGGCCCATCGCCATACCAACACTCCTCTTCCTCCGCGACTCCACCTCGGCTGCAGCGGTAGGTGTTGAGGACACCCCTCTCACCGCAGTCCACCAACACACATCCGAAGTGGGCTTCCCAAGCCCACTCGGATTGGCCACCTCGGGCCGGCCCTTCACCTCGGACCAGCCATGTGGGTTCCTCTTTGTTTCGCCGTGAGTGACCAAGCCACGGCTTCTAAGCCCCCCGCCACTACAAGGCGGGAACCCATTCGGGGGGGAAACTAACCTAACCTAACCTAACCCAATCAACTACAACTTTGCTTATAACTTCGTTAAAAATAGGTATTTTTCGTTAAAATCTTTTCTATAGCAATAGAACTAATTACTCCTCGTATTCCCCTATAGTTTACATAGTACATTTTCACTGTAATATAACTAATTTTCACATTTTCTATACTTTATAATCATAAATTCACAAATAAAAACATAAATTCATCTTAATATAACTCTGATGAAAATTGCCCCTTTCCGTTTAAATTTTCTATTTAAATAGTGTAACTAACTGCCCCCCGTATTACTATATACTTTTCGTGGTAAATTCTTAACGTTTTATATATAATTTTCATATATTCAGTCCGTTATTTACGTAAATTCATCAATAAAAACAATAATTCATCTATAATCCGGCTGAAAATTGGCAAAATAGTGTAATTAACTGCCGCACGTATTCATATATAGTTTCCTCAGTAAATTTTCGCCGCTAAAATATTGATTTCCACATAATTCGGTTTCCAATAGTCGTAATTTCATAAAATTTTTCAAATCCATCTGCACTCAAATCTTATAAATAAAACACAGAGAATTGGAATAAATCGCCAAATACCCTGCCCATATGCCCCCCGTATTACTATATATTTTTCTTGGTAAATTTTTAACGTTTTATATATAATTTTCATATTTTCAGTCCCTTATTTACGTAAATTCATTAATAAAATCATTAATTCATCTGTAACTCGGCTGAAAATTGGCTTTTCCGTTTGAATTTTCTTTTAAAATAGTGTAATTAACTGCCCCACGTATTCATCTATAGTTTCCTCAGTAAATTTTCGCCGCTAAAATATTGATTTCCACATAATTCGGTTTCCAATAGTCGTAATTTCCCCCCCGAACGGGTTCCCGCCTTGTCGTGGCGGGGGGGCTTAGAAGCCGTGGCTTGGTCACCCACGGCGAAACAAAGAGCAACCCATATGGCTGGTCCGAGGCGGAGGATGATGGACTTCGGATGTGTGTTGGTGGACTGCGGTGAGAGGTGTGTCCTCCCCACCTACCGCTGCAGCCGAGGTGGAGTCGCGGAGCAAGAGGAGTGTTGGTATGGCGATGCGCCACTCGCCCTATCCTCCGCGACTCAAACGGGGCCGCACCGTTGATGCGGTGGTGGTGGGGCTGCGGGGGGAGAGGATTGTCGGTATTGCGAGGCGCCGCTCTCCCTACCCTCCGCAGCCGAATCTTGGTTGGCGGCGGAGCCATAGACCAGATCCGCCGCTGGGGTCGGGAAGGCTAGTACTTCTAAGTGCTTGTTTTTCCTGGCCCCATGGCCTTCTTGCAATGGACGCGGGGGCGTCCGTTGCGCAGATGTGATTAGAGGCCGAGAAGGAAGGCGCACCATGTGTTCTGGTGCGCCTTACCTGTGAAGGAGAACGGGGAGGAGTATTCCGCTCCCGAGGAGGTCCTGCCATAGGGCGGCAGGCGCTGGTGGGGCTGCGGATGTGTGCGAAAGTGTTCCCTTGGCCCTGCCAATATGCGACGAAGGTGGAACACCATGGGGTTTTAGTCGGTGCGAGTCCGACATAACCCGTCCTTGCCCCCGCGAGGCGGGTATGCGTAGGCATTTCCCATGTAAAAAAAAAATAGTCGTAATTTCATAAACATTTTCAAATCATTGTTTCTTTCGCTCTTTTTGCTTCTACTAGGTCCGTCCCGTGTAGAAATAGCCATCTGCACTCAAATCTTATAAATAAAACACACAGAATTGGAAAAAATCGCCAAATACCCTGCCCATATGCCCCCCGTATTACTATATACTTTTCTTGGTAAGTTCTTAACGTTTTATATATAATTTTCATATATTCAGTCCGTTATTTACGTAAATTCATCAATAAAAACAATAATTCATCTATAATCCGGCTGAAAATTACCCTTTTCCGTTTGAATATTCTTTTTAATTGGTGTATTTAACTGCCCCACGTATTTATATATAGTTTTCTCAGTAAATTTTCGCCGCTAAAATATTGATTTCCACATAATTCGGTTTTCAATAGTCGTAATTTCATAAAATTTTTCAAATCTTTGTTTCTTTCGCTCTTTTTGCTTCTACTAGGTCCGTCCCGTGTAGAAATAGCCATCTGCCTTCAAATCTTATTAATAAAACACACAGAATTGGAATAAATCGCCAAATACCCTGCCCATATGCCCCCCGTATTACTATATATTTTTCTTGGTAAATTTTTAACGTTTTATATATAATTTTCATATTTTCAGTCCCTTATTTACGTAAATTCATTAATAAAATCAATAATTCATCTGTAACTTGGCTGAAAATTGGCTTTTCCGTTTGAATTTTCTTTTAAAATAGTGTAATTAACTGCCCCACGTATTCATATATAGTTTCCTCAGTAAATTTTCGCCGCTAAAATATTGATTTCCACATAATTCGGTTTCCAATAGTCGTAATTTCATAAAAATTTTCAAATCTTTGTTTCTTTCGCTCTTTTTGCTTCTACTAGGTCCGTCCCGTGTAGAAATAGCCATCTGCACTCAAATCTTATAAATTGGAAAAAATCGACCTCCCACCCTCCCTGTTGCTCTTACTAAAGTAGACTTGTAGGAAATCTATATCGATTTTTATTTATATCGATTTTTTATTTCTTGAACCTGTGAATAAAAACACCTAGTTTAGACAAGAATCGATTTTCCACCCACCCTGTTTTCATTACCTAAGTTGTTTTATATCATTCATATGTCAACTTTGAAAAATATTTGTTCTGAAGCCGAACCTAGAGAACTCTGAAGACTGTTCGGACAAAAAAGAAGTTTCCAAAATCGATTGCTATAACTGCACGGCTCACTTTAATGCTACATCTTTGCGTTGTCCTCGTATACAGAAACAAATTGAAAGTTGTAAAAATAGAACTGACTATGGATGTTCATAATATGACAACAAAAATGATTACAAACCACCCGCCTTTAAAGTGTCTACAAATTAATCTGGACAGAGGCTACATAGCAACACAGGAAGCGATTAAATACATTAATGACACCCAAATTGATATAGTAATTATTAGCGAACCATACGTTGGAAAAAACACTTATATGAAACCTTGTCCTAACTATAATATTTACCAATTCCCAACAGATCGTCACGTGAAAGCATGTATGCTCATAAGGCATAACATTGGATGTACACTTGGAATGTCTGAATATTCTACGTCAAATCTTTGTATAGTAGAAATAATAATCCGCGGTAAGAAAATATACTTGATTAGTACGTATGTCGAACCAAGAAATCATGAAATTAATACCCTTAATTCATTAGAAATGTTTCTACAGACGAAAATCACACTGTATCCATATTATTGGTGGGGACTTCAACGGTTGGCATCCTTTATGGGGTTCACCTCGAGCCAACCGACGAGGAAATAGCATCATAGATCTTATCACAACTAATAACCTCATTATTTGTAATTCTAGTAGTCATCCAACTTTTGAAACTATAACTCATAACATACACCGGGAATCGATTATTGATCTTACCCTCACATTAAACTCACCACCAAATCAAGTATTGAACTGGAAAATTACCAAAGACCTAAGTCCATCATCAAGGTCATAAAGATTTACACATAAATAAAAATTCTTTAATTAAAACAAAGAAACGTTCAACTTACAAATATAACACGAAAAATATAAAATGGGACCAGACAAAAGATGTATTTAAAAAAGAAATTTGCGAACACTTAAACTTAAACATCAATATTGAACAATTAAATTCTTCAGAGCTCGAAAATTACGTGTCAAAATTAACTTTAGCTATATAAAATGTCTGCAAAAAGTTATTTTCACAAAAAATACGATTTCGATCAGAGAGCCCCGTGGTGGAGTGATAAACTAGAGGAGTTAAAACAAAAAGTATTGTTACGCGCTCCAGTCAACGATACACTAGCGCCATCTAGTGTCAGGAACGAGAGCGAGGGGAGCATTGAGAAAATGACATCACAAATTACTCAACCGACAGCGCCTAGTCGAAACTCGAACGCTCGGTACCTTTCCCGTGTTTACTTGAACATTCTGGATATTTCTTTGCTAATTTAAATATATAGGCGCTGCAAGATGCGATCGAGGCAGTGTTGATTTGGGCGAAACAAGCGAAGCTTCGGAGTGGAATTAAGTGAATTAGTGTGTTTAAATTATTAGTGTTTTAACTTTAATTCTGTAAAGTAAATTAAAGTGTTAATTTAGGTAATTTTATCGGCAATTTTTATTGTCACGAACCTCAAGCTCGTAACAATTGGTGTCAGAAGTGGGATAAAATAATGCCGATTTTACCTAAGGAGGAAACGGAGGGTGTCCGTACCCGAAGTCAACGCCAGCAGGAGACGGACCAACGAAGATTTGGTGGTGCAACGCCGCAGACGTCGGAGGGCCAGCCACCGGCTGCAGGCCCGTCGGTAGCTCCTACATCTGCAGCACCTGACTTAGGTGCTCTGATGGGGATGCTGCAAGAGCAGGCTCGCCGACAGGAGGAACAGGTCCGTCAGTTGAAAGAGCAGCTGCAGAGCGGACAGGAGGAACAGGTCCGTCAGTTGAAAGAGCAGCTGCAGAGCGGACAAGAGGAACAGACCCGCCGACAGGAGGAACAGATGCTCCTCATGAAGGACCTTCACGCTACCTTCGGGAAGGAGATAAAGGAGGTGAAGGATAGGGTTGCTCAGCATGACAAACGCCTGTCGGAAGCTGAAACCCAAATCGCGAAAGCTGAAAACCGAATCGAGAAAGCTGAAACCCGAATCGACCAAGTAAACAATCGGGTTGACAACGTAATGGCTGACATGAAGAAATCACTGGACGAACTCAAACTTGGTGATGGAGCTACAGCTCCCGTAGTAGCTATTACACCTTCGCTACGTGGGTTCAAGGTGCCACCATTCGACGGGACTTCTTCCTGGTCAGGCTACAAAATCCAGTTCGAGGCTGTTATGAAGGCGAACGGCTGGAATAAAAGTCAGGCCATGACTGCTCTCACACTAGGCCTGCGCGACCAGGCCTTAACAGTTCTGGAAGCTCTCGGTGAGGAAGTGACTTATGAGCAACTCCTTGAGGCATTGGAGGCGAGATATGGCGACGCTCACCTGGAACACGTCTTTCGTGCGCAGCTTAAAGATCGTGTGCAGCGCATCAACGAAAACCTGCAGCAGTGGGCTCTAGAGGTGGAGAAGCTGGTGCGAAAAGCTTACCGGTCTGTACCTGCGCTCATTAAAGGGAACCTGGTGCAGACATTTATCGACGGCATCCGTGACCTGGAAGTCAGAGCTGCTGTGAGGCTCGGGCACCATGAGACGGTTAAGGACGCCTTGGCCCATGCACTGGAGGTAGAAGCCGTGCGGCAGGATCATCGTTCCCATCGCGTCAGGGAGGTTGCAGCCGCTACAGTTCGCGACCGCAACAAAGGATACAGCCCTAGGTGCTATGGCTGTGGGGAAAAAGGCCATCTTCGAATCAGCTGCCCTAAGCGAACCGTTGAAAGGAGAATTGATCGATCTCGAGAGGGTAGTGCAGCTAACGACACTGCCTGGCGGCGACAGGATCATCGTTCACCTCACGCTAGGGAGGTTACAGCAGTTACGGTTCGCGACCACAATAAAAGATATAGCCCTAGGTGCTATGGCTGTGGGGAAAGGGGCCATCTTCGGTCCAGCTACCCTGAGCACACCCTACGAAGGGAAGGTGAACGGTCTCAGAAAGGAAGTGCGGCTAACAGCACCGCCCAGCAGCAGCAGGAATACGACTTTACTATCAGACACTGCAGCGGGAAATCTCACGGCAACGCAGATGCATTGTCAAGAAGACCTTGTCCTGAAGATTGCAACCATTGTAGTAGGCAAGAGAGTAAGGAGGTGGTATCCGTGAGGATGCTCAGGACAGACCACCTCAGCAACGGGTGGAAGGACAACCTACGACATGCACAGCAGGAAGATCCGGACATCAAGCCGATTCTGGGATGGATGAAGGCCCGTGCTACCAAGCCTAAGTGGAGGGACGTCTCAGCGATGAGTTCAACCACGAAAAGCTATTGGGCCCAATGGGACAGCTTGCTGATTCAGGATGGAGTCCTGTGCCGTAAATGGGACAATGGTCGAAGAGACAGCTGTCGTTTGCAAATGGTTGTCCCTAAAGCTAAAGTGCCGAATGTTCTACAGTTGTGCCATAATGGTCGTTCAATAGTCCATCTGGGAGTTAAACGAACTCTACTGAAGGTCCGAGAACAGTTTTACTGGGTCCATTATCGTGACGATGTCGAGGATTGGTGTCGTACATGTACAAGTTGTGCGGCCGAGCGGGGACCTCGGACACGTAGTAGAGGAGCACCGGAATTGTACAATGTTGGTGCACCACGGGATAGGACAGCCCTTGACATTGCGGAGCCGTTACAGAAAGGCGCAAGAGGGACTCCTAAGATCGTCCATGTGAATCGCTTGGCGCGTTATTATGGGGCCGATAATGCTCGGGACGAGCATGTCTTAGGAGGGGGCAGTGTTACGCGCTCCAGTCAACGATACACTAGCGCCATCTAGTGTCAGGAACGAGAGCGAGGGGGAGCATTGAGAAAATGACATCACAAATTACTCAACCGACAGCGCCTAGTCGAAACTCGAACGCTCGGTACCTTGCCCGTGTTTACTTGAACATTCTGGATATTTCTTTGCTAATTTAAATATATAGGCGCTGCAAGATGCGATCGAGGCAGTGTTGATTTGGGCGAAACAAGCGAAGCTTCGGAGTGGAATTAAGTGAATTAGTGTGTTTAAATTATTAGTGTTTTAACTTTAATTGTGTAAAGTAAATTAAAGTGTTAATTTAGGTAATTTTATCGGCAATTTTTATTGTCACGAACCTCAAGCTCGTAACAGTATTAAAGAATCACCACACAATACAGAAATTGAAACGCGGCAAAAAATCCCTGACGGAGGCATTAGTTGTAAAGGTATCACTAAAAAATGAATATTCACAAGCAATCAGTGCTGCATCAACAGAACACTTCAGGGAATTTTGTAACAAGCAAGGAAAAGAGGACGTTTGGAGTGTAACGAACTGGTTACTTAAAACAACACCTTTATCACAACCTCCTTCGACCCTCAAAAATAAATCTGGACATTACACTTCTACTACCCAAGAGACCGCTGAAACTTTTCTTAAGGAATATTTCCCTTAAGATGAACCTGATACAGATCCACGGCACATTAAAGTAAGAAAACTCTCTGAAAAAATACCAGAAACACCACCAGAGCCCATATTTACAACAGACGAAGTACTACATGCACTGGCTTCCATGAACCCTAATAAGGCACCAGATCTCGACAATCTTACTGCTGATATATGTACATTCCAAAAGCTTGGAAAATAGCTTATATAAAAGTTATACCAAAATCCCACAAAAACGAACTAAGTACATCCTCATACAGACCAATAGGCCTCATAAATGTCTTCGTTAAAGCTCTTGAAAAACTGATCGTCAAACGGCTTAAACATCACTTGTATACTACCGGCGCCATGAGCAACATGCAATTCGGGTTTAAAGAACAAACCTCAACTGCTAACGCAATACAAAAGGCACTTGATGTAATTCAGGACGCTAAAACCAAAAAACTACAAGTACTTGCTATATCTCTTGACATATTGTATGTCAAAATCTAAGAATAAATAATATCTATAACTTAAGAGATATAGTTAAAAAAGAATCTACCACAAATACATTTATGAAACAGGTAAAAAACATTTGTTAAGTCTTTAAAAAAGTTCAATTCAAACTTAATAGAATAGAACTAAAAATCGAATGTGATACAACTACCCGAAACAAATTAAACATCCTAAAGTAAAAATAAAATCTTTATTATTATAAATAGTTTTCAGTTATATTTAACTGAAAAATATAAACAATCTAAATAACACATATTGTATACGGTATTTTAGAAAATATCAAATCGCCTTTCATTAATAAAAAAAAACCTAACCTAACCTAACCCAGTTCCGTACCGCCCGCCGTCGCGAACGCATCATTTTTAAAGTGCTCCGGTCGTTAAAAATCATTTTAGTGGGAAAAAGTGCTCCGATTTGCCGTGATCTGGTGGTTATATTGGTTTTGAGCTGTGGTGAAAATTTCAAGTGATATTCAAGGATATTTGCAACGGAGATAAGCTAAAAGCTGCAAAAGGTAAAATTTTTACTCCTTTTTTTGCAAACGCTGCTAAAAGGAAATCTATAACTTTACTTAATTAGTGTCATTTTGTGGGTCTTCCTAGCGCCTAGGTTTCTCCGTTAGTTCCAGATTTTTTCGCTAGGAAAACACTGAAATACAGCGAAAAAACTGTAAAACCACGAGGCACCGAAATTACAAACCAGACATCCGTACTTATTTTTGCTAATCTCTTACAGCCCTATTAATAAACACAGACTTGATCGAGATTAACTTTACTCCTAGTTTAAAGCTTAAAATATCTAATTTCAGTATTAATAAACACAGAGTAAGGAGGGAGTAAACTAATGCGAATCTACTCTCAGAATAAAAGTTAATCCTTGGCGCTACCTAGTTTAACGACTGAGTAAGCATAGACTAGTCGCGTATTTTGACATTTTGTAAAACTTTACGTTGTTGAGTTCATAAGTTGTAAGCACTAGTAACAAAAACAGCATAATGGATTAAAATGCCAAGAAGTAATGTGGAGCAGAACAAAGTGATTGTAGGTTTTTATTCATTATATGGATTTAGAAAAGTGATTGGGGTTATTGATTGCCACATATTCTAATCCCGAAAGTTGCTGGAAACATCGAACAATACTACATAAACAGGAAAGAATACAGTTCAATAAATGTACAAGTAAGTTTTATAGCACCTAGCTAGCCCATCTTTGCCATATACGTACTTAGTTATTTTCTTAAATTCAATACAATCACCTCAATATATTAATTCATATTAAAGAAGTTATGAGTGCTTTATTCCAGGTTGTGTCAAATGAAAATTTAGAGTTCATGGATACAGTGGCACATTGGTAAGGCAGCACATATGACTCAAGAATATTTAATGAAAGTCGCATTAAAACAAACTATTGAGCAGTCAGAATTTAAAGGCAGACTTCTCGGGTTTCTGGTTATGCTTGTACTCCTTATTTATTCACTCCTATCTTGCATCCTAATAAACAAAAGGAAGGAATGTACAACCGGTCGCACATCTGGGCCCATAACACTGTAGAACAATGCTTTGGAAGGAAGCAAAGGTTTCGGTGTTTACTGCGAGGACTAAATACTAAATAAGAAGATACAAAACTATATACATTGCAATTCAAAAGCAAGATCTGCTTAACGATGTAGTATAAGGAGATGATGAAAATGTACCAGTCACACAATTAGTAAACTCCGTTAGAGGAAATTCTGTTCGGGCACCATTTATTAACGATTTAAAAAAAATATACAAAAATTACATGTACAAAAGATTTTATTTATCCAAAAAAAAAACAAAAATGGTTATTTAAATTATTTTGCCCTTCACGCTCTTAGTTTTTCCACCGAGTCCGAAAACAACGCGAGGAACAAGGAACAACATGTAACGCTTATCTCATGTCAAACTCAAAATATTGCCTGTCACTGTCATTAATGTCATCATCAAGCATTGAATTCATTCACTAATCATTCACTGACTCACTCTTTTTACTTTAAAAATAAGTGGGTTGCCATAGCGCAAGCGTTAATCCCGGCGTAAATAATGTATAGTTAGTCCGAGGTTACACCTTGTTTATTAATAACATTGTAATAACGAAGTAAATAGTCAGTTACTCTGAGATTAGCTAGTCTAAGTGTAACTTCGAATTAAGCTTGGAATAAGCAATTTTTATTAATAAGACAGTTAAGGTGTAGGACCATTGCCACAGTACAACAAATACTCCTGCAGGCAAATCCGGCAAATAACCAAGTAGTTATAGTTGAAAAACCAATTTTTTCAACTTTGTGTCAAATTTGAGGAGGCCTATCTTGTGATTTTCAGCGATAACTATATCTTTTTTATAGATTATTCGACTATAAATATCTATCGGCTTTATTGTTACAAAAAGCTGTTTTTTTTATTTAAAAAACCATTTTCACGTGCTCCAGCCTCCGAATTCTTGCGGGTGGTTTTGGAGAGGTTTATAAATAGGCGAAAAAATATTCTCCAAAAAACCGTTTACAGAAATAAATTATCTCTAAAACTTAGGAAGTTACAGATTTTTTTAACATATTTTTCTCAAATAAAACCTAAAATACTGAAAATTTCCATAAATACAATATTTACCTATAATACGCTTCACGTGAGCTTTCGATAGAGCCCAGTCGACCAGTTTATTCCTTCCCGTCACTGAGTTGAGAAAATTAGGTCTAATCACCCGCCATTTTAAAATTAAAATAACTCGAATATCTCACGTAACAGACGTGCCAAATTGGTCGTACTTGGGCTTATTTTGATCAGGGCAGCTAGGCGAAACCGAATTTCGTATTACCTTGCATGAAAAAGGTCGATGGGTTTGGACGCTGGAAACGTGTAGCCTCAACTGTCCTCTACAAATTGAACCCAAACTTGGACCATTTAGAGCAAGGAAAAGCTGAGCAACACTAGAAATAAATTTTAAGACCGCCATATTGGAATTTTTTCCTCGCTTATAACTAAGGGCTCGATTGTCCCATCACAGTTGTGTTTGGACTTAAACTCTTTGGGTGGACCTAAGGAATCCGAATCTGGTCAAGTCTTCATTAAAAAGACCGAAAGCTCAGGACCTATAAAATGTGAAGTCTCAAATGCCTTGACCATTTTTAGCAAGGAACACCTGAGAAACACTCGAAATAAATTTTAAGACCGCCATATTGAAAATTTTTGCTCCATTATAACTCAGGGTCCGATAGTCTTTTAAGTGTCGAGTTTGGACTTAAACTTTTTGGCTTTACTAGAGGAATCCAGATCTGATCAAATCGACACTAAAAAAATGTCATGCAAAAGTAGATCATCTGGTATGAGCTCGACTAAGTCGAAGCTATCAAAGACGGTTAGGGGCGTGAGCTCAACGCCTAGCGTGGTTCTACGCAAAAAAGTCGTTATTCAAAATGCGGCTACTTCTGGAAGGGCAGCTGAGGAGGAGCAAGATATTAAAGGCCCAGGAATTGGTGAGCCAGGTCTTTGTCCCGACAACATCGTTCCATCTAGAAGCAGCTATGGAGTCTCTGGCGTGGAGTCATGGGCCTCAGAACTTAGACTCCGAGAGCGGCAGTTCTATAACGATGGGCATTGATGAAGAACTGAGCGCGTTGGGCCTCTGCAAGCGAGTCCGGGAAACTGAAGATGAGTGGTCTGATGGCGACAGTGTAGTTAGTGAGAATAGCAAAAGATCTAGCATACTGCCACCAGCATACAGAAGAGCAGGCATCTCAATGGATTTGGCAACCCAAAGAGCGAATGAATTCCTGCTTTCTGGAAAAGAAGCTCTGGAGAAAGCAGGCAATATGAAGAAAGAATGTAAGAGTAAAGTGCATGACTGTCTTCAAGGCCTCTATGAGACTGTGCTTTCGCTGTTCGACTCACGCTCTAGATACCGGCTGGTGGTGGAGCAAGAAAGATGCCGGGCTGCTAAGGAGCTAGTTCGAATCGAACGGGCCCATAACAAACAATTGGCAGAAATTCAAAATTTACAATTCAGTAAAGTTGTGGAGGCTTATGAGGCAATCAAAAGCACAGGCAAAGGCGTTGAGGCGATACGATCTTGGCTGAGCTACGAGATGGATAAACCAATAAAGGCGATAAGTAAAATCCAATTGGAAGTTCACGGATTAATTACCAAGACGCAGTCAACTTCCATAAGTGAAAAACCTACTACCCACTCTGAGAAATGCATAGAAAACTTTGCATTGCTTCTATCAAAAATATCCGAACTAAATCAGAATATAACAAACCTAAGTCAGGAGGTAGAGAAACTATCAAATAGGAACACAGACATAGAGACCATAAAACCGGTCCCAGAGCAGGTCATCACACAGCCAGATCCACGATTGGATCAGATAATTGCACATATTCAAGACACTAGAGAAATTATAAAAACTTATAATACAAACTTAAAAGAAGATCTAGAAAACCTAATTAAACCTATAACAAGCTTGCTAAAACTGTACTAAATGAAATAAGCGATCTAAGGGACTGTAATACAACGCAAATGGCATTTCAAGCGAATAATGGACTTGGAACTGAACTCGCAATCACAGAGATTAAAGATAAGATAAACGAATTGCAAAACAAGTTGAATACCTCTACAGAAGAAGCAAATAAGCGAATAATTCAGGCAGAGTCAGCAAAAACACTTACCAGGAGTAATACAAAATCCTACGCGGAAGTAACTAGCACTCCTCGCTATGCGATGATTGTTGAATCCGTAGATCCACGCTCGACATGTGATGAAATCTTAAAACAAGTCAAAAAGGATGTTGATCCTGTTGAACTCGGTATACGAGTAAATAAAATAGCCAAACTAAAAAATCTGCGAGTGGTAATCAACTGTGACTCCCAACAGGATAGACAGCTTTTAAAAACAGCCATCGGAGATACTTGTGACAGATTAACAGTATCCACGCCGTCAACCAAAATCCCCAATTACGGCTAGTAGACGTCATAAACGACCTTCATGATGTAAAACTTGCCAGAGCCATAATAAGTCAAAACCGCAGCTTAATAACAGGTTTAACAGAGGACCAAAAAACCGTCAAGGTCATACGTAGGGCTAAGGGAATAACTAAAGAAGTGATTAATGTCATACTTGAGGTTTCACCTCAAATGTGGACCAACTTGAAAAATCAAAAGTTGCGAATAGGCAATCAGGTTGTCCCATGTGTCGATCAATCACCATTGACACAATATTACAAGTGCCTGAGCTTTAACCACAAAGCTAAGGATTGTCGGAACAGTCTTTGTTGTGGATATTGTGCTGAGGGGCACGACACAAGAGAATGCCAAAACCGCAATAGTGCTCCCAAATGCTGTAATTGCATAAATGCAAAAAGGAGTAATATTCTGCACCCTGCATATAGCCCAGAATGCCAAGAATGGCAGAAATGTGATAATATTGCAAGATCGTCTGTTTCATACTGCTAAGACTGCTTCCTCTTTGGTCCGAGACTTGTTTGTGAGTAGACGTATCGCGCTTTATTTTTCAAATTCGTAACTAATATACATAGAAAAACCCGCTGTAATCGTTGCACATTAAAGTCGACATAGTCTGAATTAACCTAAAAATATTTAATCTATCACAATATTTGTTGACATCTGCCTGCGTGTCGCGTCCCCCTCATACCTCACGTGCAAGCGTGTCAACTGCTATATTTTGGCCCGTTCTTGCGCCGCAACGTCGTAAACGCACAAGGTCGTGTATCACCGCTACGAAGAGCGCGCTACGGGCTACTACGGCCTACGTAAAAACCAACGCGGTTACGACCTTCGCATCTGTGTGCTACGATATCGCTGCATAATTGAACTGCGCAGTATTCGAACGCATTGTTAACTAAAAGATGGAAAGTGATATGAACAGATCGTTATCTGATTCTCATATTCATCGGGAAGCAGTTCGGGACACTGAAACTCCCAACTATGTCACCCAACGTAATAAGAGATGCAGGGGGGACTTAGAAGAGGAAACTTTTGAAGCGTTTAAGCAAGATATGATGGCAGCCCTTCAAACTACGATGCAAAATGAATTTAAGAAAATTAATCCAATCCTTCAAGACATCAAAAATACAAATGAAAACATAGAAAACTCTATATCATTTTTAGCCGCACAAAATGAGGAATTCAAAAAAAGAATAGAACAACTGGAGTGCGAAAACAAAAAGGACAAAGAGTACATAACTTTACTTGAGGAACAACTGGAGGACGTTAGAAGAGAAAACCAAAAAAGGAAACTTTGAAATAAAGAATGTGCCACAAATTGAACCCAAAGAAAACAAAGACGATCTAATAAAAATGGTTTTATCCTTATCAAAAACGATAGACTGCCCTATAACCGAAAATGATATCACTGACATTTATAGAATACGAGCAAAGAGAGTAACCACCAATAGTACCCCAATTATTGTGGAAACAAGTTCGGCTATTCTAAAGTCTTCGATTTTACAAAAATGCAAGGCTTATAATATTAAAAATAAAGAAAAGCTGCGAGCTAAACACCTGGGTTTTAGATCGAGGGAAGACACACCAATATATGTATCAGAACAACTAACGTCTAAGGGGGCTAGATTACATTATCTTGCCTCGCCAAAACGAAATCATATAAATTTTGTTGGACATCGTACAGACGTGTCTATTTACGGAAGACAAGCGATTCCCCTGTTATTCCGATAAGGTATGAAGCTCAAGTACATAACCTCATACAACAAACGTGACTATGCAGTGATATTATAGTGCAGGTCCTACCGTTATTATTACACACTGTGTTTACTATAAATCTGCCCTGATACGGAAGAAGGCGGCTAAGTGCATTTTGCCGATTTTGAGCTTTCAGCACCACTAAACAAAGCAAAAAATTCTCTATCGGCCGATGTTGGAATCATATTTTTACGATTAATGGTTCCAGAGATATATTAAGGATTTTGGCGGTTAAGTGCAAAATTTTCTTTGCTATCATAAGCTAGAAATCAGTTACGATGCACTGTTACGCTACAAAGCCATTAAGAGATTTTAACAATTTATTTTCTTAATTGAAGTATAATATTTGATATTGTAAAACTAAGAAAAAGTGTAGTTAAATGCATTTTTTTAAGCTAAAAGGCAGTTAGCCGTAGATAACTGCTTTATTCCTTAGCAGCATTTTTGCTAGAGTAAGTCGTAATAATACGCTGAAAAGCGGTAAACACTATTAGTAGAAGCTAAAAAACATCTAAAAGCACTTAATTTCTTTTAAGCATAGAATTTAAAAAATGTATTAAAATTACAAAATTCACATAAAAGCAGTCACGACTTTTTAGCGTATGATTAACCTTTGAATTATTGAAATAATATTGAAACAGCGGCTAAATTAATATACTACGCTTAAAAGCATTTAAGTGTAAGTTTAGCAATCGATGTGTGCGTAGAGAATTCGATCGGTAAAAAGTGCGCCAGAAGTGTATATTTCTTGGTTTGGATTTTTTATTTGGATCATTGCGTTCCGAGACGTCACGGGAGAAAGCCGCATGCTTAGCACGTCGATTTTTTGGCGCCAACACGTTAGTTATAAGGTAACTAGATACCTACTTAATAATGTTTGTAGTTGCATATTGTATCATTATGATATTATTATTGAGTAATACTACTTAAAAGCTGGTATTTAATCCATCAATTTAAGCCATGCACATATTTTAAATTTAAGTTCATATCTTTCTCAACTGTCATCTTCATTAAGATTGGCACGTATAGCGTACTAACTAACCACAATCAATATTAAACATTTTAGCGACTCATATCGTAAACCCCTGATTTAATACTCAATAATAACACATTTTATTTAATACGTTTCTTATATGCCAGCTTTATATTCATGATAAAATATTATTAAAATACAATGCAGCCAAGGATTTTTTTTAATTTATAGTTAGACGTCGGGCCCCATAATTAATATTATTTGCTTTTATGAAAGGCAAAAATGTTTAACAATATATTTCCTTGTGCATGATTGTAGATGAAATCCAGCCTCCACCAGTTAATAGACTAATATTTTTCCTTATTTGATATTAAATATTTTCCAAACATAACATAGCTGACCTCCTTTCTTTTACATTATTTGAGTACTTATATTATTTTACAGATTGAATAATGTCTCGGTTTAACAGAGGAAAGAAGTTAGTAAGCATGGCAATTAAAGAATCGGCAGATGACCGTAAACCATTTGAACATAATCAGTGGGCCCAGTCGACACGAATGGGTCCCCATTCTTCGATAATTAATTCACTTTGGTCTCGATCATACTCGATGGATATTAAGTTTAAGGAACATATTTTAAGTGATTCTGAATCAATTGATAAAGTTCTGTCAACTCCAAAAGATGCGTGGGAGCAAATATTCAAACTGGATAATTCGCAACAAAAAAATGAAGATACATCAAAAATTGACTTAACTGATAACGAACAAAATTCTGTGAATAGTTTTTTTATGAAGAAATGATACCATCTGTAAGCGATGGATTTGATTGTAATGAATTGAGCACTACAGATAAAAACTATGTGCCACCAGAGAGTATGTCCCAAACTAACTCCAAATCCATAGAAAATAACAACCAATTTATTACTTACTCTTTGCCTCCCACTGCACGTCTTTCAGAATCTGTTGAACAGCACTATCACCTTGAATTTATTGATAAAGATTTTAACTCCAATGATCGTTTGAATGACAAAAATTATGCGCCGGCAGCAAACTTATCGCTGAATAGCTCCGAATCGGTAAAAATACACAATCTGTCTATTAATTACTCCTTGCCGTCTACAGTACATCTTCTAGAATCAATAGAAGAGCAACATTTTTTAGAATCAAGCGGTGAAGATCTCGACTCTGACGATTCTGTAAGAGATAAGGACTACGTGCCATCAGCGGAGATGCCACAAAATAGTTCTGATCCCGAAGAAGACGATAATCAGTCTATTTCATACTTATTTCCGCCTACTATTCAACATGATAAAAAAGTGAATAAACAAAAGTCAGATTTAGCAGGCACTGAAAAATTTAATATCGTAAACGATATGATTGAGCAGAAGAAAACATCTAAAAAAACAATCGCAGCCAAAACCCTGGAAACCAAAGAATTCAGAAATGCAACTACAAAAATAGAAACACTGTTATCGTTATGTAGAAATGCTATTAATAAAAATATATATCAAAAGCAAGAAAATCAACCATTTTTATATACATGTAATGACGATATGCGTGATTATAGTGAACAAGAAAAAGTAACTGTGTACATAATTGTTGAACAAGAAACGCCTACTAGTCCAGAAGATAATATAATAATTGATACTAATTTAGAGTGCGTATCCGAGGAAATAATAGAGAAATAAAAAAATACCACGGAGCAACTGTACACTAAATCCGGAAAATAACGTAAAAGAAAAACGTTTCAAAAAAGTTTAAAGGAGAGACAACTCGCTGAAAAAACAAAATACATAGAAAAACATGCTGTGAAAGAAGGGTGCAAAAACAGTTGCTTGAAAAAATGTAACACAATATTTAGTGAAGAGACAGGAAATATATAAACAATTATTACTGGGGTTTGAAGTGGAGAGAACAGCGCATATTTTTGAAACAGAGTGCTCGTCTTGCTACACCTAAGCGAAAAGTTACAACACCCCCAAAAATGCATGCTAGGCGCACGTTTTTTTTTTTCAGAAAAACGGACGACAGATTGAGGTTTGTAAGCATTTTTTACTTACAACACTGGGTTATAAAAGCTCTAATGATAAAGTATTATATAATGCTTTAAGCGAAGAAATCGTGAAGGATGAAATGATACAAAAACTGAACATTATAATAGAGAGAGTGTCATCATATACAAACATTTCATCCAACAAATTCACACTATCGAAGAGAGCATGCTCCGAAATGAAAATATTTGCCTAGTGACATAACTGTGAAATTGATGCATGCTGATTTCATAGAAAAACAATCACGTTTCAAAATATCCTACGATTTTTATAGAAAAGTAGTGAAATCTTTAAATATCTCCTTCACACAACTAGGCCACGAGGAATGTGAGATATGTGAAGCTCATAAAATACATTTCTAATCTGAAAATCATGATAAAGACAGTATTTTTGATGACTGTGTAAAATGTTTAGATTACAGGAATCACAAATCGCGAGCACTAAAAGCTAGAAAACTTTATTTAAAACATAAGGAAGAAAAGAAAAATGAACCCAACCACATTTACTATAGCACAGATTTGGAAAAAGTTATAATGTTACCAAGATTAGAAACTTTTAAGGAAGTAGTTTTTTGTCAAAGACTGTTAGCATTTAATCAAACCTTTGCTCCGATAGGAAAATCTAATACAAATCCATACGCTGTTTTATGGCACGAAGCCATAGCTGGCCGTAAACAAGAAGGCATTATTAGTGCCTTTAATGTTTTTCTTATGCAGAGTCGAGTACATAATTTCATTGATTTGTGGCTAGACAATTGCGCGGCTCAAAATAAAAACTGGCTATTGTATTTTTACCTAGTCTACATTATAAACTCCAGCGAAATCAGTGCCAAGCAAGTTAACCTTAATAATTTTGAATCCGGACACACCTTTATGAGTTGTGACCACTTCCATCACCAAGTGGAACTTTCAATGAAAAGAAAAAAGAAACTCCACGATTTTCAAGACTTTATTGAAGCAGTGTCTGCTGCCAATTCCGCAAAAGTGACTGTTAAGGAAATGAAAACCTTCTATTTCATTAACGTTATTGACTATACATCTCTAAGAAGAATCCAAACTTCAAACCCACGTGCGTATATGCGAATCGTGGTGCAAGTAATATTCAAAAGAGGATCGTTTAATTTGTTTTACAAAACTGACTTTGATGGGTAAGTAAACGAACTAACTTTTCTAAAAGATACGTATTTAAAATCTAAAACAGGACCGATTTCTGTAATAACGTCTAGAACAAATCCAAGAGGCATAAAAACTTCAAGAAAAGAGAATATACTGAAAAAACTTAGCAAATTTATGCTGCCTTATAAGCAAACGTTTTGGAAAAATTTACCTACCAATGACAATGAAAAGACTGATTCTGATGAGGAATGAATTTATTAATAATGTAGGGTAGTATTTAAAAAATAATGATTGCTGATCTCAGTGTAGAGTCACTCAGTGAGACGATAAATAATATTTAAAAGTATCTCTTCAAAAAAGCGTTAAAAGTCTGATTACACTAATTAAGATTTAAGAATGTAACTTTTATTTGTTGATTTTTAAAATATTTTTGTTATTTTTTTTTCCTTAAAATTATTGTAAGATTGATAATTACCTCTTTATTTTAGAATGAAGAAGTGAGTAAAAAGTCTGATTACCAGATATAATAATTAAGTTTTAAAAATAAAGGTTTTGTTATTGAAATTTTAGAAATCATTTTCTTGTTTTCCTAACGATCCAAAGTTATGGTGTCCTTCAAAGCACATTTTTATTTTACACTTAGCAACTTTTAAACTTACATAATAGTAATATATCTATGCTAATGCTAACCAAAAAAGCAGTTATATAAGATTGATGTGAATTTAACTGCCTTTTAGATTAGTAATACTTCCATTTAATTTAATTATTTGCTAATAAACTAAACTGAAAGGCAGTGAAATCACTAAATTGCAATAAAGCATAATCTACGAGTATAATTTAAATTATACGTCAGAAATCAAAAGAACGTTAAAGCAGGTTAGCCGCATTTTTGCGTATGACTATTCTTAGTAATACACTAAAAAGCGGATATGGTACACTTAGCTGCCTTTTATATTATGATAAATATTCAAATATAATGGTACAATACTTACGTTAACTACATTCTTGGATTTTACAGAAGAGTATGGCATTAATTGCAATAAAACATATTAACAAAAGTTACGTAATTTTTTTACATGTATTTCAATATTTAAAACTTTTTACTTACGTATATCAAGAAAACCGGTTTTGCGCTTTTTTTCAATTTTTCTCGAAACATACATTTGTGGCTTAGCCGCCTTCTTCCGTATCAGGGCAGAAATATCGCTTTAATTTGTACTGATGATGTATTCCTGTTTTATTGCGCACATATACTAAACATATTAAGATGTACTTTAAAGGTAAGGTTTTGTAGATACACATACCTAATATGCATTGCTACTTCACTGTTCCAAAAATTGATTTTTCTTTGTTCCACTCATACACATTTATTTACACAAACACACATTAACAACTTCCTCAAATCTACACAAAATAACCATATGATAATTTATAAAAAGCTACTCACTGGTACTTTCTATAATCATGTTAAAAATGTGTTCTATAAAAACCGTCACAATCGTCAAATGGCTCCTTCATTTTATAATAGAATTTATGTGCAACGTCAGGAAGTATTTAATCCAATCTTTATATGGATAGCTTGTTAAAAACCGTAACAGAGATTGATAAAGCGGAAATTGCAACCTCTAACATGTGTGATATTATTAATTTTTAATCCTCAGTAGTTAAAATACTTAACACAGATCTCACAATTATTTCACAAAACATGAGGGGTATTTATTGTAATTTTGATTATCTTTGCCTTACATTGTCACATTTCAAGTTTTTGGTAGATGTGATAGTATTGACTGAGTGTCAAATTGATCCAAAAAAAATTATACCACAGTTAAATAATTATACATCATTTACAACAACAAATCATTTGAATCGGTGTGACGGAGTTGGAATCTACGTAAGAACGGATTATAAAGTTAAGGTTACCGAGATCCTGCTTTCGAATGCTTCATGTCTTCAGATTACCATAAATGACTTCACTATCCTAGGGATTTATCGCTCACCATCAACCTCGGATGCAGAAAAATTCGTATATTCACTAGACAATAACTTGAATAACCTAAAGACATTTAAAACTATAATTATTACGGGAGACATAAACATAAATATAATAAATGACGACAATTTACAGACAAACGAGCGTAAAAATAAAATAAACTACTTAAACATGCTAGCTACACACGGCATGTTACCAGGACATACCCTGCCAACTAGAAACAAAAACTGTTTGGATAATTTTATTTTAAAACTAAATAAATCCAAAATGCTGCTTCTATATACGTTCTGAATGCTACTATTACTAACCATGACATGATTTTTCTAAAACTATCCAATATAAAAGATGAAACTAATTCTACTAAAATAAGGACCTCTATCAACCTTCTACAAGCAATCGAATCATTTAAGGATTTGGATCTTAATGATTTCTTATATTTACGCGAACACTACACATTGAAATAATACTAATTTTTACGGAATTTATCGCGTATATTTAACTTTTTTACCCGACGTATCGAGAGCTTTACAGCACCCATGGTCACGGGAAGGACTGAGATGTTCAACGTCCAGCTGTCACAGTTAACCGCGGTTACCATAGATTAAAATTTAACTTTTGTTCCGATCTACACAGTATGAACTTATGGTATCATGGAGTCTTGCAGTTGTATGCTTGGGTTGGGATTTAATTTTATTTATTATAGGATCCCAAGCAGATGGTAGCACCCAGCCATCTTCTCTATTGAAATTAGGATGTTTTTTGATTTCAATAGCCTCGCGAATCATCCTTGGAAGGAATCGGTGTTCTTTAGCGAGGATTTGTGGTCTATCAAATCTGATGTAGTGACGGGGGGCGATCCTGTACATGTTCAGCTGATGTGAAGAATCGACGCTCCGGGAAGTCTGCAGTCTGTGAACATGTACAGGATCGCCCCCGTCACTACATCAGATTTGATAGACCACAAATCCTCGCTAAAGAACACCGATTCCTTCCAAGGATGATCCGCGAGGCTATTGAAATCAAAAAACATCCTAATTTCAATAGAGAAGATGGCTGGGTGCTACCATCTGCTTGGGATCCTATAATAAATAAAATTAAATCCCAACCCAAGCATACAACTGCAAGACTCCATGATACCATAAGTTCATACTGTGTAGATCGGAACAAAAGTTAAATTTTAATCTATGGTAACCGCGGTTAACTATGACAGCTGGACGTTGAACATCTCAGTCCTTCCCGTGACCATGGGTGCTGTAAAGCTCTCGAAACGTCGGGTAAAAAAGTTAAATATACGCGATAAATTCCGTAAAAATTAGTATTATTTCGATTTGGATCTTCATGACATGCTACTACATACTAATCCCACTTATCTTACTGATTTGTTAATTGATAAATTAAGGCAATGTATTTTAACAAACACAATAACCATGACAATTCCATGCAAAAATCGTATTTTAAAACCATAGATTACAATAGGTATTCTTCGTTGTATAAGAAATAGGAACGATATGCAGAAAAAACTGAAACGTGACCCAAAAAACTTAATCCTAAAAATAACATATAGACGCTATCGAAATCACTGTAATGCTTTGATTAAAAATTTAAAGCGGAATTACGAAAGAGATCAACTAATTAAAAATAAAAAAATCCCAGGTTACTTTGGAAATCTATGAATGACATCACGCATCGTAAAGTAAATAAATATAATATATATAATATAATATTCCACAACTATCACACAACGCCATCTAGTCCCAAGCTAAGCAGAGCTTGTGTTATGGGTACTAGACAACTGATAAACATACTTATATATTTCTAAATACATAAATATTATAGATAAATTACACCCAGACACAGAACAAATGATCGTGCTCATCACACAAACATTTGTCCTGGGTGGGGATCGAACCCACGACCTCCGGCATAGCAGTCAGGGTCACTAACCACTAGACCAGCAGGCCTGTCAATAATATTCTTCTTAACTGTAAATCAACGCCTAAAGAATCTGTAAATTACATAAATGCCTATTTTGCAAATATTGGCAAATCTCTAGCTGATAATATTTTAAAGCGTCAAACAAATTGGGGTACACTGTCTGATAATTATAGTGATTTAAACCCATTTTCTTCCTTTGTCTTATTAGAAACTGACCCGGATGAAGTTTATGAAATTTTAATGGGATTAAAATCGGACAGTACCGCGGGCTGGGATGGTATACAAACGAAATTTCTGAAACATGTTGGCAAAGAAACAGCCCCCGTCATTGCTCACTTAGCTAACCTCTGCATAAGACAGGGTATTTTTCCTACTGCGCTCAAACATGCTATCGTCACTCCGATACATAAGGGTGGAGATAGAGACGAAGCCAGTAACTACAGACCCATATCAGTTCTTCCGGTTATTTAAAAAATATTAGAAAAAAATATAAATAGCAGATTAATTAGCTTCCTAAACAAATATCAACTAATATCTAACTCACAATTTGGCTTTAGGCGAGAGATTTCAACAGATGACGTTATAAGTGCATTAACGTCTCACATTACTGAAAAAGTCGATAGAAATAAAAAGTGCATTACAGTTTTTTTAGATCTTCAGAAGGTTCTCGATACCGTCTCTGTCCCCATCCTTATGCGCAGATTGGAATCAGTGGGTATCAGGGGTACTCCCCTAGCTTTGCTGTGTGATTATTTGCGTGATCGTAAACAGAGTGTTAGGGTTGGTGACTGTATTAGCGAGCTAGCAGACACAACATATGGTGTCCCCCAGGGAAGTGTGTTGGGACCAACTCTCTTTTTAATTTATATCAACAACCTTTGTAACTTGGATATTCGTAATGGTAAATTATTTTCATGTGCTGACGACACCGCTGTAGTTTTCTCTGGTTCAACATGGGACGAAGTACATGGCTTTGTTCAAGAAGGTCTGGCCCAAATAGCTCAATGGTTAGATAAAAATTTATTGACTTTAAACGCCTCTAAGACCAATTATATATGTTTCACAAATTATAACAGCACTCAGCCAAATACAGATTTTCAAATAAAAATTCACTCATATAACAATTTCTCCAACCAAAATTGCTCATGTGATGGCATAGATAAAATATCTAAAACCAAATATCTTGGAGTAATGGTTGACCAGCGCCTTGCTTGGAGTGCCCACATTGACCTACTGATTGGCAGAATTCGCAAACTAACTTGGATTTTTAAAACTTTGAGACACGTTGCCGACGCAGATTTATTAAAACAAATATATATATATATATATATCGCTAGCACAATCTATCCTTATCTACTCTATCACAGTCTGGGGTGGAGCCACCAAAACCAAATTTCTGGAACTAGAGCGAGCTCATAGATCTTTGCTTAAAGTGATTTATTTTAAACCTTATAGGTTTCCAACCGTCAGTCTATATTCCCAATGTGGCCTACTGTCTGTAAGGAAACTTTACATTTTACACGCGATACTAAAACTTCACAGAAAACTGCCCTACAACCCCTTTAGACACGTTAAAACTGCCTACGCTAGGCGACAATTTAGAAGACAATCTGCACATATTTATAATAAATTAAATAAAATTCTGAATTTTTACCCTACAGTGACACACACGTGCAAGAACAGACTACAGAGCTGGCTTCGAGGTAAAAACTATGATGAAATTGAGAACCTTATCCTACATTAACATATGCTGTGTATTATATAGTCATAATTCTATTCACTAACTCACATATACACCCGCATGCAAACACACACACACGCACACGCACATGCAAACGCACACGCACACGCACACGCACACGCACACGCACACGCACCACGCACACACACACACACACACACACACACACACACACACACACACACACACACACACACACACACACACACACACACACTCATAAACTTAACAATTTTTTTTTAAATTAAATTGTTAATTAATTGCTTTTGCGCTTACTTAAGTTAGCACTTAACTATTAACCATAATGCTTCTCTTTTGACACCGTTTAATCCTAATTGTTGATATTGTCTCGCTGTAGGTAATACTTACTATAACACAGTGTATCTTTTGTAATCTTGGGAAGGAGCGGAGTCTCCTAACAAAAGTATCATACTTAAAAGGAAATTCCGGCCATTAGTCATGTTACTATGTAAAAGATACTGAATAAAGATTTTTCATTTTCATTTTCATTTTCATTTTTAAGAAGCAGACAACGACTGATTAAATTTAAATTGTGAGAGTCCCTCCCGCTCAAAACAAATCATAAAAGTAATGCAAGTAAACCTGGATAGCGGTCACGCGGCGACACTTGAGTGCCTACGTTCAGCCGTGATGCAGGGTTACGCAATTATTTTAATGCAGGAACCATATGTTGGTATAAAAGCTCATCTATCAGCGGATTCCCAATACCGCATTATTCAAAAGGTAACAAACGATAGAGATAAACCGGTTAGGTCAGCAATAGTTGTCTGTGATCCAAAAATTCAATTCACTGTAAACCCTAATCTTCTTTCCGAAGACATAGTTGGCATTGAACTTAAAATTAATTATTCTAATATAGGCTTAGTTAGCATGTATTTACACGAAAATGCAGACCTTGAACAAGATATACAAACAATCAAGAATTATGTAGCAAATATGAATAATGATGGCATCATTATTGGAGGGGACGCCAACGCACGCAGCATCTGGTGGGGTTGCAATGCAGACGACAACAGAGGAAAAGCTATTATGAAAACGTTAGCTGAGCTAAATCTGGACATTTTAAATTTGGGGACAACACCAACTTTCGTCGCTCATAGATTAGGAAAATTATGCACTAGCATCATTGACGTCACAGCCTGTTCTTCATCATTATTACACCGAATAAAATACTGGAGAGTAGATAACCACCATTGCACAATCTCGAACCATAGAGCTTCACTACTAGGGGCACAAGGAGATACAACATTAAAAAAAGCGAATTGGGAAAAACTAAAGAATGGCATTAAAACTTAACTGCAAAAAAAGAATATTGTAAAAAATCAAATTGACGAAATCGAATCACTTCAAGAGTTAGAAGATATCATTGATAAATACACACAATGTATAATGGCAACCTGCAACAACAGCATACCTCTAATTAAACAGGAAAGAAAAACAAAAACAGCTTCTTGGTGAAAGGTGGAACAAAAAACGCACACCCTGGAAGAAGAAAACATGTAGTAGTCTAATATTTGGAGGCGAGACGTGGCTATATCAACGCTATAGAAAATGCCACAACTACAAGCTGGGTAAATCTCTGCAATAAAGAAGAAAAGGAATCTATGTGGCAAAGAACATACAGAATCTTAAAAATATGTTCAAATAAGGAAGACGATAAACTGCTTCGGAATTCCAGCGGCCAAACTCTTTCAGAGTTAGAATCAGCTAAATACCTCGCTGATACGTTCTATCCAGACGACAATCCAGACAGACAATGAGGAACAAGCCGAGATGAGGAATACAACGCAAAAAATTATAAAAAAGATCAATAACGAAAATATTCCCTCTCCATATTTATTTACTCAAGACGAATGATTTCTTATATTTACGCGAACACTATACATTGATTAAAACTACTTTTACGGATTTTATCGCGTTTTATTTATATTAATTTTAATAACCGACGTTTCGGGTGCTTTCCAGCACCCATGGTCACGGGGGACAGAGGTGACTGACGTCCCGATGTTAAAGTTAACCCGGAGTACCTTCAGCTTTTTAATTATTGTCTTTGGTCCGATCTACGCAGAATGAACTAACTGTATTTTGAAGTCTTGCAGTGGTATGCTTGGGTTTAGTTTTAATTTTATTAATTATAGGATCCCAAGCAGGTGGTAGTACCCAGCCTCATTCTCTATTGAAATTAGGATATTTTTTGATTTCAATAGCCTCACGTATCATCCTTGGTAGGAATCGATGTTCTTTCGCGAGGATTTGTGGTCTATCAAATCTGATGTAATGGTTAGGGGCCATCTAGAATATGATCGCAAACTGCAGACTTCCCGGAACGTTGATGCTTCACGTCAGCTATGTGTTCTTTTACGCGGGTTCTAATTGATCTCTTTGTTTGCCCTATATATGAGAGACCACAATCACAATCAAGCTTGTACACTCCTGCATCTTGTAGAGGAATATGACACTTGACGGATGGTAAGAACTGACTAATCTTCTTCGGCGGCTTGTAGAATGTTCTAATAGAAGCTCGCTTCAAGATGTAGCCAATCTTGTCTGTGACACCTCTGACATATGGTAGTATAGCAGGCACACGCTCGACTGTGGCCGGCTTCACTCGGTCACTGTGACGGAGGCGCGGGACCAGAAGCTTGTTGTCGTGCAGAACCTGCTTGACGTGCTGAAGTCGTGTTTGCTGTCACAGATCCCTCATGCTCTCTGAAACAAAGATTTGCCCACGGTAGCTAACTGTGAAGGATGATGGTGAGATTCACCATTTAAATAATACTAGTTTTTACGGAATTTATCGCGTATATTTAACTTTTAATACCCGACGTTTCGAACGCTTTACAGCACTCATGGTCACGGGCAGGACTGAGATGTTCAACGTCCATATGTCATAGTTAACCGCGGTTACCATAGATTAAAATTTAACTTTTGTTCCGATCTATGCAGTACGAACTTATGGTATCTTGGAGTCTTGCAGTTGTATGCTTGGGTTGGGATTTAATTTTATTTATTATAGGATCCCAAGCAGATGGTAGCACCCAGCCATCTTCTCTATTGAAATTAGGATGTTTTTTGATTTCAATAGCCTCGCGAATCATCCTTGGAAGGAATCGGTGTTCTTTAGCGAGGATCTGCGATCTATCAAATCTGATGTAGTGACGGGGGCGATCCTGTACGTGTTCACAGACTGCAGACTTCCCTGTCTGCAGTCTAGATAAATATAAATATAAGAAATCATTATGTTCACCATTTAAGTATCGGTTTGTATGGGTCTTTTTTCTATACACAGTATGACCTATGGTGTTGTTAGGATTTCGGATGACTAACACATCTAGGAAAGCTAAAGAATTATTTGAGACATCGGGACGTCAGTCACCTCAGTCCCCCGTGACCATGGGTGCTGGAAAGCACCCGAAACGTCGGGTATTAAAATTAATATAAATAAAACGCGATAAAATCCGTAAAAGTAGTTTTAATCAATCTACTCAAGACGAAATTGAACAAATTCTCAGGAACATGAATCCAAAGAAAGCTCCTGGAGCAGACGGACTAACATCGGACATTTGCCAAGCTGCGTTTGAGAGCAATAAATGCCTGATAGTAGGTCATTTCCCAAAATTGTGGAAAAAAGCGACTATAAAGATTATTCCCAAACCAAACAAAGAGGATTATACTCAACCGAAGGCATACAGGCCAATCGGCCTATTACCTGTGTTGGGTAAAATACTAGAAAAATTATTTGTTAACCGGGTCCAGTGGCAGCTTGGAAAAGAGAGTAAATTGAACCACAGACAGTACGGCTTTACCCCACAAAAAAAGTACCTAAGATGCCCTATACGACACGATCACTTTAATAAAAAGGAGTTGTACTAGTGTCGTTGGACATAGAAGGCGCATTCGATAATGCTTGGTGGCCGGCCATTGTCAATGAACTTCACTCCAAAAATGTTGAAGCATATATGTTAAGGCTCATAAGTAATTATCTGTCGGAAAAAGAAATATACCTCAAGTACGCGGAGCAAGAAATTAAGAAACCTACAAATAGAGGTTGTATCCAGGGCTCTACATGTGGGCCAATGCTCTGGAATATCCTACTCGATCCATTACTGCAAGCAACGGAGAACTCGCAACCCCACGTACAAGCCTTCGCTGACGATATTTTGATTATCGCCATTAACCAAGATGGGCAAAAACTGGAGGAAACCTTAAACCACACTCTTAAAATAATAAAAGAATGGAGCAAAAAACATAAATTAAGGTTTGCTCCCCATAAGACTCAGTCAGTGATAATAACAAGAAAACAAAAATTTCATCGGCCTTTGCTAAAAATGGAAGAAGTAGAACTACAATCCTCGGATCAACTAAAAGTTCTGGGCTTAACAATAGACAGAAATATAAATTTCAAGCCACATCTGGATAATGTTTGTCGCAAGGCAATTAATATTTAATAAATGATCTTTAGAGCAGCGAGGGCTAACTGGGGCCTGAACTCAGAGATTTTGAGAATAATCTATTTGGCAGTGGTAGAACCAACTATATTGTATGCTGCCAGCTGCTGGGCCGAAACAACAGAAAAAAAGTATATTGAATGCATTCTCAACAGAATGACCCAGATTTTTGGTATACGAATTAGTAAAGGACATAAAACTAACTCCCTGATCTCCAGCACACTCTTATCTCAACTAATACCGCTAGCGCTAAGAGCCAAAGAAAACGCTAGAATATATGAAATTAAGGGAGGCAAAGCTATAGAGCTTCCACCAGGAAGACAAATGGAAACAAGAATAGGCCCTTATGATCTAACACATCCTTGCCAAAGAAAACAACGTAATTTCGATCACATAAATAGCCAGAAGGATATTGACGAGATAAAAAACGATTGGGTTAGAATCTTCACCGACGGAAGCAAGATCGACGGAAAAGTGGGCGCAGCAGTAACAATATGGCACAACGGATACGAAATTAAAACAATAACTTTTAGATTGGAAAGCTACTGCAGTGTTTACCAAGCGGAGATGATGGCAATACAGAGAGCACTAAAATATATAATAAGCAAAAATTATTCAGGAGCAAACATATTCAGCGACTCAAGATCGGCTATCACAACTATCTGTGACAAGTTTAGTGTTTAGAAGACAACCAAAAGCAAGTTATGCTTTATTGGATAAAAGCACATTGTGGGATACAAGGCAATGAAAGAGTAGATGAACTTGCTAAGCAAGCAGCTACAAAAAATAAACAAAGCTCGGCTTATGACAAATTCCCATTGTCATATGTAAAGCGGCTCACCAGAAACTCAACTCTGCAAATATGGCAACGGAAGTACGAGCAGACGACGACCAGCAGTATAACGAAGATGTTCTTTCCAAATATTGTTAAAGGATATAAGATATTAAAAACCATAAAAATTAACAACTTAGTAACACATTTATTTACCGGTCATGGTGGAAACAAAGCTTATTTGTATAAATATAAATTGTCGCCATCCCCAATGCTGCATATGTGATGAAAATGCAGAGCAAATTGTAGAGCACATTGTAATAGACTGCCCACGTTTCGGGAAAGAAAGATTCGAGACCGAGTGCAGCATGGAAATGACGATAACACCAGAAAAACTAAAATGTATCATAGAAGATGACTATTGCCGACCTATTTTTATGAAGTTTGCCCTTCTGGCATTAAAAATCATTAGCAAAGAAAATGGCAGCAAAATTATGGACTAATGTATTTAATAACTTATAGATAATAAAGCAGATAACAATTTACATACATAAGAAACAATTCGTAAATAGCATAGCATTATAGTCATGTAGAAATAACAAGCTCTAAATAAACCTAGCTAGTGAGCTATCTGGATCTTCCACACCCTTCTAAACTCATAACAACAGAGTACGAGCTCCTTGAGGGCGCAGATCTTGAATCTTTGGATTCCCACCGGGTTACCAGCCTCCAAATATATACAGATGGCAGCAAGATAGAGGGAAAAGTCGGAGCCGCTCTAACTAGGTGGGAGAGAGACAAGGAAATCCATTACTCCACTTTCAGCTTAGCCCCTTCGTGCACCGTGTTTCAATCAGAACTTTACGTACTTTACAGGGCGGTTCAATTGGCAAAGAATAGCAAAGAAAATACAGTAAACATCATGAGTGATTCTAGGTCCTCACTCGACCTGTTGGGAAACCCTAAGTTGATCGATCCTCTGACAAAACATATAAAAGAGTGCATAGAAGACATCCGGTCACAGGAGAGACAAGTGTGGTTTTTCTGACTACGAGAGTACGTGGGGACTGCCGGAAACGAATGCGCCGATGAGCTAGCAAAGACGGCAACCCAACAAGCCACTACTGTCCCAGACTACGCAGAAGTCCCGTTGTCTTATGTCAAAAGAAAGATCAGAGAAGAGTCTGTACGGAAATGGCAGGATTGGTACAACTCCTCCAGTACAGGGCAAGTCACTACAACGTTGTTCCCCGATGTAGAAAAAGCTCATCGCATCGTGAAGAAAGCAAAACTGACACCCTACCAAGTGTAAGTCATGACAGGACACGGCGGAATAGCTGAGTACTTATATCCGTTCAAGATGAAAAACAGTCCCGGCTGTGAATGCAACCCCAACATCAGGGAGTCTGTTTGGCGCATCATACTGGACTACCCACGATTCCAGATGGCGAGAATGGACCTTGAGTTTAAGCTAGATATAAAAATAAATAAAGAAGTATTACACAATATCTTGGATGACGCTGATAAAAGATCGCACTTCTTAACCCTAGAGTGGGCGCGCTATGAGCATTTTGCCGCACTTTGTAAAAAAATGTTAATAATATTTAAACCGTTAGTTATTGAAGGTCAAGCGTCTCAGTAGCTGCGTGTACACTCCTCCCGCACCCTCCCCTTGTAGTTACGAAACAATCAGTGCGCAGCCAACCACAGGAGGACGAAGTTGTTGTGCACTAGTCCTGCGACGCGGCAAATTGCTAAGTGCGCGCCCACTGACGTAGTTAAAATTTAACGTTGTAACATATTTATTTTTGGCCAAATGACATTTATTTCTTGGTAAGTACTACATGGTTTTGTTTATTTATGTACTCGTGTAGCATAATTTTATGAAATTTAGAGTTATTTTTTTAATCTGAGGTATTGTTTTGTATCTTTTCAGCTTTTCATTTCAGCAAAATGAATAAGCAAGACGCGCAAATTTGTTCGTGGTTAGAGGAGTCTGATTTAGAAGAGACCGGTGCACAATGTTTCGACGAAAGTATGTCTGAAAGCGATCGGGACAGTGAAAATTTGGAACATAATAGTGATACCGAACAGTCAGGAGATGAAATGATGTCATCGGAGACATGTTTCCATCGACTCAATTTAGTCGATCATCGGCCATCGACTAGTTTCAATCAATTGACAACGATTCCTAGGAGTCGCAGCCGTTCTCCTGTCACCTCCCGGAGACCATCTCGCAGTGCACGTCAACATCGTGAACGTTTGTCGTTTAGATCTTCATCAACATCTTCAAATTCATCGAGCGATGAACCTTTGGCTCACATACGAGTAAGACCAATTCGAACATTTCAAACTGAGAGAAATTTCATTGAACCTACTACAAATCGTCCTCCAAGAGTGCCTGTGTACAAAGGTAAAGATGGAACAAAATGGTTAAAAAGTCCTCCTTCAAGACCTTTCATACGAACAAGAGCTGAAAATATAGTTACGAATCCTCCTGGAGTGCGTGGAGAAAATGCTAAAAATTCAAAGACGCCATTAGATTGCTTCCGCCTTTTCATTACTCAACAAATGCTAGAAGGTATAGTTTCTTTTACTAACATCCGCATACGTGCTAACCAGCACAAGTTTTTACGAGAAAGAGATACTAAAGAAACTGATATATTAGAAATAGAAGCTTTGATAGGTCTTCTTTTGATGGCAGGCTTGAAAAAAATGCATCATGTGAATATTCACGAAATGTGGAATGATGATGGTACTTCCCCTGATATATTAAAAGCAACCATGTCAATCAAGAGGTTTTACTTTTTAATGAGGAACATTCGTTTTGACGACATTCATACTAGAACGGAGCGGGTCAAGCTAGATAACATGGCGGCAATGAGAGATATTTTTGGAATCTTTTGTACGTAACTGTCTAGCTTAATATGAGATTGGAGAAAATGGTACTATTGATGAGATGTTGGAGTCATTTAGAGGACGATGCAAGTTTCGTGTTTACATGGCAAATAAACCAGCTAAGTACGGCATAAAAATAAACGCTCTCGTTGATTCAAAGCCCTATTATACCAGTAATTTGGAAGTTTATGCAGGTAAGCAACCAGAAGGAAGCTTTTCTGTTGACAATAGTCCTACATCTCTGGTGATGAGATTGGTCAAAAATATTTTGAACACAGGCCGAAACCTTACAATGGACAATTATTTCACATCCATTCCACTTGCTAATCAACTTGTGCACTCTTACCGTACAACTATTGTAGGTACTTTGAGAAAAAATAAAAAATAAATTCCGCTGCAGTTTCTCAATACGAAAGAAAGAGCTACCCCAACTACAATGTTTGGTTTCAATGAAAAAAAAGTGCTTGTATCCTATGTTCCTAACAAGAAACCAAAAAAAGTCGTTCTACTTTTGTCAACATTGCATGATGACTATAAGATAGATGAATCAACCGGTGATGATGCGAAGCCCGAAGTAATCACGTTTTATAACGGTACTAAGGGTGGAGTGGATACTGTTGACCAGATGAAAGAATAATACTCTGTGGGCAGAATGACTCGGAGGTGGCCAATGAGATTATTCTTTTCAATTTTGAATATTGGCGGGATAAATAGTCAAATTATTTACACAGAAAACACTAAAACTGTCTTACTGCGTAGAATGTACCTAAAAGAGAGATCCCTCGCCCTGGTCAGGCCACATTTAATGAAAAGATCTAGCATAATGACATTCCCGAGTTCACTAAAAAGACAAATCGCTCGATTTGTACCAATGGAGAACCAAGAAACATGAAAAGCGAGAGGAAATATGCTCAATATGTCCTACGAGAAAAAATCGACGAACAAAAAAAGGGTGCAAAGTATGTGCTAAATTACTGTGCAACGAGCACTGTGTTTACCTGTGTGAGGGTTGTTTTGCCGGGAATACGGCCAAGATGCTTAATAAGTTTTTTTTCTCTAATTTTTTACGGTTTTGTTTATTATATAAGAGATTATGTGAAGTCGTTCCATATTTTGTTACATTTTTTTGAGAATAACTTTAAGTTGATTTTTTGAGACTGAATTAAAAAGTTATAATTATTCTAAAAGCTTATGTTTTATTTAAGGCCAACCTTTTCTCATTTATAGTAAATTTAAACATTTAATATGTAATATTTTAGCTTTTCTAAGAGCGGCAAAATGCTATACACGCGCCCACTTACGTTCCATGAAAAGGCGCGCCCACGGTAGGGTTAAAGTTTGCAGAAAATACAATCCCTTTAGCTGCTAAAAGAAACAGTACTCTTTCTTCTGATTTAACTCAGCAAACGACGAATTTAAGTAATATAATAACACAAAACATAGACATAGAACACAAAAGAACAATTAATCAGCCTGCAAATAAACTACTGGAATATGCTGAACTAGGCAACCCAGGTATTAGACTTAAAACGGTAGCCATGTTTATGGACGACTCCTCCGAAAGGTTGGGTATTTGCTTTTGCAACGCGATGGCTCCAAATAGAATAATCATCTCACCTGGCCTCGCCTTACTCTTGAAAGGCAGCACCTCCAAAACGAGCATAAAACGTAAGAGGTATGAGGCGTTACAGAAGTTAATAGTAGCAAACAATCACTGCCGAATAGTGCGTATGCGGAACAAAACCATTGCACTATTCGAAAAAGCGACGACATCGCCGAGTTCGCTCAGGCATGCTCAATGCTAGCAGTGCTTACGGATGCAAGTGAGGCTAAAGAAGTATCACCAAAAATAATAAGCGTAGATGCTATGGTGGTAGAATAAGAAAAAGGGAAGGTAGAATACTACATGGGAGTATTAAAAGCCTCAGAACATCATGAGGTGGTGGTATACGAAGACAGAGGTGAAGACCTCAGTTTTATGAAACCATTCAGACCCAATGAACCTTCACGCTCGTACCCCACTGACAGCAAAGAACACCCCGAAATACGCCCAGAAGAAATATTAAATGGATCCGAACGCTTGCAACAAAAAATGGCGACAAAAGGAGAAAAGATAAGCGGACACGAATAATCCCAGCCGGAACAATAGACAAAGTAGCAGCAGTCGCTAGCACCTTCGGTGAAGTCATTGCTGCAATCTCCACAGTAATCCAGAAAAAGGAATATCTGCGATCAACAGAGAAGATGGTTGCTGCTGTCAAGAGCGCCGCAAAGCATTTTCCCAAAGGTCAAACAAGAAAATCCCCATGCACATGGACGAAAGTAGACATAGGACAAGTCACTCTGCCGAGTCTCAGGGAGGTGTCGTAGCCCCAGGACCACTGGAGAAATGCATTCCTCGAGTTTAAAGCTATCGTAAAAGCTACCAGAGTGGTTAACATCATAACCTGTAAGACCATCTTGGATTCCTTTCATCGGGGTTGCGAAGATCAGCTTGAGGTGAAACTCGAGGAATCCGAGGCTGCTGTGTACAACAACGACACAGCTGAAGTAATTAAAGGGAATGTGACGGGATTGTACATGGCGGCATACAATGCAACGGGTGATTTTGTGGCTTTGGACGGGACTGAGACAGAGAGGTTGGGCCAACTTGTCTTTCGAACACCTCCTCAGGACCACATAGTGGTAACAGCAAAGTGTACAAGAGTAATGCTCGAGGACGAGATCTCGGACAGGCTCAAGGCTGTGTCCGTGACTTTGGAGAAGGGCGGCTCTCTTGGGCATTGGCAGTTGCCAAAAATAACATGGGTCAATGGCGTACCCGGGTGTGGAAAAACATCTTGGGTTAGTAACAACTTCGAGGAGGAAAAAGATATCATAATCACTACAACAACTGTAGCTGCAATTGACCTGAGGGAGAGGCTAGCATCACGTGTAGGAGCCGACGCAGCAAGGAAGGTGCGAACTATGGCCTCAATCTTGGTAAATTGGCATAAGGATGTCTAAGAAATACTCCCGTCTTTTAATCGACGAAGCGCTCATGAACCATTTTGGGGCTATAGTAACGGCTGTACAAATCACGGGTGCAAGCGAGATTCTCATTGTAGGCGACAACAACCATCTGCCATAATATATCGATAGGCATGATTTGTTCCGACTGCAATACACTCGACCAAATTTAGTGGCAAAATCAACCAAGAATGGCTCTGCACGCACAGAAACCCACTGGATGTAGCATATGCACTAAACGAAATCTATGATGGCATATATTCCTCCAATACTAGGTTGCGATCTCTAGTGCTAACGAGGTACACGGGTTCACAGATCCCAAAGTCCCTTGAAAATTATACTTGGAACACACCCAGGCTGAAAAAGAAAATCTCATCAGCCAGAGCTACGGAAAAGGGAAGGAATCGCGAACTCTAACCATACATGAAGCTCAGAGGCTCGTGAGCAAGACGGTGGTAATCCTGCGATCAAATAGAGAGAAACAACGCCTGTATAACAGTATTCCCCATGCAGTGGTGGCAATCTCGTGCCATACGAGCCATTGCATCTACTACACCGATTGGAGTGAAGAAGATGCAGTTGCCTGTTTCATTTTGCGAGCCGCCTGCCACCACAAGCAGAATTAGGGATTACAACATCAAAATGGCAATACATCATCGAGACTTAAAGGTTGCAATAAACATTATGAACGTGGTCCGAGACGAAGCGGCGTATACGACATTCAAACGGATGTTAAGTGACATAACCGCAACAAAATGGAATTTTTTTGAGAATATATATGTTATAAGTTAGTTATAATTTAAGTATTAGATGTTTAATATCCATAGTTTAAGATGCATGAAAAAAAGGAAAAAAAGGAAAAAAGAACAAAATAAAAAAAAAATACCCTGGAAAGTTCTAATGAATTAGTTACAAGTTAGTTATAAGTAAGTAGACATAAAAGTTGTAAAAACATTGTTTAAGGTGCATGAAAAAAAAATAAGAAGAAAAAAAGAACAAAATAAAACAAACCAAAAAAAGGGAAATAAAAAAAGAAAAACAAAGAGAGGAGAAAAAACCAAAAAAGAAATTAATACTAACCATTAGATATAAGGCATGATATACTAATCTATGTTAATGGAAAAATGTATAATCAATAAACGCGGAGAGATTTTATAGCTTAGAAACTACATATGTAATGTCATAATAATTAAAAACAAATGTAATAAAGAGTACGGAATACGAGTCTGTAGAGTAGTAAAAAAACCTAACCTAACCTAACCTAACCTAACCTAACTTAACCTAACTTAACCTAACCTCACCTTTTTTTTTACATGGGGAAATGCCTACGCATACCCGCCTCGCGGCGGCAAGGACGGGTTATGTCAGACTCGCACCGACTAAAACCCCATGGTGTTCCACCTTCTTCGCATATTGGCAGGGCCACGGGAACGCTTTTGTACACATCCGCGGCCCTATCAGCGTCTGCCGCCCCATGGCAGCACCTCCTCGGGAGAGGAATATTCCTCCCCGTTCTCCTTCCCAAGTAAGGCGCACCAGAACACATGGCGCGCCTTCCTCCACGGCCTCCAATTACATCTACGCAACAGACGCCCTCGCGTCCGATGCACGAAGGGCATGGGGCCAGGAAAAACGAGCACTTAAAAGTACTAGCCTTCCCGACCCCAGGGGCGGATCTGGTCTATGGCTCCGCCGCCAACCAAGATTCGGCTGCGGAGGGTAGGGAAAGCGGCGCCTCGCAATACCGACAATCCTCTCCCCCCGCAGCCCCACCACCACCGCATTAACGGTGCGGCCCCGTTTGAGTCGCGGAGGATAGGGCAAGTGGCGCATCGCCATACCATCACTTCTCTTCCTCAGTGACTCCACCTCGGCTGCAGCGGTAGGTGGTGCGGACACCCCTCTCCCCGCAGTCCACCAACACACATCCGAAGTGGGCTTCCCAAGCCCACTCGGAGTGGCCACCTCGGGCCGGCCCTTCACCTCGGACCAGCCATGTGGGTTCCTCTTTGTTTCGCCGTGGGTGATCAAGCCACGGCTTCTAAGCCCCCCCCCGCCAACGACAAGGCGGGAACCCGTTCGGGGGGGAACCTAACCTCACCTAACCTAACCGTACACATCGGAAAGTGACATATATATAACATCAGCTCCACGGAGAAATTGCTTAAAAAATAGCAATTTTTGAGCTACGCGAGTGGAAGTGCTGTGAAAAAGTTTTTGAGTGTGCAATTCATCAGTGTGATTGGGGAGAAATCTGTACATCGGCTGGTTTTGGAGCAGTAGCCTCTTAACTTTGGGGATAAATAGTGTCGACACCATCAGCAAAATTGCTAAGTAAATTTCAGTTTTTGAGAGCCGCTATAAAGATCAGTCAAACGGCGAAAAAATCAAGAAAATCGGCCCACAAACGCAGACGTTATTGACTCCTTAAAATTAACAACTTAACCTCAAACCTCGTGGTTGCAACGTGCTTTCAGACGTTGAGGTTAAAGCGAGTCACTGAACACGAGGCGTCTGGCGACCGTGAAGACATCAGTGGAGCCTTCGAAGACGGACCGAGGACTCCTCCGAGCATACAATCGCCGCAGCTGAAGACACCTTCGACGGCCATCGGGTAAACCCCGAGGGAACTCCTAGACCCCTTATTCCTGACCACCCGAGCTTGGACTCATTTGAATCAGATTCTCAAGACCCCGCCACACATATCGCTTCCCCCCCGTATAACACCCCCCTTGACCCCCCTTTAACACCCTCTTCCACCCTCCCTACGCTCCTAACCCCCTACCCTCTTTTATTTTATACCAGATATATGCTCCTTAAGAAACCCCCCCTACCACCCCCAACCCCCCTACTATCTACGCCCTCTCATTTATATTATACCATACATAAGCTCCCCCGTGAATTTACCCCCCCCCCCTCTCCCCCCTCGAGGCTTACCTCTCCTCCCTTACTTAACCAGAGGAGCTAGACTCCCCGTGTAAGGGCTCATTTGAATCAGGAAAAAGAGCTCTACCTTCTGGCTCCTTCAGAATCTTGATTTTCCACCACAGTCCGATACCAGCCCGGACAGTAACACCTCAAGAATACTCAAGGACTCACAGCATACTAACCGGAGATCCCATAACGGGCTCTTTCTTCGCGTCCATCGTACTCCTCACTGCAATTCAACCATCGAAGAACACAAGCAGTGATCACAAAAAAAAATAAGCAATATCATTAAATATTAAAAATATACATTTAAAATATTAAAAAATAAATATTAAAAATATAAATATAAATATAATAATTTCAAAATATTTTATAAGGCATTACCTATATTTATAGCTACTAAGGCAACTTACAATTAGAGAATCCTTTAAATTTTTTCATATTATAAAATAATAATGTCAGGAAATAAAGTAGTATTGTCGGATGTGGCGACTGCTCTTAAACAAGTCTTCCCAAAACCTTTCTGTTGCTCCACCTAGACCTCCACGATCGCTGCGGGAAAAAAGTACTTACAAAATCTGGTTTAACAAAAGCAACACCAGCGAGAAGTTGCCGCAGC
The DNA here is from genome assembly GCA_907164705.1 of Parnassius apollo. Classification (NCBI taxonomy): domain Eukaryota; kingdom Metazoa; phylum Arthropoda; class Insecta; order Lepidoptera; family Papilionidae; genus Parnassius; species Parnassius apollo. Next base: position 1,113,760 of record CAJQZP010001208.1, on the reverse strand, counting down.
CATTATCTCATCCTGCAACAGGAAAACGTCCAGCGGACTCTGCTCCGACAGACGCATCCATAACAAGCAAAGAAGCTTCTTCGCACACCTTCACTCTGCGAACTAAAATGTCGGAAACTTCTGTTAAAAGCGACAGCTCGATCCGACCCTCCGTTTGTGACCTCGACCTTTGCGGCTCTCGACAAAGTAGCTAACTGGAAGCAGGAAGAAATTCCTCCACTTCCAGTTTTATCGGACGAAGAACTTTCGATCACATCTGCGCCGGAATCACCACTATCGGAGGCACCGGAAAAAGGAAGACCAAGCCTGCTTTTTAACTCCAACAGGCGACTGGGGGTGGAAATGGATATGGCAACAAAGGAAGCGAACGAAATGCTTCTGAGAGGGAAGGAAGCGCTAGAAATGGCAGGGAATATGAAGAGGGAGTGTAAGCTAACAGCTTTAGATAGTCTGCAGTCCCTCTACGAGATGTTCATGGCGCTGGCGCTTCAGATGATCAAAGACCAACTCAACACGTTGCAAAGGGGCTTCGCGCAGAAGATCTGTAAAGCGTACCGCACGGTATCGCTCACTTCCGCGCTTGTCATCTCGAGTCCGCTTCCGCTAGACCTGAGAATAAAAGAAGCGTTCAGCGTGTACCAAACCAGGAAACAAGGCACACTGGACTATTTACCACCAGGAAGAGAGTTTGAAAACTGTGTAAATCACTTGGACCAACCTCATCCCTCTAAACTCGTCAAATTGGTGTAGCGGCGCTGTCGTCGCCGCCACAAGCGAAAACACACCGAAGCCTAAATCGCGCTATCAACATTCAGAATCATAAACAGTATATATAGAACTTCTCCGAACTATCACACGGAGCGTTGGCCGCTCCCTGGGCACAACACCTTGCCCGGCGGGAGATCTCCCCTTTTCCTTCACGAGGACAGTGGTGACCCCGACGTGATCTGAACACGCAACCTACAACCTTCGGAAACTTCAAGCTTCATCATCGTCATATAATACCCCACCCATTAGCTCCCGAGTAGATATCGTCTGCAGTCTTCATATCCTGCAAGCCATCTAGCTTCACAAGGTTCATCGCAGCATTGGAATAATAATGCTTCCTGTTCCTTCAAGCTACTCTCTGCGCTATACAGTGTTCGGCACAGGCTCTGAGCCTTACTGCTCGCCTCTGCTTCACGGCACTCTCGCAGATTACTTGCCTTCTTGTCGACTCACCGCAGACTACAAGGCAATCCACTGGCACTTGCACATTCGTCGGCAACAAGTCTGCACTAACGACCTCCGGTCTGAGCAGGGGGTGATGTAGCGGCGCTGTCGTCACCACCACAAGCGAAAACACACCGAAGCCTAAATCGCGCTATCAACATTCCGAATTATAAACAGTATATATAGAACTTCTCCGAACTATCACACGGAGCGTTGGCCGCTCCCCGGGCACTTAACCTGCGGGAGATCTCCCTTTTCCTCCATCGGCCACATTGGAATATGAGCTACTGGAAACAATCGAAAACACAAACCTCCACCAACTAACTGGCCCTCACATATACACCGATGGAAGTAAGATAGAAGGGAGGGTCGGAGCAGCTTTAACGTGGTGTGAAGACGGCAGGGAGATCAGTAGTTCCACCTTTAGACTGGATCCATCCTGTACAGTTTTCAAATTCGAGCTCTATGCCTTGTCAGGGCGACCAAGCTAGCTGAATAGAGCACCGAATCTGTCGTAAACATCATGAGCGACTCAAGATCTTCGCTCGATCTGCTGGCGAACCCTAAAGCAAGCCACCCCCTATCAAAGGCCATCCAAGAAAGCATAGGGAAGATGAGAAAAGAGGGAAGAGTGATACGGCTGTTTTGGCTGAGGGCTCATGTAGGCACATCTGGAAATGAGAGAGCCGATGAGCTTGCCAAGGCGGCGGCACTGCGGGAGACAGCCACTCTAGACTATAATAAAATCCCCATATCCTACGTTAAAAAGAAAATCAGAGAGGAAACTGTACGAATCTGGCAGGACAGATACGAGACCTCGACCACTGGGCAAGTCACCAAAATATTCCTACCGGATGTTGCAATAGCATACCGGATAGTGAGAAAGACGAAGTCGACACTCACACAGGTACAAGTGTTAACAGGACATGATGGAATTGCGGAGTACTTGCACCGCTTTAAGCTTAAGGATACTCCAGGGTGCGAGTGCGATCCCAATGTCAGTGATTCAGTGTGGCATGTGATTCTGGAGTGTCCCCGCTATCAGGCGGCATGTCTGGATCTCGAGTTTTGCATTAACACCAATCTTAACAAGTCTGACCTACACAAAATCATCGAAGATGAAGACAAACGGCCCAAATTTCTGGCATTCGTGGAGTCCATCTTTCGCGCCGCTGCTAAGCGTAATGCCACGAATTATCCATGCCCCAGGCAGCAGAAAACTGTTGCGGAATTTGCAGAGGTCTTCGTAAAAGAGAAGAGCACCCCAGCCAATAAAGCAGAACATCAGCTATTTGCATTCGCTGAAAGAGGTAACCCAGGCCTGAGAAATCAAGGAGTAGCTTTCTTCATGGATAACAACACAGAGCGTTTCGGCTTACGTTTTTGCTCAACAACTGGCCGGAACTATTTCAAAATATCTCCCGGTCTCGCAAGCTTACTAAACGGCAGTACTCTCAAAACGAGCATGAAGTGCAAAACATACGAGGCGCTAGTTGAAATAGAGGTCGCAAAGCAACGATGTCGAATAGTAAGATCGAAAAATAAAACGATCTTGCTGTTCACATGGAGCGAACAAAAAACCCCATTCGCCCAGGCATGCTCACTGCTAACGAGACTCGGTGAGGTAGAGACAGCTGACATACCCCGCATCATAAGTGTGGATGCCATGGTGGTCCTATATAAGAAAGGTGAGGACATGGACCACATTAGTTGCATAAAAGCCTCAAACATACATGAAATAGTCGTGTATGAGGATAGGGGTGAAAACCTGAGCTTCCTCAAACATCATGACTCAACAAAGACAACTCAACATCTTACAGCAAATCCAGAGAAACTTAGTGGCTCAGAACGCCTGCAACTGAAAACGGCCAAAGAAAAGGCCGCAGCCAGGGAAAAACTTAGCAAAAGTTCTGAGTCACAAAGCGGGGTAAATGCACTAATTAAAACCATCAGTGCAGCGGCCCAGAGCATTTCAGGAAGAGCAATGCGAAAGTTGAGCAAGTTAAGGCAAGCCGATAACTTAATAAGAGAGCCTCCAAGAGTACTCAAGAAATCCCAACCCACCCACACTAGACCCTGCTCGGGACGTGTCAGCCCTCCAAAACTTCTACCGGCGGTCGAGCCTAAAGACCACATAATCAATACTTTCCTAGAGTTTAAAGCCCTCATAAAAGCAACTCTTGAGGTTTTGAGGTAATCAATATATTTTAATAATTGATAATTGAGTAATTGATAATTGAGGTGAACCAAACTACATGCAAAAATATATTACAAAGTTTCCACCTCGGTAGTCATGAGTTCTTTGGGGTGCAGTTCGAGGAAGCAGAGGCCGCAATTTATGAAAACAAAACATCTACCGTCATAAGAGGTAAAATGGGTCATCACATGGCGGCTTATAGCGGGTCAGCGGGCTTCGTAGCCTTGGATGAGGAGGAGATAGAACGACAGGGAAGCCTAGTATTTAAACCTCCCCCCCCCTACGACCCTATTGTGGTCACCGCCCGTTGTACCAGAGTGATGCTAGAAGACAGGATCCTAAAAATGGCGGAAACCATCTCGGAGCCTGTGCATTGGGAGATCCTTGGGAAAACTGGACGGTGCCGACAATAAATTGGGTCAATGGCGTCTCGGGATGTGGCAAAACAACTTGGGTTATAAACCAATTCAGAAGCAGCTAAAGATCTCAGAGAAAAGTTAGCCAACCGCATAGCCACTGACGCAAAAACAAAAGTGCGCACTATGGCCTCAGTTTTAGTAAATGGTATGAGAAGGCAAAAGAGAAGATGTGCTCGACTTTTAGTCGACGAAGCTCTCATGAACCATTTCGGGGCCGTAGTAATGGCTTTTGGTGACATCAATCAACTCCCTTATATCGACAGGGAAAATCTCTTTGCGATGCAATATACTCGACCAAGCCTCGTAACCACTATCAGCCAAGAGCTCCTTTGTACGCACCGGAATCCGATGGATGTGGCATATGCCCTGAGTGAAATCTACAGTGGCATTTATTCATCCAGATCTCAGGTGCACTCACTGGAAAGGAAGAGGTACACGGGAGTCGTCATACCAGGTACCCGCCCGACACCTTACATCTTGTATTTACGCAAGCAGAAAAGGAGTCCCTTACCAGCCAGGGATACGGTTCGGGTCCTGGGTAGCGAATTTTAACCGTATATGAGGCCCAAGGTCTCACATACGGCAGAGTGGTCATAATGAGGACAACAACGAGAAGATCAAAATTTATGACAGCGTCCAACACGCAGTAGTGGCAGTGTCCAGGCACACAGAAAGCTGTGTTTATTACACGGACGATTGCGACGATGCAACTGGAAGGCTGGTTGAGAGTGCCATGGCTGCGACAACGAATAGAATCAAATAATACAATCTGAAAATGGCAATTAGAAACAGAGACGCAGCTATCGTGGAGGCCCTGTCAACAGATACCACAAACAGTTGAAGATGGAGCACTCTCCATGACATCAAGAAAAAGAAAAAGAATAAATTAAAAAAAATCAGTCAATATAATAAAATATCATAGCATGTAAGGCATAGATGTTAAGTATATGGATTATGTAAATAACTATATAAGGGAAAAAAAGACAAAAAAATGAAAAAAAAAACATTTCAACACAACAAAAAAAATGGATCGACAATAATTATGCTTAAACAAAAAAAAGAACTAATGATTTCTTATATTTACGCGAACACTATACATGATTAAAACTACTTTTACGGATTTTATCGCGTTTATTATTTACTTTTATTTTTTAATTCCCGACGTTTCGGGTGCTGGAAAGCGCCCGAAACGTCGGGAATCAATCGATAAAATCCGTAAAAGTAGATAAAATCCGTAAAAGTAGTTTTAATCAAAAGAACTAATCATAATGATGCCACAAAAAAGAGGATTTTATATAAATAAATTAAAAAAATTGTGTTATATAAAGAACTAACATAGCTTGTAAGTGCATGTCGCATGTATTTATATAAGTTAGTAGATCTTAAGTATGAAAATAATATTAAAAAAATACTATATATATATATATATATATATATATATATATATATATATATATATATATATATATATATATATATATATATAAATCATCCTTTCACGGTAAATGTTGATCCAGTGAGAAGGTAGAACAATTGTTGATCCACCTATTTGACGTGTTTGCTCAGCTCCTCGTCGCACAAACTGATATACTTTGATATATTCTTGATGCGCGTGTGACGTCGGTGGATCTGCACTAACAGGTTTTCAATATACTCGTCAGCAAATTGACCACCATTTGTTGATCTGTCAACGGCCGAAAAAAACATACTGAATATGATTTTTTAGATCCAGAGTGTATTTAATTTATATGCGACATTTACTTAGACTAAGTGGATCCGGAGCCATAATTGACGAATAGGTACTCGAACACGAAGCGGCAACGTCGCGTTCTGTGTGTGACAGAGAACCCAGTAGGCTACTTCGTTATAGTAATAAGGTAAGAAAATGCATTATCTGCCGATTTTGTGGATCAAACTTTGGCAGGTTTTATTGTGGAAAGACGTTTGTTCGAGTTTTTGTTATCGTGTGATTGAATTTGTGTTATTTTGTTCATTTGTCATAGATCAATTAGAAGATGGTGGATAGTGCTTTATTACAAATTAATTTATCACGAGTATGTGTGTGTGTGTAAGGGTGGGAGGGTGCCATTTAGTGCGCGCGCGTGTGTTTACGTGTGTGTGTGTGTGTGTGTGTGTGTGTGTGTGTTTTAAGCGATTTTGTGTGTGCGCGTGCGTGTGGGTGTATTTGCGTTCATGTGTGTTCGTGTGAACGCATGTGCGTGCGCGTGTATGTGAGTGTATGTGTGCGTGTGTGCACTGATGCAGTTTTTTCAGTACGTGTGTGTGCAACAGTGTGCGTGTGTTTGTGCGGTTGTCTGCTTGTGTTTGTGTGTATGTGTGCATGTGTGTGTGCGTGTGTAGGTGTGTGTGTGTGTGTGTGTGTGTGTGTGTGTGTGTGTGTGTGTGTGTGCGCGCGTGTGCATTCGTAGGGGTGTATGTTGGTGTTAGTATGTGTGTGCGCGCGCGTGCGTGTGTGTTTGTGCGAGTGTGTGCGTGTGTGTGTTAACTGTTGTTCGTGTGTGTGTGTGTGTGTGTGTCGGTTTAGCGTGTATTTGCTTTTGTGTGTGCTGATGCATGGGTGACGAGTGTGTGTGCGCGTTTTGTGTGTGCTTGTATGTGCGCGTGCGTGTAGGTGTATGTGCGTTCATGTGTGTTCGTGTGAACGCATGTGCGTGCGTGTATATGTGAGTGTATGTGTGCGTGTGTGCACTGTTGCGTTTTTTTTGAGTACGTGTGTGTGCAGCAGTGTGCGTGTGTTTGTACGGTTGTCTGCTTGTGTTTGTGTGTGTGTGTGTGTGTGTGTGTGTGTGTGTGTGTGTGTGTGTGTGTGCATGTGTGTGTGTGTGTGTGCGTGCGTGTGCATTCGTGGGGGTGTATGTCGGTGTTAGTATGTGTGTGCGCGCGCGTGCGTGTGTGTGTGTGTGTGTGTGTGTGTGTAGTGTGTGCGTGTGTGTGTTAACTATTGTTCGTGTGTGTGTGTGCGTGCGTTTAGCGTGTATTTGCTTTTGTGCGTGCGTACCAGTGTGTGCTGATGCATGCGTGCAAGTGTGTGTGCGCGTTTTGTGTGTGCGTGTATGTGCGCGTGGGTGTCGGTGTCTGTGCTTGCATGTGTGTTCGTGTGAACGCATGTGCGTGCTCGTGTATGTGAGTGTATATTAGGTGTGTGTGTGTGTGTGTGTGTGTGCGTGTGTTAACTGTTTGTGTTCGTGTGTGTGTGTGTGTGTGTGGTGTGTCGGCGTGTGTGGTGTGTGTGTGTGTATGAGTGTGTGTGTGTGTGTAGGTGTGCGTGTGTATGTACGTGTGTTTATGTGAGTGCGCGCGAGCGCGCACGTGTGTGTATGCGCGTTCGTGTGCGTGCGTGCAGGTGTGTGTGTGTGTGTGTGTGTGTGTGTGTGTGTGTGTGTGTATGTGTGCGTGTGTGTTCGTCTGAGTGCATGTTCGTGTGTGTGTGTGTGTGTGTGTGTGTGTGTGTGCGTGTGTATGTGTGTGTGTGGTGCGCGCGCAGAAAACAGAGGCGGAGAATGGAGACGTGGTTGAGGCGGAGGGGAATGCAGTGTAGTTTGTTGTGAAGGCAGAGGAGAGGAATTTGTGGTGAAGTCGGAGATAGTGGAAACGGGGAGAGCGGGGTCAGAAGTGTTGGAGGCGGAAAGAATATTGACGGCGCGTGGTGGTGGCGGCGGAGGGAGCGAAATTTATTGTTGAGGCGGAGGGAGCAGAGTTTATGGTGGAGGCGGAGGTAGCGGAGGTGGAGAACGAAAGCATAGAGAGGGGTGCGGTGGTAGATGTGGAGGCGTAGGTGGTAGAGGTGGTGGTAGGTGCCCTGGAGTGCAGTAAAGTGGGTATCGCGTGAGGGCAAGTGAGGCTCACATAAAGGACAGTTGGTTACAGCGAAAAACAATGTGGCTGGTAAGTGGATATCGATACTGCCCATAAAGATGTTACTACGAGGTTATCCATTTTTTAGAATATCAGCTTGACTACTTATTGGTACTAGAGACAAAGTGAAAAGAACTTTTGTTTTGTGACGGTTTCATCATAACTAACAAAACAAACCCAAACTCGGCATACCTAATTCTACTAGTCCAGGTGTTACAGTATTAGTTACCGAAGTATACCTTCAGGTCACTTCAGCAAGTCTGGAGGTAAGGACTCATCATAACTAACAAAACGAGCCCAAACTCGGCACACCCAGTTCTACTAGTCCAGGAGTTTCAGTAGTAATCCCGAATTACATTTTGAGGTCACTCCATCAAGACCGGAGGTAAGGTCTCATGATAATATCTCATGTAATGGTTCGATTCTATACCTATCAATTTTGCTCACACACGCACACACGCACACTGCCGCACGCACACACACACACACACACACACACACACACACACACACACACCACACACACACACACACACACACGCACGCACACTGCCGCACACGTACGTACTCAAAATACACAACAGTGCACTCACGCACACATACACTCACACACACGCGCACGCACATGCGTTCACACGAATACACATGAAAGCACATACACCCACACGCACGCCCACACACAAACTCACACACCCACGTGCGCAAGCACTCGCTTACACCCGCGCGCGCACACACATACACACACTAACGCACGCGCGCGCGTACACACACATACACACACACACACACACAAACACGCGCTCAGACGAATACCTTATGTCGCCGTTTCCGCCACTTCCGCTACAAGAGGCGTTGTCGAGTGATTGAGTTATACGTTTAAAAAAAATTAAAAAAGTCGTTTATTTCGACTCCAAGGATCATAGATTTTAGTAATAGTAGAAATCTTAAAACTAATGTTAATAAAACTTAAAACTATCTACCTAATTTTAAAACTATATCTAAGACAGGCCCGATTAGTCAGCACGTGCACCATATGACAATGGTTCAGGTACTGACCTTAAACCTGTCAGAAAATGCCCTCAAGATACCACTCGAACTGGCCCGCACCCTGTGCACCTGGGATGTGCTTCGTTTATACATCGTGATGTAGAAACAATTCACACGCGCATCCGCAAACACGCACTACAATAACGAGGCAGACCCAACAGCACCCACGCATACGCACGTATGCATTATTATATTGAACACGCATTAAATCTGTAGCTTGTACCGCCAAAGATACGAAACGGCAACGTCGCGGCTGCTTTCAACCAATCCGATCGTTTATCTTATCGTTTGCTGTGCTCTGGTTGGCTCATTTAAATCGGATCTACATTTTCCGTAACCATCGCAAGGTGGATTTGTATATCGGATCAACTTCGGCAAACGCTGGCAGTCTCGTGAGTGCAGATGTTGATCCGGTCGGAGCCACATTAGTTACCAGAGATGCATATTGGATCAACAAAAGGCGCCGGATCAACATGGGTTTTCGGATCAACAAAGTGCTCGCGTGAAGTCGCGTCTGATCAACATTTACCGTAAAGAGATCTCTCTCTCTCTCTCTCTCTCTTATATTTTTTATATATATATATATATATATATATATATATATATATATATGTGTGTGTGTGTGTGTGTGAACTCACTGCTTAGGCTTAAATATTTAAGTAATGTAAGTAGTGTAAGGAGTACATTTATCACAAAATTTTAAAAGTTAATAAAGTAAAATAAAGCAAAAAATGGTACGGACTTCGAGTTTGTAGAGCTACCTTATTGGAAAAAAAACCTAACCTAACCTAACCTAACCTTTTTTTTACATGGGGAAATGCCTACGCATACCCGCCTCGCGGGGGCAAGGACGGGTTATGTCGGACTCGCACCGACTAAAACCCCATGGTGTTCCACCTTCGACGCATATTGGCAGGGCCATGGGAACGCTTTCGGACACATCCGCGGCCCTACCAGCGCCTGCCGCCCCATGGCAGCACCTCCTCGGGAGAGGAATATTCCCCCCGTTCTCCTTCACAGGTAAGGCGCACCAGAACACATGGTACGCCTTCCTCCACGGCCTTCAATTACACCTGCGCAACGGACGCCCCCATGTCCGATGCGCGAAGGCCATGGGGCCAGGAAAAACGAGAACTCAGAAGCACTAGCCTTCCTGACCCCAGCGGCGGATTTGGTCTATGGCTCCGCCACCTACCAAGATTCGGCTGCGGAGGGTAGGGAGAGCGGCGCCTCGCAATACCGACAATCCTCTCCCCCCGCAGCCCCACCACCACCGCATAAACAGTGCGGTGGTGGTGGGGTTCCTCCGCGACTCCACCTCAGCTGCAGCGGTAGGGGGTGAGGACACCTCTCTCGCCGCAGCCCACCAGCACACATCCGAAGTGGACTCACCAAGCCCACTCGGAGTGGCCATCTCGGGCCGGCCCTTCACCTCGGGCCAGCCATATGGGTTCCTCTTTGTTCACCGTGGGTGACCAAGCCACGGCTTCTAAGCCCCCCCCCCCCCCCACGACAAGGCGGGAACCCGTTCGGGGGGGAACCTAACCTAACCTAACCTAACCCAGTTGCGCTCCAAACGCTGACCCGTACGCAGCACTTTTAAACCGCTCCGCTCATTAAAATTCAAAGTAGTGGGTCAAAGTGACCAAATTGCAAAGTGTGTTACATCAAAAGATTCGTCTCATTGGGACGAATGTAGAATATATGACAAAGTTGGAAAAGTGCGGAAAATACGGAATAAATACTGTAAAACCGGATTTTATTAACCTCAAAAACTTAAAAGTTAAACGCTGCCTAAACGAAATCTATGACATAGTATTCTTAAAGTGTGGAAATAAGTGCCTTGACTTGCTTCATCGTCCTGAGCAATCACCAGATTTCCACGACGTTCGTGCAAGGAATTATTAACCAAAATATAAAACCACGTGGACATGTGGTTTTTGATTGGAGATCGTGCGGCTGATTCTGACAACGGAATACCGAAGAAAACATCAAGGCAAAGCACCTGAGCCTGACACGTCGATTATTAAAATCGGTTCAGAAATATAGAAGTTATTACACTTTAAAGAAACAAATTTTCAGCAGAAAGCTTCAAAGGCGAATATCTCTGAAATTTCAGCAACGACCTCTGTGGTTTCTATGATCATCTATAGAAGCAATTCAAGACCTGCAAAAGGACACTAAAAACTAAATTTTTGGAGTGCAATTAGAAAAGTAAGCAATTTTATTATTATTAAGTGTAAACACATTTTGTCCTGAAAGTGCTCCTGAAAATTCTGAAAAAATTCCATAAATAGTGTAGACTCAATCTTAGTATCCCAAATTTTTTCAAAATTTTCCTAGTCATATTTTTTGAATTTGACGCTATTAGCGGTTGTTGGTTTTCATAAGTTGATTTTCAGAATTAAAAAACTCAAAAAATTTTCATGATAAAATTTTTTTCAAATTAATTATATAATAGACAATTAATCTAGCTATATACAGTATTTTTTCCGAATTTTTAGGTAGCGCTTTCGGAGATAGGAATTTAATTGTATGAGCTGGGAGGTCCTGAAAACTGCACAATGACTGTATTTTCAGTTTTCAGGAAAACGGAGCCTCCTAGCTCAATTTTGACAATTTTTTCGGGGGCCCCCTTCGTCACCTCCCCCATACTATCCAGCTAACGGTAGTCTTCGACCCCTACCGGATTATTTGGGCTGAATTTCAACCCCCTACCGCTAATTTGACATATTGACTTAGTCTCTGGGGTTGAAAATCTTAAAACTGCTATAGCTCAGCAACAACTGCACTGATCCGGACGAGGTTTTTTCAAAATTATCTATAATTGCCGGACTTTCAGACTACATATAGACGGACTCTACATAGAGTCTATGTACATGATTTTAGTTTTATAAATTCGACTTTAAGACTTTCTTTACAATTAAATATCAGTAGAATAAGAGTAATAAGTGTTATAGAATAAAAGGCAAAATTTTTTTATTTTATTTTATTTTGTTATACTCTTTTATTACTTCTATTGACAGCAGTACTCATAAATAGACCCTACATAGAGTTTATGTATATTAATTTAAATTTATAAGTTAGACCTTAAGATTTCCTCCATAATTTAATAATATTAGAATAAGACTTATTAGTGCTTATAGTGATTCGGACGAAATAGACTCTTGATAGAGCAAGACTCTTGATAGAACCGGACTCTTGATAGAGCCGGGCTCTTGATAGAGGGTCTTGTAGAGCCAGACACTTGATAGAGCCAGACTCTTGATAGCTTGTGAGAGTGGATAGAGCCAGACTCTACATAGTCACACCGATATTACACAAAATTTGACAATCAAAAATTTTATTAAAATATAGACTCCGAACCACTCTATATTGTGGTGAATATAAAGAAGTAGATTCGAGACAACATAAAATTTTATTTTATTATTTATTTTAAAAATTTTTTTGCTTACTATATGGTTAGAGATTTGACTGAGGCCTGAGCCGTGTCGAACTGCAAAAACATGCAGTTAACATTTTTATACTTTTATATTTTCACTTTTATTTTTTTACAACTTATACAAATTTACGTTTTTAAATATTTTTTATACAATTTTAATTTTATTATCGTGATTTGAGACGCGCGTCCCAAACCAAAAATTGCTGCATCACAGAAGACCAAGGGAGCAACCCGCAAAGTACCAGAGCAGGTAACAGAAGGCTCACCAAAGATAGAGACTGCTAGATACGCAGACCGTCTGACGGAGGCCCGTGCCTGTCTCACAAAAGCCAAACTGCACCTCAGTAATTCCCGAAACTTGAAAACGGACATAAAGAACGAAGTGACGCAGGCCATTGAAAGGCTCTATCAGTTAGTCAAAGAAGCAGAGACAGGAAAGGGTATAGGAATAGAGAGTAAGTCAAAGGAGCAGGAGAAAAAGGAAGAAAGACAAGAAGATGAATATAAAGTAAGACAACTAGAAGAACAGAATAAACTGATAAAGAAATTAGAGGAACACGGGAAACTAGTGGAAGAAAACAACAGAGAGATCGAAAAGCTAAGAGATGAAATGAAAAAACAGGAAAACAAGGAAGATAGAGGGACGTACGCGTGTGTACTAGCGGGGAAACCGAGTAGATTACCTTCGGAAAGTATGGCTATGCACTCGGTGGCCATCACATCGACCGACGAAAAGGAGACAGGGGATCAGGTGATGGAAAAGATCAGAAATGTAATAAATGCGAAAGAAGAGGGCCTTAAGATAGACAAAATAAGAAAAGCAAGAGACAGGAAAGTGATAGGGGATGCTGCACCCAGGAAGAAATTAATCGAGTTAAAGAAAGATTAAGGAATGCAAACAAACACCTCAATGAAGAAGAGATAAAAAATAAAGATCCGCTAAAACACTGAAGGACGTGTTGCAATACAATATCGATGACGAAATAGTCAAAGCAATAAGAGCCAAAATAAACAACTCTTCAGGGACATAAAAGAAAACGAAGACCGAATAGAAATAATATACAAGAAGAAGATTAGAAATCCACATACGTCCCACATTGTAATGAGGGTGTCGTCGCTGCTGTGGAACTGCCTCACAGAGACTGGAGTGATCCACATAGATCTCCAACGGGTGAGAGTAGCAGATCAATGAGTGGGGAACTCATCCAGTGCTCAAAGTGATTGGGATACGGACACACCAAGCGCATATGTAACGAGACGCAAGAGGTCTACAGCCACTGCGGCGGCCCACTCCTCAGAACCGAGTGCGCCGACTGGCTATCGGGAGAAGCATCATCATGCAAAAATTGCATAAAGGCAAAGATGGACGAGAACGACCAAAATGCGTTCAGCTCAGACTGCCCGGTGAGAAGGAGATGGGAGACCTTGGCAAGATCCACCGTAGCTTATTGCTGAGGTGGTCTCAAGGTCTGGCGGAGACTTCGATCCGGGCACCCACCGGTATCACGCTATCCAGGCAAACTTGCAGAGATGTGAGTTAGCCACTGCCGAATTGATCACCGAGGCAACTTGAAGAAAATAATCGTTCGCGTCGGTCCAGGAACCTTAAATGGGTCGCATTGGAGAAATGAAACACTACCCAGGGACACGAATAATACAATGTCACAGAGAACCCAACACCGGAAGGGTAATCAAAGCCGCCATTGTATTGTTCGACGACACCATTGACATAACCCGGTGTCCCGACCTAAAAACAGAAAATATTGCAGTTGCCAAGTTGAGGACGGGGACCTGGGAGATGGCAGTGGTGTCTGTCTATCTGGAGGGTGATAAGCCAATCGACCCATACCTGGACGTGATCGAAAAGGCAGTGGAAGCCTTAGGGACGGTAAACGTGATGCTCGGTGGAGATGTGAACACATGGAACACCTGGTGGGGTAGCCGGGAGACGGATACAAGAGGAACAGACTTGGCTGCCAAACAATTGGAGCTTCACATACTCAATAGAGGAACGGTACCACTTTTGATATTGTCATAGGTGGGAAAAGATTCTCTAGTTGCGTGGACATCACTACCTGCTCGACGATTAAGGAGGGTAGAAAACTGGAGGCTTTCTGAAGAAATAACTGTTTCAGACCACAGAGCAATCCTATTCGAAATAAATCTTGAAAAATCAGTTGGAACAGACGTAAGCAGAACAACCAGGAAATACAGCACAAAAAGGGCAAACTGGAGTGAGTTTCGTGAGAAACTCCTCCGGTATTGGAATAGTAAAACATTAAATAAAACAGCAATAGATGAAATAGAATCAATAGAGCAACTTGAAACAAAAATAGAGGAAATAACACAAACACTAACGGAAGCATGTAATAAAAATATACCTAAATTGAAGAACAAAAAGCGAGTAGGATTGCCCTCGTGGACCGACGAGTTAACACAGTTCAAGAAGGCGGCGCGGTGGACACTTCCTTGCCCTAAAACCCTCTCAGAAATGAGGGGAGGCCTGTGCCCAGCAGAGGGACGTATATAGGCTGTAACTTTACTTTTTTTACTTTAAGAAGAAAGTCTCCAGGCTAAAACGTCGAATATCATGTGCAGCACCAATTCGTCGGGAATGGGTTGTGGAACAGGACCTCAGCGCAAAAGAAGAGTACCAACGAGAAGTCAAAAGGGCCCAAACTTCTAGTTGGAAGGAGTTCTGCAGCAAACAAGAGCGAGAATCTATGTGGGACGGTATTTATAGAGTCATAGGCCGTACAACCAAGAGGCAAGAGGACATTCCCTTAATCATAAATAACATAACCATGGGAAATCAGGAATCAGCGAAGGTGCTGGCAGATACATTTTATCCAGAAGACGATACTAGAGGTGAAGAAATTGGACACAGACAAATGAGATAAGCGGCGAATGCTGTAAATGTAGGACCACATGATGACTTATGTGATCCACCTTTTACTACAGAGAAGTTGATGTGGTCTGTGTCTAGTTTTAACCCCAAAAAGGCACCAGGGAAGGACAGTCTCACGGCGGATATCTGCTTAAAGTCTGTTTCTCTTGAGTCGGCAATGTTTTTGGCAATAGCCAATAAATGTCTTAATCTGGCACACTTTCCCAAGAAATGGAAAGAGGCGGTTGTAGTGGTGCTGTGAAAGCCTGGGAAAGAGAACTACACACATCCCAAATCCTATAGACCTATTGGACTGCTGCCTGTGCTCGGGAAAATCTTCGAAAAGATGCTAATCCAACGAAGAAAATGGCACATTGTACCCACACTTAGCCGGAGACAGTATGGATTTATGCCACAGCGTAGCACCGAAGACTCCCTCTATGACATGATACAGCTAGTAAAAACCAAGCTCAAAGATAAAAAGATAATACTATTAATATCCTTGGACATAGAAGGAGCTTTCGATAACGCATGGTGGCCGGCAATCAGATGCAGATTGGCAGAAACTGGTTGCCCGATTAACCTACGACGTCTTATCGACAGCTATTTCGAAGATATAACCGTCTGAACTAGGTACGCAGGAGCACAACACATGAAAACCACTGCTAAGAGGTGTGTGCAGGGCTCAATAGGGGGTCCTACATTTTGGAACCTGTTGATCGACCCTTGTTTACAGGAACTGAGCGAAAAAGGCGAATATTGCCAGGCTTTCGCGGACGACGTGGTCCTGATTTTCTCCGAGGACAGGGAATTTGAAGTGTAAGATTGGGCCAACGCGGCCCTCGCGCATGTTCAGAGGTGGGGAGTCAAAAATAACCTTAAATTTGCACCAAATAAGACCAAAGCGATGGTGGTAACAAAAAAGATAAAATATGACTCACCACTTCTGAAGATGGGCGGGGAGAATATTGCGTTGTCCACAGAAATTAAAATATTAGGACTAACCATAGACACCAAGTTGACCTTCAACACACACGTAAAAATGTGTGTTGCAAGGTACAACGTTTGTATTGTCAATTAACACGAGCTGCTAAGATTGGTTGGGGCCTGAACCCGGAGATCATTAGGACCATCTACGTAGCGGTAACGGAGCGGATCATATTATACGCCGCTAGTGTATGGGCATAGGCCACATACAAACAGAGCGTTAAAAAGCAGCTCGACATGGCACAACGCGGGTTCATTCAAAAGATCATAAAATCATACAAAACCGTATCCCTCCACTCGGCCCTACTACTCGCTGGATTGCTTCCTTTGGACCTCAGGGTTCGGGAAGCAGGCTTACTTTATGAAGTGAAGAAAGGTTACTCCCAGCGGATAGTAGGAGATTGGGACGTGGAATGGAAACTAGAATATGCGAAGACACCTTACCCCGCGAATCAGGTTGGGCTGCAGTTTGTATGCCTGGAGGATAGTGCACAAGTTGACCAACATAACAATAAGGGTGTGAAAATCCACACAGATGGAAGTAGAATTGAGAGGAAAGTCGGCGCTGCGTTATCCATTTGGAATGACGCAGCGCACATAAGTAGCCAAAAATTCAAACTGGAAGACTTCTGCACTGTCTACCAGGCGGAGTTGCTGGCCATATATGAAGCAACAAATTATGCCCTAAAAAGTCTGGCACCGAGCTACAACATCTACAGCGAATCAAGATCTGCTCTCCAGATAGTTATCCAGAGGGTTTACATCCATCCGCTAGCGGCAAAAATTACAAAAAAATATTTCGGAAATAAACAGAAAAGGAAAATTGCTAAAATTTTTTTTGGATAAAGGCACACGCAGAGCTGGAGGGAAACAAGAGAGCAGATGAGTTAGCAAAGAAAGCCGCCCTAAAAATAAAACGAAAACCAGACTATGAGAGGTGCCCGGTTTCATTCGTCAAGCGAGAAATCCGTCTTAATTCGCTTGAGGAATGGAACCGACGCTACATGGAAGGCGAAACCACCTCCGTAACAAAAGTGTTCTTCCCAGACGCTTTGAGCGCCTATCCCATTATACGAAAAATAACTATAGACTCGCTCACGGCACAGGTGATGACGGGACATGGCGGGTTCTCAGAATACTTGCACCGATTCAAGTGTAAGAAAAGCCCGGCATGTGCCTGCGATCCGATAAAAGAGGAAAGTGCGATGCATGTAATCACGGAATGTCCAGTTTATAGCAAAGATAGAAACAACATAGACGTTGAATTACAAATAAAAATAAGCAAAGAAAACATATGTAATATAATGAGAAACAAATATATTAGAGATAGGTTTTTAAAATATTGTAAGGCTATAACTAGTAAAGTAGTACATAAGAATAAATAAAAGTATAAAAAGGGAACTGTAAATTATATATAGACATATAATGTGAACAGTCCTGCTAATTTGTAAAACCAATGAAAATAAAAGTAGATTAAGATATAATGATAAGTAAAATGTATTAGCAAAATAAGACATATGTAAAATAGAAATAAGAATGAAAGAGTATGAAAAAGTAAAAATTATAAAGAAAAGAAAAAGAAGTGAAATAAAAATTACAAAAAGAAGAAATAAGTCCCTAATCTCCATGTTAGGGGGGAACTAGTTAAAAAAACCTAACCTAACCTAACCTAACCGGAAAATATTAATTCCATTAAAGATAAAGACAATGTTTTGGATCAGGGCACATGTGGGGGTGAAAGGCAACGAACGAGCCGACCAGTTAGCCAAGGAAGCTGCTTTAGATAAAAAAAAAAACTACTCCTGACTATGACAAATGTCCCATTTCATATATAAAGCGTCAGATCCGGTTGGCCAGCGTAGAAAAATGGAACAAACGTTATATATTAGGTAACACCGCCGCGGTAACCAAGATATTTTTACCAGATGCAAACCGTGCGTATAGACTATTGCAAAAGTTGAACCTTAACCCTGTAATCGTTCAGGTATTTACTGGTGTTCAGATCACTGAACGATATTTAGGTGAGAGAAGCGGTAAAACCGGTTTGCTGGCGGCCGCGGTTTGCTAACACTAAGAAGAGGGATTGTCGGGACAAAGAGGAAGTTTATATTTATACATATGAAGTTAGCATTCACCGAGATTTGTACCGTGACCGTGAGACGTGCCCTTCATCCTCAAATTGAAGAATAAAATACACAAAAAGAGGAATAAAACAGACTTCCTTCATCTTCACGTCGTGACCGCAGAAGACAGCATAATACATACGTGAGATCGCTCCAGTTTCCTTTCTACATCATTATATCATTTCATCCATCCGTCCACCATCATCAATAATAAGCTATGTATTAAAAATTTAGTTTATGTACCCCCATTAATATGATATATTATAATTTTTTTTCATAGCAAATCATTACATTTCCAATCAATGATTAAGTACACTTAGTGATTCTCTTTGTTGTAGAACTTATAGTTAAATAAATTTTATCTTGTAGATACGCATACTAAATACATATAATAATTACGCAGCTATATTAAACTCCACTGCTTTGCGCCTAAGAATAATAAATTTATTGCAATTTTAAAATAAATTTGCTTGTTTCTTACTCACTATAATATATTGCATTTACTTTTTCTTGCTTTTTCTTCATACTTTAATTTACTGCATTATTCATTTTCATAAAATGGCTGAATCGAAAACATTAATAAAAAAGCGAGCTTCTATCAAAGCTAAGCTTACAAAATTTTCTTCATATATAAACCTGTCAATGTCTTGTGAAAGGTTAAGTGAACAGCAGATCATTGAAATTGAATATCGCCTAAATACATTTGAAAACCTATACGAAAAATACGATACGGTACAAAATGAACTGGAGGCGTTGGCGGATAACCCCGACGAGCAATATACGGAGCGTGAAGACTTTGAAAAGCTATATTTTCTTAAATTTACGCGAACACTACAATTGAATAAAACTATTAATTTTTAATTATTTTAATTTATTTTTATTATTATCCCGACGTTTCGGGTGCTTTACAGCACCCATGGTCACGGGGGGGACTGAGATGTTTGACGTCCCAATGTCATAGAAGGTAGCCGGACTAACTATCACAATGGTACGTCAAACATCTCAGTCCCTCCCGTGACCATGGGTGCTGTAAAGCACCCGAAACGTCGGAATAATAATAAAAATAAATTAAAATAATTAAACACGATAAAATCCGTAAATAATAGTTTTATTCAAGCTGTATTATAATCTAATAGCTGCTGCTCGTCAACTTGTAAGCAACGCACGCAAACAGCTCACGAGTACCGAAGTTGCGTCAGAGGTAAGTTTTTGTGGTCATACACACAAACACATTTCTGTTCCATTACCAAAATTGAATTACCAAAATTTTCGGGAAGTTACCATAACTGGCTAGAGTTTAGGGATACGTTTGTTTCCATAATTCATAGCAATAACGACATAGACAAAATAAACAAGTTACATTATTTGAGCGCGTCACTCAAAGACAGTGCCTTACTTGTTATAGATAGTTTGGATTGTAAAGCAGATAATTATGACTCGGCCTGGAAATTGCTCTGTGATAGGTATGATAATAAAAGTCTTTATTGAACAACCATGTTCAAGTGCTTTTTAATGTAGAGCCATTACAGCGCGAGCTTAGTAAAGCCCTCAGATATATAATTGTTGTAACAAATAAAAATCTTCGTGCATTGTCCACCCTTGATCAACCTGTTGAGCATGGGGATACGTTGATAATTTACATGATGTCAATTAAATTGGACGCCCTATATTAATCGCGAATGGGAACAGCATCGAAACAGTTTAATTAATGCGCTTACTTTATTGATATTCACATCATTCTCATCCAACAGGGCTAACCTGTTAGAAACCCTTGAAGA
The DNA here is from genome assembly GCA_907164705.1 of Parnassius apollo. Lineage (NCBI taxonomy): Eukaryota > Metazoa > Arthropoda > Insecta > Lepidoptera > Papilionidae > Parnassius > Parnassius apollo. The sequence goes on along the minus strand of CAJQZP010001208.1, from coordinate 1,093,792 downwards.
ATCTCAACTCGCCCAGGATAAGAAGGATAATACAAGCGCACTTCAGATTAAAAAATTATGTTACAAATAGTAAACAATATCTATATGACAATAAGTGTCCTATGTGCCAGGACTCACACCTTTTGTACACTTGCGCAACTTTACGTAAACTTCAAGTAGAGTCAAGAATTAGAAAAGTACATGAGTTCAATGTATTTCATAACTGCCTTCGCTCATTTCACTTCAAAATGCAGGTTAAGTAATTGTAAATATTGCCACAAGAAACACAACACACTCATACACGTAGATGAAGAGATTCAATTGCCATCACAAAACATTGCTTTAACTGTAAATCAGTACACTGAATTACGTATCGTACTGCTTTCCACAGCGCTCGTAAAGATGTCGGATGCCAATGGCAGCATCTGTACAGCACGAATCCTACTAGACAACGGAAGCACTGGCAACATTATATCAGAAGATTTTTGTCGTAAGCTTTCTTTACACACAGTCAAATTGCAATCGAAGGTTTTAGGCATTGACAATCAGTCAAGTCATTGTTCAACATCATGTTCAGTTACGTTACAATCGTTCGACGAAAAATACAAATTCGACATCAATTGTTTTATTTTGCCCAAAATTGCTTCAAATCTACCGCGTAGTTATTACAAATATTTCATTACCTTCAGGCGTTCGCCTTGCCGATCCATCTTTCAATATTCCGTCAACGATTGACATTCTTATTGGCGCAGAAGTATTTTTGGATATCATAGGCGCGAATCGCATTTACTTAGGCAAAAATAAGCCTTCTCTGATTGAGTCAAAACTAGGCTGGCTTATATCTGGTATAACCACACAAAACCAGTTCAGCCCAACCGTGTGTATGTTTGCGGATGGTTCAGGTTATCTTCATAGAGATCTAACTAGATTTTGGGAACTTGATTCCGTTTCGACAAGGCATAAGTATACAGCGGAAGAAAAAGCCTTTGAAAATTTTTTTGTAGACCCTACATATCGTAAATCAGATGGTAGGTTCGTGGTGAGTATTCCACTCAAAGAAGCGCCTACCACATTAGGTGAATCGTATAAAATGGCCAAACAAGGGTTTCTGTCTCTTGAGTCACGACTAAGAAAAAATCCTTCACTTAAAAATCCACATGTTCAATTCATGGACGAATATGTCAATCTAGGACATATGTCTGAAAATCTAAGTAAAATAAACAAAGGTACTCCCTCTTATTTTCTGCCACATCATTGCATTCAAAAGAAATCTAGTACAACTACCAAACTCCGTGCAGTCTTCGACGCCTCCGCAATCACTACATCAGGAAAGTCATCAATCAAATCAAATCAAATTCATTTATTTGCATAATATAGTTATACCTATAGAGTTGTTACAAAAAAAATTAGAATATGTACACTGTATTATTACCTTATGAGGTGTGCAAATATTTTACGATATAGTCTACGCATTACTAATTCAATAATGATGCTTTGAAATAAAATTAAGAATAAGAGAAAAAAATAAAAAATATTATCAATAGTTGAGTCTGTAGTGCTAATTGTTGTCATACTAAATACCTTGATGTTATATAAACTCGAAATTAAATATTTTTGATAATACGAATAATCAAATCCAAAATGTTGTCATACAAAATTTAAGTTAAATTATAATTTAATATACTAATCTTATTAAATTGTTACAATGTGTCACATATTATATTAGGTAAATGTATAAATTAGTATTATTCAGTTATAATTAAATTCAAATTATTATTATTAAGTTACAATTAAATTAAAACTATTGCTATTAAATTATAATACTTTTGTCCTCTAGGTACTCTTTGACATTATAATAACATTTATTAATCAGAAATTTGTGTAATATCGTCTTAAGTCGTGAGATAGGCAACTTTCTTACATCATATGGCAGTTTGTTGTGAATACTGATTCATACAAAGAACATGATGCCATACAAAGAATACTTTTATTGAGTAGTGCTGTATCTCCGTATGGTATTTCTATGTCTAATCTTTTTTATATAGCGTCTATTAGTAGCTTTTAAAAGCAGTCTTGTAAAAATTTGGATTTGATTTCACAAATAGATTTATTTCGTAGATATACATCGAAGGCAATGTCAGAATTTTTAAGTGTTTAAAGTATGGTTGACAGCTTGTAGTATTATCCAGATGGCACATTGCTCTGATGCATTTCTTTTGAGCTTTGAATGCAAATTCGTTATTTACCGAGTTGCCCCAAAATATTATACCATATCTTAGGATAGGTACAACAAGTCCGTGATAGGCTAATAAAACGGCTTCTTTATCGACAATCTTGGAGAATTTGTAAAGAGCAAACGAGGATTGATTAACTTTTTTGCAGACATTATCTAGATGTGTTTTCCATGATAGGTCATAGTCAATATTAATTCCTAGAAATTTTGTATTTGTCACTGGATGTACTGTATTGCCTTGGTAACTAACATGTATAGTTATGGGTTGTGTTCTTTGATAAAAGTGCATTATTCTTGTTTTGTCCATATTTATTTTAAGATGTGTTTTTAGGAACCATTGAATTATTGTATTTAATGTTTTATTGATTTCATTTTCGTAATTGTCTTGCCTATCACATTCTATCATTACTGTGCTATCATCTGCAAAAAGTACCATTGGATGTTCAATATGTCTAGGGAGATCATTTATATATACCAGAAATAGTAAGGGACCTAGGACACTACCTTGTGGGACTCCGAATTTTATGGTTCTAGTGTTAGATCTATATTTGATTTCATTTCGTGTTTTCTGGCATATTTGTGTAATTTCTGTTATTTGTTTTCTATTGAACATATAAGAAGAAATGAGGTCTAGCGCATTACCTCTTATGCCATACCAGCTAAGTTTCTGAATAAGTATCTTATGGTCAACACGGTCAAAAGCCTTGCTCATATCCATAAAGACAGCACATATCGGATTTCTTTTATCCACATTGATTAAAATCGTTTTAATTATGTCATAAATAGCTGTATTTATAGTTTTACTCTTTATACTTTTCTAAATAACTGTATAATTTCAAATAATTTTGAAAAACTAGATATCAATGTTATCGGTCTATAGTTTCCCATATTTTTTTTGTCGTCTTTTTTGTGGAGTGGAATAACAATAGAAGTTTTAACCCTTAATTGATCTGTGATCCCAGGGACTCCACGCGATTTTCAAACTGTTGTGATTTCTTTGTTTTGGCACTCAAAGGCTTGTGCGTCACAGTACCTTCATACAGTAGCGTGCGACGCGCAGGGGAGAGAGGACGTGCGTCTGCGCTTCATCCATCGGTGAGTTTTTAAGCTAGTAGAGTCCGCCGGACTCCACCAGGGCATTTGTGTAACTTTTTTTTCAATATCACTTATTATTATTTTTGTTTTTTTTATTTTTTTTTGTTTTAGACTGGAAAATGGCTTCGAATAGACAAGTAGTTAGCGTAGATCAACCAAATGCTGAATCTATTCTACTCGACTGGCTAAATGACGAAGATTGTACCGACGATGAATCTCAATCACTTGAACCATCTCGAGCTGTGATACCTGAAGAACTATTATCCGACTCTGAAGATGACTGTATACCTTCTGATCACGACTCGGACTCAGAGTGTTCAGTTGACTCAGATGATGAAGATGTGTTGACCTCAGGTGAGAGCGCTAAATATTATTACGGAAAAAACCGATTCAAATGGTCAAGCGAACCCCCGTCAAGAAACATCCGCACACAGTCTCACAATATTCTTCGTTTACCTTCAAACCAAAATGATTTAGTTACAGAGAATGGTACGATTTCTCCTTTGGATGCATTTCAGCTTATTTTTGATAATCAAATGATAGAAACGATTTTAGAGTGGACTAATAAAAAATTGGAAATAGTTCGTGAGACCATTTCACCAAAGGAGCAATACGCTTTCAAGGAGACGAGCCAAACAGAACTGAAAGGTTTTTTCTCTCTGCTACTATATAGTGCAGCATTTAAGTCCAATCATGAAAGTGTGTTGTCGTTGTTTACAACTGACGGAACAGGGAGACCTATATTTCGGGTTTCTATGTCTAAAAAACGTTTCCTTATACTACTTCTAGTTCTCAGATTTGACAATTTCACTGATAGTGAAGCTCGAAAAATAATCGATCCAGGCTGTGCTGTTACTGAATTTCTTGAAATGTTCAATAAAAACTCACAAGCAAGGTATGTCCCAGGTGCTAATGTTACTGTTGACGAGATGCTGCTGGCTTTTCGTGAGAGGTGTAGGTTTAAAATGTATATCCCCAGTAAGCCAGCCAAATATGGAGTGAATGTACAATGTCTAGCTGATTCTGCAATATTCTACGTATATAACACTTACATATATACAGGAAAAGGATCTGACTCTTATACATTATCAGAAGAAGATAAGAAAAAGCCTGTTCCAACTCAAGCAGTACTTAGACTGTGTAAGCCAATATTTAACACCAACAGAAATATAACAACAGACAATTGGTATTCGTCAATAGAACTTTCACAAGAACTTAAAAATAAAGGATTGACTACAGTAGGTACTTTGAAAAAAAAAACAAAGCTGTCATTCCAAAAGATTTTTTACCTGCGAAGAACAAAGAGCTTAATAGTTCACTGTTTGGATTTACGAAAGATTGCACTTTAGTCAGTTTTGTGCCTAAAAAAAACAAAGCAGTAATATTGTACTCTACGATGCATCACGGTTCTAAAATTAATCCAGAAACTCTAAAGCCTGAAATTATTGAATATTATAATGACACGTTGGCACGTAGATTCGTTGGCCCAAAAATGCTCTGTATATTCATGCAGTCGACGTACGCGACGTTGGCCAATGGCAGTTTTTTCCGCATATTGGACATGAGTGCGTGGAACAGATATGTTATTCAAAAAAGCCAAGCAGGTATCAGCAAAATGACACGTCTGAATTACATAAAAGGATTGGCTGAGCAACTAAATGACATGAATTTGAAATCACGGCAATACAACGAAAGACTTCCTCGTCAGCTACGCGAGTTGATATCTGACATCACAAAGGTACCGCTTGTAGAAGAACTACAAGTTTTAGATGATAAATTGCCTAGAAACCAAAAAAAAATTGTGCCATATATGTCCTAAACGCCTGAAAAGAAAGACTTTTGTGCCATACCTGTATGAAGCCAGTATGTTTGGCATGTACGAAGAAGATTTGCACTCTGCACGTTTTTTATTTTTATATGAAACAGCATTCTTTTTTAGTCTATTTTCATAAGTTCATTAGATTGTTTAAGTATTTTCTAAGTAAAAAAATTAATATTCCTTATATTCAAATTGTTATAGCAGTTAGAAGTTGAAGCAAATTTTTGTTAATTTAATTTCAAGGGTAGTTTATTTTTCGAATGCTAAAATGTTCAAATGATAATTAATACCAAAGTTTTATATAAAAGTAAGAGAAGGTAATGTTTTTTAGTTAAATAAATGATTTTGTACATAAAATGTCGTTTCACTTTAAATTTATCAACTATTTCTTGAATTGAAGTCCCTCGGACTCCACCAGATAAATTAAAGTATATTTAGGCACCAGGTTAACTGAGGGTTAAGTTTTTCGGGGTATATTCCGTTAGAAATGCATAAATTTATTATGTAGCATAAGTGAGCAGCGATTGACGAGGACAAATACTTTATAACTTTAGTGCAAACACCATCGTAACCCACACTTTGAGTATTTTTCAGTTGTTTTATTTCTCTATCCACCTCCATAGGCGTTGTAGGTACAAGAAAAACTGAATTTACGTCAGTATAAATTTTAGGATTTGAGTGTGTTAGGTCGTTATTTTTTGATTTATTTTTATGCTCCTTTCGAGAAATCAGTCCATGATCACTTAGTTCTATAGCGCTACATTCTATTACGCCTCTAATTGTACAATTAGTTTTTAATACTTTATATTGATGACCAATTCTAGTTAATATACAGACACCTCCTCTCTTTATGTCTCTTGAGAAACTTGTTGCTAGGCGGAAGTTGGGTATCAAGTATGCTCTCTTGGTCTGGTGTCATAAAATGTTCGGTTAAACATATTACGTTTATAACTTTGTTACTTTGTGCCAATTCTTCTAAATGTACTGTCAGAGTATCAGATTTATTTATAAGACCTGCTATATTTTGGTGTAAAATTCGAATATTATTATAAAAGAAAAAACTGTGAGCTTTGTCCGCTTGTGTCACTGGGTAGGTCAGGGAATAATTCTAAGTCAATTTTAATTCTTTTCATTATATTTTTAAATATGCATTGAATTCCTATGTTGCCTAATTTGTATGAAAACATGTCAAGTGTAAGGTCATAGTTGGAGTCAAAAAAGTATGCATATTTATGGTACTGTAGGTCCATACAGAGCAGACTATTAAACATTTCAACCTTAAAGTTATGTATGGGTGCTCCCCGTATATACGTGGGTGTGCATATTATTATATTTGTATGGGTCACCTGTGTTAAACTATCGTTAATTTCTTTTACTAAATTAATATAATTATCGTTGCGTTTAAAGTCTGTCTCCCCTAATAAAATTATACAATAATCGTTCATATTAAAATATCTTAATTTTGATTTTATACCAGCTAAAAGTTGTTTTATATTACAATTTGGTGAATAGTAATTACAGTATATAAAGTCACTTGCAAAATTGTCTTCAATAGCCTGTAGTATGCCTCTTCGAGTGCTGTTGCTTAGTACGCACTATTTTCTATGTTTGATATCTTTACGAACATCCGTTGTAGTAACTTTCTTCAATGGTGCCCGCGTTTATGTACGAAGCCTGATAAGTAAAGACTCGGTTAAGGTACAATTACTTACATCCCGTAAGGAGTAAGGTGGCTCCCATAAAGCCTACCACTAAGCCACGTCTCGAATTGTGCGCCGCGCTCCTGGACGCACGGCTATGCTCTAAGGTACGACAATCGCACTAAAATTTACCACGTGTCCCTTTTGGTGTGACTCTACTATCGTTCTTGGTTGGCTAACTTCGTCGTCAATGCAGTTAAAACCTTTTGTACATCATTGCGTAAGCGAAATTCAAGAGACAGTCGGATGCAATAATTGGCGCTATATTCCATACACATAAACACTCACGCCTGTCACCCAGAGGGATAGGCAGAGACTACAGACTTCCATTTGGCACGATCCTGACACACCTCTCTCGCCTCCTTCACATCCATACACCTACGCATACATGCTCGTCGGTTAAGGGTACTCCTAATTTGGCCCGTTTTTAATAAATCGCCAATTTGGTCCATACATTTTCGCCTAGGACGTCCCTTTCCGACTCTGCCATTCACTTCTGCAACATAAATTTTCTTTGTCACTCTTTCCTCATTCATTCTTTCCAAATGACCAAACCACCGAAGCATTCCTTTCTTAATCCTGGTCGCAACATCATCTTGCAAACCACACTCTTTTCTTATTACACAATTTCTTACCCTGTCGTTCAGATTCAGCCCTAACATACTCCTTAAGGACCGCATTTTCCCCCCACCCCTTCCCCCAAGGCTTTTTGTTTTTTTTTTTTTTTTTTGGGCCCCTTTTACTTTTTTTCCCCCTTTCCTTTTTTTTATCCTTCCCCTCCCTTATCCGCAGCCAAATATACAAACTCATCTACTTGCTCGATCAACTCCCCTTCTATTCTTATTTCACAAATCGTTTTACTTTCTTCTCTTTCAAAAACCATAACCTTCGTCTTACTTGCGTTCACTTTCATTCCCCCTTCTTTTAATGATCTGTTTATTAATGTAACCATCATTTGCAACTCGGCCGACTTCTTAATCCGCATTCTTCAACTTTCAAATTTTGCAAACAACTGTCCATAAATAGGTTGAACAGCCACGGGGAAGCCACACAGCCCTGTCTGATACCTTTATGGATGTCATACCAGTCCGAGTAGACCCCGTTGATCCTAACACAAGCACTAGAGTCCCTATAAAGAGACTCCAATGCCTGTATCAAGCCAGCGCTTAACACAAATGAGTTCAATGTTTGCCATAGCACATCCCTATCCATTCTGTCATAGGCCTTTTCCAAGTCCATGAACGCACAAAAAACCTTTTGGTTTTTGGCCAAAAACTTCTCCGCGATCATGCACATGGAAAAGACTTAATCTGTACATCCCATTCCCTTTCTGAATCCCGCTTGCACATCCCAAATTTTTCCATCAGTTTCTTTCATGACCCTTTCAATCAGTACCTTAGCATACAGTTTTCCCACAATGCTAAGAAGGCTGATGCCACGGTAGTTTTTACAGTCCTGCTGCGACCCTTTTCCTTTATATACTGGGACTATCACGGCTTTGCACCAGTCTAACGGTACCCGATTCAGTTCCCAGCATAAATTAAACAAGGTGTGCAGCAGGCCTGCCATGACTTCCTCTCCAGCCCTTAGCATTTCGAGTGAAACTCTATCATATCCTGCAGCCTTACCTGCTTTCATGCTTTTCATTGCTTTCAGTATTTCATCTATACTTATCTCGCTACCTCTTTCCTCTTCTTTCGGAGCGCTATATTCCATCAAATGAAAATCCTGCAGACCTCGCTTCGCATGGACTTTCTGCAGATAAATTATCAAGTTTTTCTTTGTGGTGATCTGGTCCTCAATTTCTTGCATCAGCAGATATTTCACAGTGGATTTCTATACCCAAATCCAATACTCAATTACCAGAAATCATAAATAATTCATTACACCAAGCTGATACAAACGCTCAATCCAGTTATCATCTAATGCCAATTAAACAAAATAACAATGAATTAGATAAATTAATTTATAAATAATATAATAATATTAATAAATTCCAAATTTCTCAAATTACAACGTATTATGGCTTATATATTGCGATTCATAAATAACTCAAAACACGGGTCTCTTAAATCATTAGGACCCTTAAGTTCTCAAGAACTCACTAACTCTACTAATTATTTAATTAGAATTGCCCAAGAACAATCCCTCTACAATGAATATAATTTATTAAAAATGGGTAAGCAGTTACCACATAAAAACAAACTTAACTCATTGTCACCGTTCTTAGATTCAAATAACATTATACGTGTTGGGGGGAGACTAAATAACTCATTTTATGATTACAACGTCAAACATCCCATTCTTGTCAAGTTCTCATCATATAACAGTTTTACTCTTTAAAATGTTTCACATTAAATTATTTCATGCTGGCCCACAGTTACAGCTTGCTACTATTCGGCATCATTACTGGCCTATTGGTGGCAGAAACTTAGCTCGAAAAATTACACGACAATGCTTAAAATGTTGTAGGATAAAGGCAAACACGATACAGCCAGTCATGGGAAACTTACCAGAGCAACGCGTTCACCTAGAATTCCCCTTTCTTGATTCCGGAGTAGACTACGCCGGACCAATATGATCGCCGATAGAAAGGGGAGAGGTGCTAAACTCATCAAATGTTTTATCTGCGTATTTGTGTGTTTGGCCACAAGAGCCGTCCATTTAGAACTAGTGTCAGACATGACAAAAGATGCCTTCTTAGCTGCTTTTAGCCGTTTTATTGCTCGTAGGGGGAACCCACGCAACATGCTTTCAGACAATGGCACTACGTTTGTTGGGGTATTTAATGAGTTGTCTTAACTGCTGTCACAAGACCTAAAATTAAACGACATCGATACAGATGTTAATTTTTCTTTCATACCAGCCTATACACCTCATTTCAGAGGACTATGGGAGTCTGCTGTCAAATCCGTGAAACATCATCTGCGTCGAATTTTAGGCCTAACACATTTGACTTTTGAGGAAATGGCAACATGTCTAATCCAAATAGAAGCAATATTAAATTCAAGACCCATAGTTCCTATTCCAAATGACCCTAAAGACCTCACTCCACGCACTCCTGCACATTTCCTTATTGGACGGTCTCTAGTTATGATGCCTCATCCGAAGATTGCCAATGTCAATGTCTCCAGTCTCCAGCGTTTCCGTCGTATCGACTACCTAAAGCATCATTTTTGGAATCGCTTTTCTCATGAATACGTTTTATGGCTTCAGGAAAAAACAAAATGGTGCCACTCCACGGGTACGCTTAGCGAGGGGTCCATGGTTCTTATCAAGAACAAGGCGACTCCTCCCCTTATGTGGCCTTTGGAACGAGTCTTGCGCTTGTTGCCGGGCACGGACGGCATCTCTCGGGTTCATCACGCAAAGGAGTCGTCCGTAGAGCATTCAACACCATCGTCCCGTTACCAACAGCTACGGTTGAAGACACTTCAACGGGGGGAGTATGTTCAGATCACTGAACGATATTTAGGTGAGAGAAGCGGTAAAACCGGTTTGCTGGCGGCCGCGGTCGGCTTGGAGTGGAACCTGGAATGAGCGAACGGACCTGGCACCAACAGTACGCGTGGACGCTCATATAATATAATTTTAATTTAAACATACCGTAACGTTTAATTCCTTATTATACCAGTTTTAATATAAATTTGCAGTCACTTCATTTAGTAATACAACATCGATAACAAACAACTGGTCATGGTGGGTTTGCAAGCTACCTCAACCATTTTAAGTGTAAAGACTCTCCATAATGTATATGTGACTCCGATAGGGAAGAAACTGTGGAACGATTATTATTAGAGTGTCCTAAAAACATTCAAAAAAGATTAAAATTTGAAATAGTTACAACTCAAAGTAGAAAATATATGTGTATTGTTAGAAAGTAAAAAGCATAAAAATAAGTTTATAGAATATTGTATGTGTTCAGTAATAAACCGCAACTCGCAAATTTTATACCGAGACACAATGATCTACAACTCTGAGGGCCGGTGATAACCTGTGGCAACACTGTGACGCCATATTTGTGTTATCGTGGAGTGAATATCTCTTAAAAACAAAAAATAAAGACTACACTAGAGTATACCGTGTACATCCTAATTAGTAGTGTATTCTATCGTGTAGAAGAAGCCACCAGGAGCTGTCAACGTTTGCCGATCTTGGGAAGCTGGCTAGTAAGACCGTGAGTAGTTTTATTGTTTTCTTGGTGTCATTTTGTGACTGCGGTAACTGAACGTTTCAGGGGATATTGAATATCAGTCCACTATATAATTTAAAAATAATCCCACATTTCTGGCCTTCGAGCCGCATTTATTTATATTAGTGATTTTCATATATAAAATTTCTACCCTTAATTAGCGTCCCGTGGACGTCATATACTTGAGTTAAGCGGTTTTTTAATTTATTTTATTTTTTTAACACTTATTTAATTTTCATTGCTTGCGGTACGTTTATAAAGTATCTAAATTCACATTGTTGTTTTTGTTCATAATGTCGGACAAATTGCAGATAAAAAGACAAACACTTATTTTTAAAAATGAATACCTATTTACTAAATTTCAAAAGGTTTTCGATCTTGCGAAATCCCAAATGAATGATTCCGCACAAATCCAGAATTTCTTAGCGGATTATTCCGAATTAGAAAGTATCCGCTCAAAGTTTGAAGAAACAGTGTTAAATATTATTGAAATAGATATATCATTAAAACCGGAGACAAGATTGTCAACCCGTGAATTAGATACATTTGATGAACTTTATAAGGCATTTAGATTGCAATATTTACGATTAAAACCTAGCGATCAGGCACCCATCAGTGGGAAAGATAGGAACGATGTAAGGCCGTCATTACCTAAATTGCGATTATTCGAATTCGATGGCGATATTGAGAAGTGGTCCACATTCTACGATACATTTGTATCACTTGTTCACAATCGAGATTTCGACGAAATAGACAAGTTTCACTATTTACTCTCATGTATTAAAGGTTCGGCGTTAAACATTGTTAAAAAACTGCCTATAACATCCGCTAATTAAATTCTCGTATGGCAAAGTTTATGTATGTAATAAATATCAAGATGATCGAATACTCGTGGGTAGGTACATCGACAAAATGATAAACTTTACGCCGTTAAATAAGGATACTAACGCAAATCTTACCTTATTTATTGAAACATTCGATCACTCTTTTAAAGCCATCGAGGCGTTAAAAATAAAAATAAAATCATGACTATTTATTTTGTCATTTAGCCTTACGTGGGTTGGATGCGCATACTAGGAGGCTTTTTGAAGAAAATCGGGATCAAAACTCACTTCCATCGTTTTCGGAATTAATTAGTTTTGTAAATAAACAAGTTAAAGTACTCGAACATTCATCTAATACAAGTGCGATTTGGTTACAATCAAGAAATAAGCCTACAGGTAACAATTACAAAAGCAATAATAATAACTACAATAAAAGTACATCAAAAACAATGTGTCGAATTATAATAAAAATAAAAATAAATTGATTTGCGCGCATTGCAATCAAAATCATATGATTTACAGGTGCGATCAATTTCGTAAATTGACCGTAGATAAAAGGATTGACCGTGTCAATACTTTAAAATTGTGTCATAATAGCCTAAAAAGGAAATCATGATACTTCAACTTGTAAAAGTGAGATGTCTTGTGGTGTATGTGCGTCATTACATCATTATCTATTGCATAGGGAGCCTGTGCCGCGGTTTTGTCATCCACCAGTTTATTGATCGCGTGCAACACACTCGTTTTCGAGCCTGGATTATACGATAGATATGCCATACAACGACGTTCACTCGAATTACGGTGTCGTATTGGGAACGGCGCGTGTATTAGCAATTGATAGTAGCGGTCAGTATCAATACTGCCGTTCAGTTATTGACTCTGGAGCTCAGAGATCATTTATTACAACTGAGTGCGCTCAACGTTTGGGCTTACCTCGGAAAAAATGTTCGTTTAACATTTATGGCCTTGGTGGAGAGGCAATAAAAAATCATGGAATGATTTCATGCACATTAAGATCCCTATACACCGACTTGCCTAGTTTTAGAGTGAACATAGTCACTAAGGTATCTGCCGATATGCCTAACGTTCGATTCCCCTCGGACGTTATTAATAAATATAAGAATTTTAATTTAGCTGATCCGATGTTTTATAAGCGCTCACGTATTGATATATTGTTGGGCAATGATATAGTTTCGGAACTTATTTATGATAAACCTTATATTATTTCTTTATTTGTTGGGAGCACTATGCTCGAAGATGTTGACGAGTACGTTTACCTGGTGAGCCGTGGTAGCTCAGATGGTTAGCGCTCGCTGAAAATTTCAAAGTACGCGAGCGAGGGTTCGAACCCCGCCGGCACCAATGAAATTGTTAATTGCAATTTTAAGTGCTGATTTACCACGTGCTCGGCAGTGAAGGAAAACATCGTGAGAAAACCTGCATGTCAGAGAAATAAGAAAAAAAATATTTCGAAGACATGTGAAGTTCGCCAATACGCATTGGGGCAGCGCGGTGGACACTTCCTTGCCCTAAAACCCTATCAGAAATGAGAGGAGGCCTGTGCTCAGCAGTGGGACGTATATAGGCTGTAACTTACTTTACGTTTACCTGGGACAAATAGTCCGACTAGGTAAGTCCAACTTCGACCGAGAGGTCAATCGACGGATTCAACTCGGCTGGGCAGCGTTCGGGAAATTACGACATATCTTCTCGTCAGGTATACCTCAATCTCTAAAAACTAGATTGTACAACCAGTGCGTGTTACCAGTGATGACTTACGGATCTGAGACGTGGTCCTTCACTGCTGGCCGTATGAGGACGCTCAAGGTCGCTCAGCGAGCTATGGAGAGGGCTATGCTCGGAGTTTCTCTGCATGATAGACTCAGAAATAAGGATATCCGCAGTAAAACCAGAGTGACCGACATAGCCCAACGGATTAGTAAGCTGAAGTGGCAATGGGCCTTCCATATAGCTCGAAGAACCGATAATCGATGGGGAAGAAAGGTTTTCGAGTAGCAGCCTCGTACCGGTAGGCGTAGTGTAGGGCGACCCCCCACTAGATGGAGTGACGACCTGGTAAGATCTGCAGGAAGTCGATGGATGCACGTGGCTCAGGACCGTGCTTTGTGGCATTACTTGGGGGAGGCCTATGTTCAGCAGTGGACTTGTGAAGGGCTGTACTGATGATGATGATGATTATATTATTTCATCGGATATACCTAGCGTGACCGATACCGCTTTCGGGTTTGTTGTAAGTGGTAAACTTTATTGCAATGAAGAGGACAATTTAAGAAATTATAATTTATCAGTCTCGTTTGATGAACAAGAGTCTTTAGATCAAACGTTGCGTAAGTTTTGGGAAGTCGAAGAATTGCCCAGCAAGCCTTCGATAAATCCTTTGTAACAATTAGCAGAAGATATTTTCGTGGCTTGTTCTAGCCGCAATGAGGACGGTAGATATTCCGTGCCGTTACCATTCATACGAGACCCGCCTCCGTTGGGCGCTTCAAGGGCGGCAGCCGAGCGACGACTCTTGTTCACAGAGCGCAAGTTGAATCGTTTACCTTTATTACGACAAGCCTATTCAGAATTTATGTGCGAATATGAACATCTAGGGCATATGGAGCTTTATACGGGTGACACTCCGAGTAAATTATATAATAACATTTTCAGGGCCCTGTTGGGGCTGCCTCGATTTTGTAGCGCATCAGGGATATTTGCAGAAACACGAACAGATGACTTCTTCGCAATAATGCGTAAAAGAGTGTACTCGCTGTTGAGCAGAATACGTGGCAGTCGCAACAGTATAATGAACGTGTTCGCCGAAAGATGTGACGAGCATATGCTAGATTATTGGAACGATTTGTTGAAAAGTGACTACTCATATTTAAGAAACTAACATTAGTGTTTAAGGTGCACAATTACTAACAACTTATATGGATCTATGTCTGAAATAAAAGAGTTATTATTATTATTATTATAGTATACTTAAGCCCAGTAGTTCCACCACTCCTTTGCGAGTGGTGTTCGATGCCTCGGCAAAAACGTCCACGAATGTTTCGCTTAATGATATTCTACTAACCGGGCCTAATCTGTATCGTGATATTGGGGTTATAATATTGAATTTTAGGTTGTATGAATATTGTTTGATTTGTGAAGTATGCAAAATGTACCGTGTAATCAAATTGAATCCGTCCGATAGATGTTATCAACATATTTTATATCGTCATTCGGCTAACGATACCATCAACGTATATGAATTAAAGACTGTCACTTATGGCTTAAGTTGCTCGCCGTTTTTAGCTATCCGCACACTTTTGCAATTAGCCCATGATGAGGGAGAACACTATCCGCTCGCTACAACGGTTGTGCGCGAGGGCGTGTACATGGATGATATCCTATATTCTTGTAGTTCCTTGTCACAGATATCTCAGTTACAAGATGAACTTATAGCGAGGTTTAATTCCGGCGGCTTTATACTTAAGAGATGGGCGAGTAATAGCGGAAAGGTCTTACAACGCGTCCCGTTAGAAAACCGAGAGTGTCCTGAGATGTAAGGAATAGATATAAGCATATTACATATAAACATATACACAATGTAACCTAATTGTAACTATTTAAGGATTGATGATTGCAAATATATTCAGTATTTATTCAGCAGTCTTGGTTTTCATTTCTATCTCGTGTCACTACATTACATGGCGACCCTGCCGAAAGTAGATTCACGCGCAGTAGTATTTTGACACCGTCGTCGCCGTGGCGCCGACCGCGTTTACATATATGGGCCGTGAAATATAAACATCGTGTTCTCTGGACAATGCAAGATATTTATCGAATAAATAGAATGAATCTATTGGAAAGTATTAACAGCGACGGTAAAGTGCAGGTAGTGTGCTTTAAAAATGGGGAAACAACAATTTAAAGAAGAAATATTGTTATTGCGCAAAATGCAGCTGGGGGCACAAATAGTGCGCCAATTGAAGAATTCAAATTCCACCTGCAAACAACAAGCATATTGTTATGTATAATTGTTCTCTGCTTGATTCTGGGAGTATTATATGGAATATTCAGAATATACAGGAAATGTCATTTACGTTGGATACGGCAAGAGGTCGAGCTGGATGGTAGCAGGGTGCGTCGGCTTTCCTTTCGACGGCGACAGACTTACCCCGATTTGAAGATTGATGACAATAAGGTGTAAAAGTGTTAAAACAAAAAATATATACGCGTTTACTATTCATCGGGTTGTTGGCTAAGTTAACGGATATTATTTGGTGGACTATAGCATTATTTACCTAATATATTACATAAAAAAAATGTAATCATGTACTAAATTAATGTTATAATTAATAATATAAATACCATGAAATAATAATAATAAAAAATAATAACGATTATCATAGTTAATGTACATGTATGTACTCGTATATTACAAATGTTATAGTAATTTCTAGAATATGCTGAGGATTAAGGGTTCCAAGCTAATACAGGTATGTTAATATTTTATGATGCTTAATTTTTAATAATTTTTCCTTAGATAAATGACTCATTTTAAAGTACTAAACGTATGGCAACATTTTTAAAGAAATTGTATGATGATTTATTAGTTATAAGACAATATTTAATTAAAATAGGACCCTCTAGGTGACAGGGTAAGATATCGCAGAAAAAGCTAGATGAAGCGAAATTTATTAGTGAGCGATATAATTATTATATAGAAAGTATTGATAAGGAAAGCTTAAGCGAGGATGAGGTTCTTTTTTTAGAAAAATATTGTGAGGATACTAAGAATTTGTATAAGTAAATTACTCAGTTGTGTCAGTTTTCAGAGACTTTTAACTGTTTTCCAACAATGGATATATTCGATCTGAAGGTAGCTTTGAGCTTATTGCCAGTAATGAATGACGAAATTTCCAATTTACGACAACTAATCGATGGTATAGAATACCACAGTTCGGTTCTCAATGCTGAGTCACAGACACATTTAATTTCCTTTGTTTTGAAAAGTAGATTGTCGCAGTCTGCTAAGCTAAAATTAGCAACAAAATATGATACTGTGTCTAATCTTTTAAATGATATGAAACTATTATTGTTACCGAAAAAGTCTACCAACGCTTTGCAGAAACAATTTTTAAACTGTAAACAAAATGATGCGTCTATTGATGCTTTTGGAAAAACCTTATCCGAGTTATTTGTCGACCTCACAATTTCCCAATCCGAGGGAAATGTTGAAAAATTTAATATTTTGAAATCCATAAACGAAAAACAGGCAATTAGGCAATTTAGCGATGGATTAAGAAATCGTAGGATTGGTACGATTATTACTGCACAGAGATTTGAGAATTTGAAAGATGCGATTCAAGCTGCAATTGACGAGGACGTCTCAAGTTCAAATTCAGCAGCTGAAGTGCTAACACTAAAGCATAATAATAATCGATTCTATAAAAACAATTCCAGGCAGCCTCCGTATCAGAACACTCCGAGAGGTACGTACAACACTGGCCGTTGGCGGGGCCCCAGCAACAATTGGTTGCAACCGCATGGCAGAACTAGGCAGTGGTTTCAGCAGCGTCAGCCGCAGGCAGGGGCATCTCGAGATCGAACTCAACACCGAGGTAGAACTTTTAATAATAATTATAGAGGTCGTAGACAGTTTAGGGGACAGATTGGGACAGCGGTGACTGATGATTCACAACCTCATTCGAGTTCATCAACACACAATTCGGAACCTGAAAATGATTTTTTTCGTGCCTATAATATATAGCATCCTAGCCAGCGATAGTTGTTATTATATAGAGTTATTTTATAACAACATATACGCGTTAATTGGCTCATAGATACAGGAGCTTCGATTTCAGCCATAAAATATAAGCATGTTCTAGATTTCAAGATACCAATGAACAAAGAAAATATAACTATAAATGGAATAGGTGGTAAGGTTCAAGCAATCGGATATGTATGTTTACAGTTGACAATACATGAGCAGAGTATTCGTCATAAGTTTTATGTATTTGACACGCTACCTTGTAAGGCGCACGGTATTCTAGGGCAGGACTTCTTAGGAAGGTATGGAGCAGTTATAGATATGAAACATAACACTCTATCATTATGGCTCAATGAATCTAAGCAAATAAGTTTACAATTAATAGACTCGTGAAGTAATTTATTATCTTTACCTGCCAGATCAGAATCCATTCACTACCTTAATACTAGTTTAACAGAAGAATGTGTGGTATGTACGAAAGAAATATGCGAGGGCGTGTTTATTGCTAGTACATAGTAAGCCCAATTAATGGTAAAATACCAGTCCGAATTTTGAATACGACTACAAAAGACGTAACTGTGTCCGAAATAAAACTTGATATACAAAGCTCGAAATAATATTACATCTGTAACTTTAATAAAATTGAGAAAAATGCATCGCGAGTTAAATCATTATTGTCAAAGATAAAATTAAATAATTTAAATAAAGAGGAAAAAGTTAATATACAAAATTTATGTGCGAAATATTCCGATATTTTTTATTTAGAAGGGGACAAATTATCAACCACTGATATTTATCAACACACAATTGAAGTAAAATCCGATATTAAGCCGATTTTTTCAAAACCGTATAGATTGCCTTACGCTTTAAAAAATGAAATTAATAATCAAATTGATCAAATGCTGAAAGAGAATATTATTGAACCTTGTCAGAGTGAATGGTCCAGTCCAATTTTGCTGGTGCCGAAGAAAAGTGACCAGAACGGAAACAAAAAATGGCGTTTGGTCATAGATTACAGAAAACTTAATAACAGTATACATGATGATAAATTTCCACTTCCAAATATAACGGAAATATTAGATTCGTTATCGTTCGTATTAGTATCGTTTTTATTCGTATCGTTGCATGTATTTTTCTCATTTAGATTTACATCAAGGTTACTATAACGTTAGTTTAGACCCAGACAGTCGCAAGTACACTGCTTTTTGTTCGGGACAGTTTCAGATGACAAGGATGCCTATGGGCTTAAAGACCAGCCCCAGTTCATTTTCTCGTATGATGACTATGGCGATGACAGGGTTAACTTACGAAAAATGCCTAGTTTATCAAGATGATTTGGTTTGTTTTAGTCGGGATTTGCCCAGTCATATAAAAAATTTACAATCTATTTTCGAAAGGTTACGTAAAGTAAATCTGAAGTTAAATCCTCAAAAGTGTATTTTCTTACAGAAAGAGTTATTTGGGTCATATTGTGTCAGAAAAGGGAGTTGTACCTGATTACGATAAAATAGAGGTTGTTAAAAATTATCCAGTTCCTACTAAAGTCAACGAAGTTAAACGATTTGTTGCCTTTGTGAACTATTACAGGAGATTTATACCTAATTTTGCTACAAAAGCACATGCATTAAATAACTTGTGTCGGAAAAATGTGACCTTTACATGGGATAAGGAATGTCAAAAATCGTTCGAATTATTAAAAACAAATTTAATATCTCATCCCGTATTACAGTATCCTGATTTTTCAGAATGTAATCAATTTGTTCTACAAACAGATGCGTCAGGATACGGCGTAGGGGCAGTTTTGTGCAATAGCGACGGAAGCCTTGTAGCCTATGCTAGTCGTAGCCTCAATAAGGCAGAAAACAGGTAAACGACGATTCAAAAAGAATTATTTGCGATTGTGTGGGCCGTAAAACATTTTCGGCCATACTTGTCTGGAAGGGGATTCAAAATTCAGACTGATCATAAGCCACTTATATATCTATTCGGAATGCGAGATCCATCTAGCCGTTTAATTAAATTTAAACTAACATTAGAAGAATATGATTTTGTACTTGAATATTTAAAAGGGAAAAATAATTCTGCTGCTGATTCACTTTCTCGTTTGCATATAACTTCGGAAGAATTGAAAGAGATGAATCAAACTGTGATGAATGTAATGACGCGTGGCCAGGTGGCTAGGTAACAACGGGATGCTATTATTTCTGGAGACGATTGGCCTGATCAACCAAAAGTCATTGAAATATATAGCAAACCGAAATATTTCACGGAATTACGTTTCATAAGCGCTTATGAATTAATTCGATATCGTAACTTGAAAGAGATACCACAAGAGAAGGGATATTTCAGTTATGTACCTTCAATAAATACTATTTTTATTAATTTAGCTTCTCGATCGCAACTATCGCCAGGCGAATTTGTGAGAGAGCTGAATATATTTTGTGGTAAAATTAAGATAAAAGAAGTATGCTTCATTAAGACCGAGAAAAATAATATATTTGTGGAAAAATTAGTTAAAGAAGTTAAGAACGTAAGTAATTGGTCTGGACCACGTATATGTATTTTAAGCGGTACAAAGAGGATAACTAATAAAGATGATCAACGTGTAATCTTAAATAATTTTCATATTTTGCCCACAAGTGGCCATGCACGTATAAACGATGTTACTGAGTTTGTAAAAAGGTGTGACCAATGTCAAAAACAAAAACATTCGTCACACCATACTAAAGAGCCTATAACTATTAGTTCAACGGCAAATTCAGCGTTTGGAAAAATATATTTAGACATAGTAAGGCCGTTAGATAGAGATTACTATAATTATGTGTACATTTTAACTATACAATGTGAGTTGAGCAAATATGTTGAAGCTTATCCATTGATGTCAAAAAGTTCAACTGAAGTAGCCAGAAGTTTTGTAAATATTTGGATTCTTAGATATGGTATCCCAAAAGAGATAGCAACAGACAGGGGAACGGAGTTCTTTTCAAATACAATGAAAGAGGTTTGTACACTTTTACATATTAACCAGTTGCAGTCTACCGCATACCATCATCAAAGTATCGGTGCCTTGGAGAACTCACACGAACATATGGGTAACTATTTACGAATTCAGACAGAAAATCACCCGGAAACATGGAGCACGTGGCTTCCATTTTGGTGTTTCTCCTATAACACTGCGGTACAGACGGAGACTAAGTTTACTCCTTTTGAATTGGTGTTCGGTAAAAAGTGTAATTTACCCTCTAATTTACAATCAGGACAAATTGACCCTTTGTACAATTCTGATAATTATCCTTTAGAATTAAAATTTAGAATACAGACGTCACAAAAAGAAGCACGAGATAATTTCATAGCTAGTAAATTAAAAAGAAAAGCAAAGTATGATCGTAACATTAACCCTGTGACGTATAAGCCGAATGATTTGATTGTAATAAAGAATGAAACTGGCAACAAGTTCAAAAGTATATATTCAGGTCCGTACAAAGTAGTAAGAGAATGTTCACCTAATGTCGAGATCATTAAAGATAATAAGAATTATATTCTACATAAGAATAGAACAAAAATGTATTTTAAACCAATTACGTAACTATTATTAGGAATTTTGTTTTAAGTTTTGTATTACCTACTTGACTACAATATGGTAGAACATTATAATCTATTTATCTATAAAAAATTTTTTTATAAAATATAATTAATAATTATGATCGACTCATTGTATTGACATACCTTATTATATAAGCGAAAATAAAATAAATTGTTAGTACATTTTTTTTTTATTGCGGTGGAGATGAGATGTAAGGAATAGATATAAGCATATTACATATAAACATATACACAATGTAACCTAATTGTAACTATTTAAGGATTGATGATTGCAAATATATTCAGTATTTATTCAGCAGTCTTGGTTTTCATTTCTCTCTCGTGTCACCACATTACAGTCCTGTAACATTCCTGAAAGATGGTAACGAATATTCAGTCAAAGTGCTAGGTCTGAAGTGGTTCCCTTTGACTGATTGTTTTTATTTCGCAGTAGATAAGACTGACAAAGTAACAACTAAACGTTCTGTTTTGAAATTGTTAGCTTCTATTTACGACCCCGTAGGTTTTATTTCGCCGTGCATTTTCATCGCGAAAGTAATAATGCAAGATTTATGGAAGCTGGGCATAGGATGGGATGAGCAACTGCCAACTGACATAACTAAGCGCTGGCTTAATTACGTTGATGATCTCCCGCAACTGACGGAAATTAAGATAGATAGACACATGCTGTTACCAGAATAGTCTGAATGTGAACTAGTTGCCTTTTGCGATGCAAGTTCTCGCGGTCACGCTAGTTGTGTATATGTGATCAGTCGTAACGACAGAGGTCAGACTAAAGTACGCTTGGTGATAGCAAAATCTAAAGTAGCCCCCGTCTAACCCTTAACTATCCCGAGGTTGGAATTGATGGCGTCAGTTTTGTTAAGCAGATTAATTAAATATGTCCGTGACATTTTAACTCGTGTAAAAATTAATCGTATCACTGCGTTAACCGATTCGACTATCGTATTGGCGTGGCTTCAGACAGAAGCTTACAAATTAAAGCCGTTTATTAGTAACCGTGTTACTCAGGTATGCGAAGTGTTACCTCCACACTTTTGGCGTCACGTTAGTAGTGCGTGCAATATGGCAGACATCTGCTCGCGCGGAGCGTCTCCGTCACAGCTCTTGGAGTGCAAAAAGCAGTGGCTAAAGGGCCCATCTTGGTTGTATGATGACTACTCGCAGTGGCCAGTTAGAACATTTATCAACCAAGATGAAAGTAATACACCCGAAATAAAATCAAATTATTCATTAGGTTCCGTCAATTTAATCACTAATGGAAATAATTTAATAGAAGAATCTAAGTTAGAATTCTGTGATCGAATTTTTTCCCATTTCTCTTCTTATTATAAACTGCAAAGTACGGTTGCTCGAATATTGAGATGGTTCCGATTTAAATCCGGTCACTCTAAGCAATCCATACTGACGACCAACGAATTGAATACCGCTCAAGACGTCTTAATTAAACTAGTACAGAGTTCATACTTTGCAAATGAAATAAATAATTTGTCAAAGGGCACAAAGTACGTTCCGTCATTGAGAAAATTATCTCCATTTATTGACGATCGCGGATATCTCAGGGTGGGTGGTCGAATAAATTATTCAGTTTTACCTTATAACGCGAAACATCCCCGTTTATTACCTAAAAATAGTAGATTTACACTATTACTTATTGAATTTATTGTACATAGTGTAAAAAATATTTACACGTAGGCCCACGCACCTTATAAAACATTATTATATATTAGATATAGCAAAGGAAGCAATAAATACGAATAAGACTAGGTAATAAAGTATGTCGATAATATATACTGTGTTATATATTTAGAATATACTAACAAAACTAAAGATGTTTAAATGAAGCAAAACATAGTGTGAAAGGGAATGTTATACTGTAAATAAACTAGCAAATAAGCGCCATTGTAATACTACACGTTAAAATAAAAACAAAGCAGACAAAACACACCCACGAACAAAAAAAAATAAAAAACATAAACACAGGAAACTGTAAGAAAACTTACGATTTTCCCCACCATCCAATAGAGCAAAGGCTCCAAAAAAAAGTCGTCGAAGCCCGTACATAGTTGAGGAAAGACTCCGACCTGTGTTGGAGGACACCCTAGCGGTGAACACATTAAAAAAAACCTAACCCAACCTAACCTAACCATTTTTTTTACATGGGGAAATGCCTACGCATACCCGCCTCGCGGGGGCAAGGACGGGTTATGTCGGACTCGCATCGACTACAACCCCATGGTGTTCCACCTTCATCGCATATTGGCAGGGCCACGGGACCGCTTTCACACACATCCGCGGCCCTACCAGCGCCTGCCGCCCCATGGCAGCAGAGGAATATTCCTTCCCGTTCTCCTTCCTAGGTAAGGCGCGCCAGAACACATGGCGTTTGAGTCGCGGAGGATAGGGCGAGTGGCGCATCTCCATACCAACACTCCTCTTCCTCCGCGACTCGCGCACGTAGAGGGTGCGGACAGCCCTCTCGCTGCAGTCCACCTGCACACATCCGAAGTGGGCTCCCCAAGCCCACTCAGAGTGGCCACCTCGGGCCGGCCCTTCGCTTCGGGCCAGCCACGTGGGTTCCTCTTTGTTCACCGCGGGCGACCAAGCCACGGCTACTAAGCCCCCCCTCCACGACAAGGCGGGAACCCGTTCGGGGGGGGGGGGAACCTAATCTAACCTAACCTAACCTTTTTTTTACATGGGAAAATGCCTACGCATACCCGCCTCGCCGGGGCAAGGACGGGTTATGTCGGACTCGCACCGACTAAAACCCCACGGTGTTCCACCTTCCAGGCCAGGAAAAACAAGCACTCAGAAGCACTAGCCTTCCTGACCCCAGCGGTGGATCTGGTCTATGGCTCCGCCGCCAACCTAGATTCGGCTGCGGACGGTAGGGAGAGCGGCTTCTCGCAATACCGACAATCCTCTCCCCCCGCAGCTCCACCACCACCGCATCAACGGTGCGACCCCGTTTGAGTCGCGGAGGATAGGGCGAGTGGCGCATCACCATACCAACACTCCTCTTCCTCCGCGACTCCACCTCGGCTGCAGCGTTATATATATATATATATATATATATATATATATATATATATATATATATATATATATATATATATATATATATATAATCATCCTTTCACGGTAAATGTTGATCCAGTGAGAAGTTAGAACAATTGTTGATCCACCTATTTGACGTGTTTGCTCAGCTCCTCGTCGCCCAAACTGATATACTTTGATCCATTCTTGATGCTCGTGTGACGTCCGTGGATCTGCACTAACAGGATTTCAATATACTCGTCAGCGATTTGACCAACATTTGTTGATCTATCAACGGTCGAAAAAATCATACTGAATATGAGTTTTTAGATCCAGAGTATATTTAATTTATATGCGACATTTACTTAGACTAAGTGGATCCGGAGCCATAATTGACGAATAAGTACTCGAACACGAAGCGGCAACGTCGCGTTCTGTGTGTGACAGAGAACCCAGTGGGCTACTTCGATATAGTAATAAGGTAAGAAAATACGTTATCTGCTGATTTTGTGGATCAAACTTTGGCTGGTTTTATTGTAGAAAGACGTTTGTTCGAGTTTTTGTTATCGTGTGAGTGAATTTGTGTTATTTTATTCATTAGTCATAGATAAATTAGAATTTGATGGATAGTACTTTATTACAAATTAATTTGTCACTCGAGTGTGTGTGTGTGTGTGTGTGTGTGTGTGTGTGTGTGTGTGTGTGTGTGTGTGTTTTTATGCGAGTTTGTGTGTGCGCCTGCGTGTGGGTGTATGTGCGTTCATGTATGTTCATGTGAACGCATGTGCGTGCGCATGTGCGTGAGTGTATGTGTGCGTGTGTGCACTGTGTGTTTTTTAGTACGTGTGTGTGTGTTAGTTTTTTTGGTACGTGTGTGTGTGTTAGTATGTGTGCGCGCGTGCACGTGCGCGCGCGCGTATGTGTGTGTGAGTGCGTGTGTTAACTGTTGTTCGTGTGTGTGTGCGGTTGTGCGTGTGTTTGCTTTTGTGTGTGGGTAGGAGTGTGTGCGTGTGTGCGTGCGTGTGTCCACTATTGTTTTGTGTTTGTGTGTGTGTGTGTGTGTGTGTGTATGTGTATGTGCTTGTGCGTGTATGTGTGTCCGTTTGTGCGCGCGCGGGTGTGTGAGTGTATGTGCGGGAGTGTGTGTGTGCGAGCGCGCGCGTATATATATGTGTGCGCGCGCGTGTGTTTGTATGTGTGCGTGTGCGTGTGTGTGTGTGTGTGTGTGTGTGTGTGTGTGTGTGTTTAGGTGTGCATGTGTGTGTGTGTGTCTGTATGTATGTGAGTGCGCGAGAGCGGGCGTGTGTGTATGCGCGTGCGTGTGCGTGCGTTCGGGTGTGTGTGCGTGCGTGTGTGTTCGTCTGAGCGCGTGTTTGTGTGTGTGTATGTGTGTGTGGGTGTTTGTGTGTGTGTGTGTGTGTGTGTGTGTGTGCGCCCAGAAAACGGATGCGGAGAATGGAGACGTGGTGGAGGCGGAGGTGAATGCAGCGTAGTATGTGGTGAAAGCGGAGGAGAGGAATTTGTGGTGAAGTCGGAGATAGTGGAAACGGGGAATTGTGTTGGAGGCGGAAAGAATAGTGACGGCGCGTGGTGGTGGCGGCGGAGGGAGCGGAGTTTATTGTTGAGGCGGATGGAGCAGAGTTTATGGTGGAGGCGGAGGTAGCGGAGGTGGAGAACGAAGGCTTAGAGAGGGGTGCGGTGGTAGATGTGGAGGCGTATGTGGCAGAGGTGGTGGTGGGTGTACTAGAGTGCAGTAAAGTGGGTACCGCGTGAGGGCAAGTGAGGCTTATATAAAGGACAGTTGGTTACAGCGAAAAACAGTGTAGCTGGTAAGTGGATATCGATACTGCCCCTAAAGATGTTACTACGAGGTCATTCATTTTTCCGAATATCAGCTTGGATACCTATTGGTACTAGAGACAAAGTGAACAGAACTTTTGTTTTGTGACGGTTTCAACATAACTAACAAAACAAACCCAAACTCGGCATACCTAGTTCTACTAGTCCAGGTGTTAGTGTTAGTTACCGTGTAGTAGTAGTAGTAGTAAGAGTATATAAAAGTACACACTCGGGCTTACACAATTTTATAATATCCTGATATGATTCAAAATTCTTACAATAGGTTTGATAAGATGGAATATCAGTAGATTTAATCTTACCTTCCTTTACTTTACTATTAAAATTTATTAACAACTTAGAATAGTCACTAAATATTTCATTGGCCTCTTTAAGTTTAGTATCTAAAACTTTTCCTTCACGTCTACTCGGTCCAATTTTAATTAAATATGTTCTCACTTCTTTTAATTTCTCATATAACTGTTCTAAAGAAATATTCATAACTTACCACCAATACGTAGAATAGAGTATACTATAAATAATTTTACGAAATATTTAATAAAAATAAATAATAATAATACGGTTCAATGACGATTAAAGACAGTACAACGAATACATGATTTAATTTAAAATATAAAGTTCAGTAATATAGGCTAGAGTCCTAGATTTACGTCGTTGATTTATAAACACAATACCCTTATTTTTGCACTATTAATAGACACGCACTTTTTTACTCATTTTATACGCACTTAAACGCCATTTTGAAACACTGATCAGCGCCGGTCATACTTTATAATACGCCCTTGGTTGACTTGCCTCTTCCATATTTGTGGGGGATTGTGGTTGCCGAAAAATAGACCTTCTTAGGGTATTTCTGTTTATCTCTGTGTTAATCCACTTTATATGACATCGCCTATATGTCCGATACAAGCAATATAGGGACCCCAGTAGAAGTACCAGCACAACGATGGACAGCAAAACGTTACTCGTAGTCAGGTGAAATTGTAATTGTTCAACTCCTGCCTTATTGCTTCCCACTGCGTTTTGCACAATTACGGTCTCTTCTTTAGTCTGTTTACCGCCCATCTTGTATGTTATTTTTCGTTAACTTTTTGTTAAACACGTGAACACAGTCGCGCAGCTCAAGATAGAACGCCATAGCTTGATTTAGTTCATCAGTTGCACAAAGAAAAAATATTCCACTCCAAATACGGCGGAGGGTGTTATATTCGCGTCGCGAATTACTTCGGCAGGGTCGCCATGTAGGGCGAATGTTAGGAGAGGAGTTAAACAAACGAATGATGATATAAGACTCTCTTTATTGTATTAATAAATTTGATTATATAGGATTATTATTACACTTGTGTGTGTACTTTTATATACTCTTACTACTACTACAACCGAAGTACACCTTCAGGTCACTTCAGCCAGTCCGGAGGTAAGGACTCATCATAACTAACAAAACGAGCCCAAACTCAGCACACCCAATTCTACTAGTCCAGGAGTTCCACTAGTAATCCCGGATTACATTTTGAGGTCACTCCATCAAGACCGGAGGTAAGGTCGATAGTTCGATTCTATACCTATCAATTTTCTAAACGCGTCCTTTAAAATCTTGATTATGAAGATGTAGAAAACATGTTAACTGGTTTATGGTAAACACACACACACACACACACAAACACGCAAGCGCGCGCGCATACATGCACACATGCGCACACGCACAAACGCATAAACTCACTCACACACGCACACTGCCACACACGCAGAAACGCATAAACACACTCACACACGCACACTGCAGCACACGCACGCACGCACACGCACGCACGCACACAAACACAACAGTGCACACATGCACACACGCACACCCATTCACACACACACACACACACACACACACGTACACATACGCACACATATGTACACACAAACACACACTCACACACAAACACGAGTGCGCGCTCACGCGCAAACGCAAGCAGACAACCGCACAAACACACGCACACTGCCGCATACACACGTAATCAAAAAAACACAACAGTGCACACACGTACACATACACACACACACACGCACGCGCATGCGTTCACACGAACACACATGAATGTACATATACACACACGCACGCTCACACCCACGTGCGCAAGCACACACACACTAACGCACGCGCACACACACACACACACACACACACACACACACACACACACACACACACACACACACACACACACACACAAACACACACACACAACACACACACACACACACACACACACACACACACACACACACACACGCACGCAAACACGCACTCAGACGAATACATTATGTCGCCGTTGCCACCACTTCCGCTACAAGAAGGGGCGTTGTCGAGTAATTCGTTAAAAAAAGTCGTTTATTTCGACCACAAGGATCATAGATGTTAGTAATAATACAAATCTTAAAACTAATTTTAGTAAAACTTAAAACTATTCACCTAATTTTAAAACTATATATAAGACAGGCCTGATTAGTCAGCACGTGCACCATATGACAATGGTTCAGGTACTGACCTCAAACCTGTCAGAAAATGCCCTCAGGATACCATTGGAACTGGCCCGCACCCTGCGCAGCAGGGATGTGCAACGTTTACGCATGGTGGTGTAGAAACAATCCACACGCGCATCCGCGAACATACCCGGCGCATTACAATAACGAGGCAGACCCAACAGCACCCTGAATGCATTATTGTATTGAACACGCATTTAATCTGTAGCTTGTACCGCCAAAGATACGAAACGGCAACGTCGCGGCTGCATTCAGCCAATCCGATCGTTTATCTTATCGTTTGCTGTGCTCTGGTTGGCTCATTTAAATCGGATCAACATTTTCCGTAACCATCGCAAGGTGGATTTGTATATCGGATCAACTTCGGCCAACGCTAGCAAACAGTCTCGTGAGTGCAGATTTTGATCCGGTCGGAGCCACATTAGTTACCAGAGATGCATATTGGATCAACAAAAGGCGCCGGATCAACATGCGTTTTCGGATCAACAAAGTGCTCGCGTGAAGTCGCGTCTGATCAACATTTACCGTAAAGAGATCTATATATATATATATATATATATAT
This sequence comes from Parnassius apollo, assembly GCA_907164705.1. Classification (NCBI taxonomy): domain Eukaryota; kingdom Metazoa; phylum Arthropoda; class Insecta; order Lepidoptera; family Papilionidae; genus Parnassius; species Parnassius apollo. The sequence continues at coordinate 1,064,593 of CAJQZP010001208.1, read as the reverse complement.
ATATATATATATATATATATATATATATATATATATATGTATATATATATATGCATATATATATATATATATATATATACCGCTGGCCATATATAATCGCCGCTTGCGTTCAATATCGGCACGACGCGCGGCGCGGGGGGGTTAAATCAAATTTAAACGTGCACTCGCTATCGACGCAGCGACCGACTGACACACTGAAACAGTGACGCTATGGACTGTGGGCTGATGGCCTTGACCGCTCAGCTGCGCGCGAGATCGCGCTACGGTACTGGAATTTTGTATATGCCTAGGGTAAAATAATTTTAAGTAAAAATTGAGATTTGACTAAAAAAAATGTTGTTATTTTTCATTGAATTTACGTTTGTTGGCAACACAACATTAAGTTTTTATCTGTATGGGACAAAAGCCCATAAGCTATTCCAAAAATATTAATTGTCTAATTTTATCTGTCAATGTCACTAATGTCATTACTGGACAAGAGAATTATTACACGGAGCACACGCATTTTTCACCCGATCTGCAGTTTTATTATTTATAAATATCTAAAATCCCAACATGGTCCTTCCGAGCAATAACAATATAGTCGAAACGTCCGGCCGTAGCGAAAAAGAAACGGGCAAGTCCACTTTAAAATTTCAAGGGCGAGTCCAAAACGCTCCAGAAAGTTCGAGCGCTGCGTTTGAGTGTTCTGGAAATACAAGTTTGGTTCGAGTATCAGGAAACAAGCAACTTTCGGTGACGCCGAGAGAGTGCTTCGTCGCCGCGCCAGCAGGACGCATCTGATTGGCTCGCGTCACATCACGCCCTCAGAAGAGCCAATCAGCGACGGGCGAGTCCATCTAGTTCGATGAGCACGCGTCACCACGTGGCCTCGCCGGCGCGCCGCCTCCGAACGAAACAATTTTTTCGAATTGAAACGCGTCGCAACCGTCTTATTTTTTCATTTTGCTGCAGATAGATTCAGTTTTACAGAAAAAACGTGTTGTTTCGTGCTTGTGCAGTTAGATAATTTCAGTTACAACCGAATTATATTGTTGTAACAGCAACTTTACGGTGTGCGAAACAAGTTTTCAACAATGGATGGCGAACAAATTAGAACGCTCGTCAGGAAACGAGCGTTCATCAAAGGTACTCTAACGAAAATTGAAAACTCCAATAATAAAGGATCTCCGGTTCTCTACACTCACTATACAAAACACAGCAGTATTAAGCTGCTATTTTACGCCGGTATTCTGTGAGAGCGTGGTCCTTCCCCGGTCGAACCGACCCATTCGTGGTACAACCATAATATAGCTGCAGCGTGGTTCTACCACGTATAATAAATGAAGACAAAGTTTCCATTTTAATTCTAAGAAATAAAAATATCCATTTATTCCTGTAAGCTCCGTGTTGATGTTTATTGTTTCGTTCTCTATGTTGGATGATACTCAAAGTTAATAGGAAACGCGTGAGTCAGTGGTTGAGACGACGGCCTGTCGACCCGCGGCCCCACCTTCAATTGCGGCAGTAATGTTTGTGACCCGCACCTTAAGTAAGGTTAAATAATTACTCCTAAAGGAAGAGCGTCTTCGCGACACATTAAAAGTACGAAGACTATATGGCGCAAATCTCCAATAGATTTGCGCCATAGATCCCGACCTCGATGATGGCGATGATGTAGAAGAGCAGTACAGCAAAACGCTCACCGTCATCAGAGAATTATTGGAAACAATAAATTGTGAAAAACATTGTAAAAACGAGTGTGTTACAAAAAGCTTCAATACAAAGTTACCTACCATAAATGTACCAACTTACTCTGGTAAGTACTCCGAGTTCAAGCCATTCATACAACTCTTCGATTCACTCATACATAACAATCGATATTTAGATGATGTGCAAAAGTTTTTCTATTTACGTAATTTTCTGCGAGAGGAACCTCACGATCTGGTCAAAAATCTCACATTGTCTACTGAGAGTTACCATGAGGCCAGGAAAATTCTAGTTGATAGATACGACAACAAATATAAAATTACAAATGAACATATACACATTTTGTTAGATATTGTAACTATATGTAAATCAACAGCGAGTAATTTAAGAAACTTTGTATCTATTGTTTATCAATAATTAACTGCCTTAAAAAACCTAGGTCACTCAGTTGATCAATGGGATCCAATAGTACTTTGCATTCTGACTAGAAAGTTAGACTTATTGTGCAGTAGGGAATTCCAATTGGCTCGAGTACGAGATCCTACGGTTGCGCACCTTATTGATTTTCTATATAAGCGTGCACTTGCACTCGAGAATGCAGAGCGGCCACTGGAGCGATCCCAGCCAACTTCAAAGGTGGCTCATGTCGCAGCTGTGAAGAAAACGAATCCAGACACAGGTGCTGCTGCGGAGACTGTAGGAACAAGAAGCTGCTTACTCTGTAAGTCCAACCACAAGCTTTTTACTTGTCCACAATTTAAACTTATGTCTGCGAGTGATCGAATCAAGTTTGCTACATCTAACAAACTATGTGAGGTTTGTTTAAATAATCATAGCAAAAAATGCAGATATCACTTTAAATGTAATGTCTGCAAAGAAGGGCACAATACATTGCTCCACGAAGATAAAGCATCGTCTCCAGTAACATTGATGTCTGAGGCTGCCTCCGAGCAGGTACTATTGCCTACAGCACAGGTAAAACTATTAGCGAGCAATGGTACAGAGGTTCATGTCAAGGCTCTTCTAGATACTGGATCACAGGCATCTTTTGTGACTAGAGAACTTGCAAATCTATTGAAATTACAAATTGATACAGCCTACACTCCAGTTATTGGTATAGGCAATACTTTAAATAAATTAAAGGAGAAGGTTTATTTGGAAATTAACATTCCCTCACTCATAATTTCAAAATGTCAGTCACATGCTACTTATTGGACAAAATAACTTCAAAGTTACCACTAAGAAAGTTTGACTTGAATCGTAGTTTTACCTTCCAAAATTATGCTAGCTGAGAAAAGGTTCAATGAACCAAGTGACATACACATTCTATTAGGTGCTGACATATTTTTCCAGATCTTGCTGCCGCCTGAGCCTGAGATTCAAGCTCTTCCATCCAGCTCGAAGACACCTGATGGCAGTGTCACACCTAAGGCTCCATTACTAAATATAAGACTTGGTTATGTAATTGCAGGTAACACACCTACACAACACACCGAACCAGTCATTACTTTATTTTGCAAAAAATGTGATTCTGATTTAAACAATTCTATTGTTAAGTTATGGAAGTGTGAAAGTGTTCCAGAGACCTTCCCAGAGGCACATTCTGAACATGACTGGCGAAAAGATATTTTGTGACAATGTCGAGCAAGATACAAAAAATAATAAAATACAAGTAATCTTGCCACTAAAGTTACCATTAGATTCAATCAATCAAGCTTTAGGAGATTCATTATATTTAGCTTTAAAAAGATTTCATAACTTAGAACATAGATTTAAAAAAGATTCTAATCTTTTTATGTTATACAAGGAGTTCATTCATGATTATTTAAAGCAAAAACATGGTACATTAATTGATATAAGTCAATATTATAACCTATCTACTGACCCAGTGTGCTTTTTACCACACCACCCTGTACTTAGGCTAGATAAAAAGACAACAAAATGCCGGGTTGTATTTGATGGGTCTATGAAAACAAGTACAAAAACATCTTTGAATGATTTATTAATTAATGGTCCTGTAGTACAAAAGGAGCTAGTAGATGTCTTAATACTATTCAGGTTTGATGAATATTTTTTCATAACAGACATCAAAAATATGTTTAGAAATATAAAAATACATCCCAAGCACAGGTTATTACAAAATATTCTATGGAGAGACTCTCCAAACGAAAGTGTTAAATGTATTCAATTAAACACAGTCACTTATGGCTTAAAGAGCTCATCCTATTTGGCAACTCGATGTTTGAAAATGTTGGCTGAACAACACCACAATGAGTACCCTAGAGCTGCTTCTATTTTAAATAATTCCACATATGTCGATGACATTCTTTATTCAGAAAAGATGTTGGTTGGATTATCAGCAGCAAAGGAACAATTATGCAGTTTGTTAAGCTTAGGAAGTTTTCAATTACATAAATGGGTTTCAAATTCACTAGACTTGTTAAAAGAAATACAAAAAGATCAACAACATTTTGATGAGATTGATCTAGAGAAAAATAACACTTCTTTAAAAAGACTAGGTATGAATTACAATATTAAGTTAGATTCATTTATTATATCAAGTCCAAAAATTGTTAATAGCATGCCTCAATCTAAGCGTAAAATTCTTAGCTTCATAAGTGGATTCTACGACCCACTAGGTCTTGCTGGAGCTATTGTGGTAAGCGCAAAGGCTATAATGCAACGCTTATGACAAGAAAAATTGGACTGGGATTCGGTGCCAAATTGTGAACTTTGGCACAAGTTTTATAATAGCTTGCTTACAATGCAATCAATGCGTATACCGCGACATATAAGTATGCATGACATAAGCTTTACACAAATTATAGGGTTTGCTGATGCATCTAGCAAAACTGGTTAAGGCTGTTGTGTATATCTAAGAGCCGTGGATTCAATGGGTAATGTCAAAATATCCTTGCTTTGTTCGAAATCACGAATAAATCCTATTAATAAGAGTTTATCAGTTCCTCGACTAGAACTTAATGCAGCTCTGTTGCTGGCAAAGCTTGTCAGCAGAGTTCTTTCGTTACCCATCACATATTAACTGTTAAAATGCAAATACAGGATATTATAATTTATTCTGACTCACAAATAGTGTTAACCTGGCTCAAAACTAACATTAACACACTTAAAGCTTATATAGCGAATCGCGTTAAGGTTATCTTACAACTTACACAAAAATACACATGGTCATACGTTAGCTCGAACGAGAACCCTCGCCGATTGTCTTAGCCGAGGAGTCATGCTAAATGAGCTAGCCGATCATGACCTGTGGTGGAAAGGGCCTGCGATACTGCATTCACGTGAGTACAAGCCACGATTAAATTTAATTTTGCCACAGAATTTGCCAGAGGTCAGCGTCGACTCTGCATGCTTAAGTGCAATGCTTTGTACTACTTCTGGTGAGCAATTGTTATGTCTCGATTTTCTTGAAAATTTTTCTGATATCAATAAAATGAGAGACTTACTCGTTTCGTTCAGAATGCAAAGTCAAAATTAGTCTCTAAAAATAAACTTAATTATATTACAACTCAGGAACTTGATCTGTCATTGTCAATGATTCTAAAATATGAACAAGAAAAATATTTGTCAGAAGATATTCATGCCTTAAAATGTAAGAAAACAATTGTTAAAGGAAATTTAAAGCCATTATGTCCGTTTATCGATGACGGGGGGTTGGTTCGCGTGGGGGGCCGATTACAAAATGCCTCCATTCCCTATACAAAGAAACATCCCATTGTCTTACCTAAGGATTCCCGCATCACTAATTTAATTATTGTAAGTGAACATTTAAAAAACCTCCATGCGGGTTCAAAGCTTGTTCTGTCATCAATAAACCAAAGATTCTGGATTGTAAATGGTCTCAGACAAGTTAAAAAAGTGTTACATACGTGTACTGTTTGTTTTAGATTAAAAGCTGAATCAGCAAAACAGTTAATGGGTTCTTTGCCGCCAGATAGGGTCAATGTATGTCGCCCCTTCCAGAAGGTAGGTTTAGATTACGCTGGTCCGATCCCACTGAAAATAGCCAGGATCAGAAAACCTATAATCTCAAAAGGTTATATTTGCCTGTTTGTGTGCTTTGTAACAAAAGCTATTCACTTGGAGCTAGCCACTGATTTAAAAACAGAAACCTTTATAGCCTGCCTAAATAGATTTATATCACGATGTGGATTGCCCACAAACATATATAGCGACAAAGCTTCAACATTCAAGTGCGCAAAGAACCAATTAAACGAACTACATAACTTTCACAACTCGCCAGTTCACCAAAGACAGGTGTGTCAATATTCAGCTCAAAAGAGGATTAATTTTCATTTTTTACCTTGCTATTCACCAGTCTTCGCTGGATTGGCAGAAGCTGGCGTCAAAAGTGTAAAGTACCACTTAAAGAGAGTGTTACTAAAGTCCATTCTTACTTATGAAGAACTGTATACAGTCATATGCCAAATTGAGTCTAGTTTAAACAGCAGACCTCTCATGCCATTATCCAATGATCCAAATGATTACACTTGTATTACTCCAGGACATTTCTTAATAGGAACTGCTTTAAATACTTATCCTGAGCCTTATGTAAACATAATAAAACAATCTCAATTTTGGAAAACTTGTAATGAAATAAAAATGTTGTTCTGAAAGGTTTGGAGTAAGCATAATTTAAATTTGGTACAAGCTCGCCCTAAGTGGCAAGACATTCAGCCTAATGTAAAGGTAGGAGTATCGGTGATCTTAAGGGATGACATTTTATCACCACTATACTGGCCCCTAGCCAGAGTCATAAATACTTACCCTGGTAAAGATGGAAAAGTGAGAGTAGTTGAAGTCAAAACTGCTAACGGCCACACACATAAAAGAGCTGTAATGAAAGTTTGTGTTCTACCGCTGGAATGTAGTGGTGCTGGTTAATAATGATTGTCTTATAAAAAAAAAAAGTTGTACCTTTACACTACATTGTTTATTATGTAATTAATATAATTAGTTTAAGTTCATTTAGTTTAATAATAATAATGATAACGTTTTTGTCTTATAAACAAAACAAATTTCGTACCTATCCGTTACATTGTTTAGTACTTAGTTATTTCAATTAGTTTGTTAATTTAGCTAATGTCAATAAGATAACAATTTTTGTTTCTTGTCTTTTGTTAATACTAATATCTTTATTACCTATACTGTCTGCGTGAATTAATAGGGTGTTTCACCATTTGTATACTTTAATAATAAGTACTTATCATTTTAATCTTCCAGTTGCCCCGCCAATATGTTGGCAGCACAACATTAAGTTTTTATCTGTATGGGACAAAAGCCCGTAAGCTATTCCAAAAATATTAATTGTCTAATTTTATCTGTCAATGTCACTAATGTCATTACTGGACAAGAGAATTATTACACGGAGCACACGCATTTTTCACCCGATCTGCAGTTTTATTATTTATAAATATCTAAAATCCTAACAACGTTCTATAAGTGAAACCAAACCACTGGTTTCAAGGATAACGGTGTTTACACTTACACCCCTATATATATATATATATATATATATATATATATATATATATATATATATATATATATATATATATATATATATATATATATATATATATACAGTGTGTAAGTGTAAACACTGTTCTCACTGAAACCATAGGTAGTTGGCTTTAATATAAAAATATTTATCCGATTTAAAAAAAAAGCTATTTTCTTTCATAAAATTAAAATAGTTTCTGTCCGACACCGTCCGTTTTATAATTCTCAAATTGTTTTTTGATGATGCCCCAAAACTCGTCGGTATTCATAGATAAATCAATTTTAACTGAAATGTTGGGAAAACTGCGCTATTCGTCATCTATTGCCTGCATTATTTGAATGTCGTCGGGTTTTACGATTCTTGAAAAAAGTATCTCTCTCTACAAAGAGTCTTCATTCAAGTAAAAGATCTACGTACGCGTTAGGTTGTTGGGGAATTCCCCGAAACTCATACTTGCCAGTTGAGCACGTTCAATTCATTATGAAATGTTGCCAGATTTGCCAGGTATATAAAAATCGTACATTTTCCGTACGATCTTGGTCTAGCGATAGTACATGAGTAAAAATACCAAAAAATCGTAGGAGTACGATTAAAATTATATATCTGGAAGCCCTGCGCTATGGACTGTCGGCTGATGGCCTTGACCGCTCAGCTGTGCGCGATGGCGCTACAATATGTTGACTATAATTTTGTATATGACTAGGGTGAAATAATTCTAAGGAAAAAATGATATTTGACTTAAAAAAAATTTTGTTATTTTTCATTGAATTTACGTTCTATAAGTGAAACCTAACCACTGGTTTCAAGGACAACGGTGTTTACACTAACACCCTGTATATATATATATATATATATATATATATATATATATATTTCTATGGATGTAATATTGCGGGTTGAAATGCCGCTCAAAATCTATTTTTGTACGGAACATACTAAACAAATTAAATGTGCTCGCGACTTCGTTCGCGAGGAGCAACGCCCGTTCGATCCCCGCCGGAACTAACGAAATTGTTAATTGAACGTTTAAGTGACTTACCACCTGCTCGGTGGTGAAGGAAAACATCGTGAGGAAACCGGCATGTCTAAAAAATAAAAATAAAATATTTGTAAGATAAAATACAAATTCCACCGACACGCATTGGGGCAGCGCGGCGGACACTTCTTCCCTAAACCCCTCTCAAAAATGAGAGGTGGCCTGTGCCCAGCAGTGGAACGTATATAGGCTTAAACTTTTTTCTGTTCGTACAATAATGTGATTAAAATATAGAAGGAACATTTTTTAATAGAATAAGGGTGACAAACGAGTACACAGTCCACCTGATGGTAAATGGTTGCTGTGGCCCACAGACACCTATATGCAATCTCTCTCATTTCGTTTACGCATCACGGCGGCCAGCCTCAACGGAGACTAGCCATCGGTGTAGGAAGAACGGTATAGTGCCCACATGTATGAGCAAGCACAGGTGCACTGTCTATTCCCTTACTCTCATAATCCGATGGGACGGTAAACCGACACGACCGAAGAGACATTAGAAACGGCTTTACGTTCTTTCCGATACAAGGGGTGAGACACCGCCAACTTCTTGACTCCGGGCAGCTACTGAGAATTTATGGACTGAAAAACCAAATAAATGATCTTATGGCCCGACCCGGGATTGGAACCCAGGACCTCATGATCAGCAGTGCCTATATGAGGTAGTTCTAATATGAGAACTGTATAAGCTCTCCCCCTCTCTCTTTTGTTTAATGTAGGATAGAATAAGAAGAGAGTTGAAGAAGAGTATTATCATTAGAAAATTACATGGAGACTCGTTAGAGGGGGACGTTAAATACATCAGTATAAATAAAATGTCAAAAATCCCCGTCGATCCTACTTCTGCAAAAAATTTTGTTCAAGGTCAAACGAACAAAATTTAGGTTTTTTCCATTTTTCTCGAAAACGGTAAGTTTTATCGTAAAAATAAGTCAGACAAAAGTTGTAGATCATACAATTCTCTACAAAAATGGTCCAGTCACTTTTTCTCTTACGACTCACCATTCGTAAGATATCGCGGTTTTAATAATGGGAATATTCATATTTTACATAATATGCACTAAAATGCAGCCTGTACACGTCATCGGACGTTCAATATAAATGAAAATAAGAAACTAGTGGTTTATGTTACTTACGCAATAAAACTTGTATAAATTGAATGAGTATTTTAAAATAAAAGACAGTCAGTCCCTAATTCCTTTCGTCGGTAATCTTGAGTAACATCTGCTAGCTACGTCATTGTTCGAGTATGGAGGGTCGCATACCTGCCTATTTTTGAAGGAAATAAACGAAATAACTCAGTATGTACTGTCAGTTTTGAAAATTTCTTTGCAGTGAGCAGACGTGCTTACTGGTAATATTTTCAATTTTAATTTGTGCTGTTAAATAATTTTAACAAAATGTCAGAAGTTTGTTTCATTTGTGATAAACCTTTGAAAGAAAGTGAAATTGTTCTTGTTGATCGTGGAATGAAGACTTTGATTGATGCAAGTGTTGAAAGAAATGATAAGTTTTTTGAATACTTGAAAGACAAGCAATCTGTGATAGTCCACGAGCGGTGTCGTAAAATGTACACTCGAAAGAGTAGTATTGTTGCAGCTAAAAGACAGCGCGAGACAGAACAAGGTAGTACATCCACGATAAGTCCACCTCATACTAGAGCACGAGTAAGTGAGCCAGATTTCAACTTAAGAAATTGTTTATTTTGCGGCGATGAAGCAAATGAAGAAGCTGAAAAGAAGATACCGCAGAATTTTCGTCGTAAAATATATAATGTATCTACACTTGAATTTAAAGATTCAATTTTAAAGGTAGCTCGGACTCGTTCTGATGACGTAGCAAAAGCTGTTATTGACCGCATTTTAATTAGACCTAATACACATAATTTAACTTAGTTGCTGCTGAAGCTAAGTACCACAATAACTGTTATAATATCTTTCTGAAGCCTACTACGGGATATAAAGTCGGTCGTCCCGAAGATGATTTAGTGAACTTGGCGATGGAGGAAATATTTCAATACATTGAAAATAATGATGATCAATTTTCATTGCAAGAATTGAAAGACATTGGCAAAAATCCAGCTATAGATAATAAAACAATTAAAAGAAGATTTAAGTTAAAGTATAGTGATAAAATTATTATAACTGAGAAAAAAGGGAGTTTAACAATTATCTGTTTTATTGACAATCAGTACGATATTCTTAATAAAGCTTGGTATGAAAATAAAAAACAAAATACAAACGAAGAACGATTCAGAATACTAAAAGCTGCCGCAGCAATTATTCGAGAGGAAATTCAATTTGTAGAGATTGATAATGATAATTATCCCCCGCCGAGTTGAATGTTTGAAAATATTGACAGCGATATCCCGGAGTCCTTGACTTATTTTTTGGAGCAAGTAATTTTAAAAAAATCTATCTAGATCATTTGAAATTAATATATACAAATATCAGCCACTGTATAATGACTGCTGTTCGACCTAGGTCTTTCAAATCAAGATTGCAATTGGGTTTATCAGTTTTTTTTCATCGACGATTTGGATCAAAACGTCTTATACAGATTTTTTCGTTTTTCGGATTATGTGCATCATATAAAGATACTATAATGTATGAGGCAGCAGCAGTTCTGCATCATCATCATCATCATCATCACTACAGCCCTTCACAAGTCCACTGCTGAACATAGGCCTCCCCCAAGCAATGCCACAAAGCACGGTCCTGAGCCACCTGCATCCATCGACTTCCTGCATGTCTTACCAGGTCGTCACTCTATCTAACGGGGGGTCGCCCTACACTACGCCTACCGGTACGAGGCTGCCACTCAAGAACCTTTCTTACCCATCGGTTATCGGTTCTTCGAGCTATATGGCCGGCCCATTGCCACTTCAGCTTACTAATCCGTTGGGCTATGTCGGTCACTCTGGTTTTACTGCGGATATCCTCATTTCTGAGTATATCTCGCATACTCCGAGCCCCTCATAGCTCTGGACTTGGCGTCCTCATACGGCCAGCAGTAAAGGACCACGTCTCTGATCCGTAAGTCATCACTGGCAACACGCACTGGTTGTACACTTTAGTTTTCAGAGATTGAGGTATACCTGACGAGAAGATGTGTCGTAATTTCCCGAACGCTACCCAGCCGAGTTGAATCCGTCGATTGACCTCTCGGTCAAAGTTGGACTTACCTAGTCGAACTATTTGTCCGAGGTAAATGTACTCGTCAACAACTTCGAGCATAGTCCTCCCAAGAACTACCGGCATAGGTGTAACATGGACATTAAATATGATCTTTGTTTTGTCCATGTTCATCTTAAGACCTATCCGTTGGGAGACACCATTGAGGTCATTGAGCATAGTGCTAAGGTCCTCCAGGGATTCTGCCATAAGGACTATTGTTGTAAACCAAATATATTATAAACACTATTGGCGCCATCTACCTTTACCATTTGTAAAGCGCCATCTATGGTTCTCTTTCCTTTCATAAAGTAGTTACCTAACTGGAACAAACAGTTCACATAGAGAACCATAGATGGCGCTACATCCGTGCTGCTTACTTTAGCGACACGGAAAGGTGGCCATTACATTACATTATCACATTACAATTAAAAAGGTTGTCACAAAGGTGCGCGAGAGCAAATACACTTACCAAACCAAAACGTCCCCAGTGTTTCCTTCATAACAAAGTACCAAACAAATTGGTGACCCCTGTGAAACGTGGAATCTGCGTGTGACGAAGGGCGACGCCGCCGGAAACCTGAAAACCGGCGTGAGGGCCGGACTGTATTTCGCACCACGTGCACGCCAACCACAACGAAGAACACAACAACAAGACGCTGACTGATCCCAATTGCGTGGACTACAATTGTAACTACTACTAACAAAACAAAAATTAAATTACTAAATCAACAAGAAGGAGCGGCGTAGGAACCGAGTGCCACGCCGCAAAAAAACTACTTGGAGACATACATAACCTCAACGTGCTTCTAAAGGAGAGTGAGCTGGTCCCTTTTTTATTATTTTCCATTCCAATCCCTCTATCTTTCGTTCAATTACAATTTTAAGCAATTTTTTATCCAATCATGGAAGATATTCAACAACTTTCACAGTAGAGCAGCCCACAAGGACACAAACTTACCCAATTTACCAATTTTACCGACAACTTGTCAACACCACTCAATGCAGATGGTGTTATAAACCTTGAATTACGTATCGAAAATATAATAGCAACTTATGATAAGTTTGATTCAATTCAAACCGAATTAGAAAGCCTGTCCGAGGACACCGATAGTCAAATCCTCGAACATGCCAAATTCGAGGAACCTTACTTCGAGAGCCTAGCCAGAGCCAAAGGGCTGGTTAAGGCCTTTAGTAACAAACATATTACACCTGAAGCCAAACCATATCATAGTGAATGCATTGACTCAATAAAATTTTCCGAAATTGCATTACCCAGTTTTAGTGGTGACTTTAGGGAGTGTTTTGAATTTAGGGAGACCTTTGACGCCTTAATAAACCAAAGTTCATTAAAATCAATACAGAAGTTCAAATATCTTCGCAGTTGCCTGAAGGACGGAGCTCTCGAGGTTGTCAATTCAGTGGAATACACGTCTGATGGCTACCAAATGGCATGGAGGCTGTTATGTGAGCGTTACAACAACCCACGCTTACTAGTTTCAAACCACCTGCGATCTCTCTTCGACATTCCATCCATTTCCACTGAAAACGCCAAGTCACTTAGAGCATTAATTGATAATATAAACAAGCATTTGCGATCACTTCACACTCTTAATATATCTGTCAATGATTGGGACTTAATTATCATTTATTTTATGTCAAACAAATTACCTCCCTTGATGCAACGGTCATGGGAAGAAAATCAAAACTCAAATGTGCTACCTTCATTGCAGGACTTTAAAAACTTTGTACGGAGGCGAGCTGACATTCTCAACAACATGAATGTTACTAAACCTGGAGGTAGAGTTTGGTAACCACATCCTCAAAGTCAACTATAAATCCTTCGTGTACACAATGTAAAGGTAGGCACTATCTTAACCAATGCAACAATTTCTTGGCTCTGAATGCAAGGAGACGCTATAGAGCTGTAAAAACGTCTCCAGTGTTTCCTTCATACTTCCTTTCTCGGCGACGAGGTTCGCCACCCGTCACGTTCTGTCTCCCGGAGAGGCGAAAAGTGGAATGCAGAGGCCCGTCTGGCTATGTTGAATGTATGTGGGGGCAATGAATGATAAAATGGATGAAGTATGCGATATGATGTATGATAGAGGAATAGATGTGTTATGCGTAAATGAGACGAAAAGAAAGGGGAAGGATGTCACTACACATGGCATGTATACCGCATACTGGTCTGGTGTAGACGAGATCGAGCGGGCATGCCAGGGAGTAGGTATCATCCTTTCAGAAAGAATGGGCCAATGTGTAAGCCCAAGACTGCTATGGATACGAATGGAAGTGGGCTTAAAGAAGTTGTTTGTGTTAGGGGTCTACGCCCCAGACATGTCTAAGCCCACTTATATCCGAGAGCAGTTTTGGGAAATGGTAAGGATGGTGTTAATGAAGTCTAAGGGAAATGAAAATATTATTATGCTAGGAGATTTTAATGGAAGGGTTGGGGTGAGGAGGCTTGGTTATGAAAGGATATTGGGAACGTTTGGTGATGAAAGTATAAATGAGAATGGTGAAAGTCTCCTCACCGTATGTATGGAAAAGAATCTTTTTGTGACGAACACTTGCTTTCGCCACAAGAGGATTCATATGTATACTTGGGAAAGAGGTGACGATAGAAGCATGATAGATTTCATAATTGTGGATGAAAGATTGAGGGGCGCAGTGGTGGATACAAGGGTTTACCGGGGTTCTAACGTAGGAACGGATCATTATTTGGTTTTATGCCGAATTAATGGTCTATTCAGGCGTTGGCGCCATCGGTCATCTGTGTCCACCACTGCGTTACAGCGTATTAGAACAGAAAGGTTGCAAGATGAAGGTGATAGAAACAAGTTCAAATGTAGACTGAAGTGGTTTGGATGAATTATGTATGAAGGAGTTAGACTTGTAGAATGTATGGCAAAATGTAAAGAAAGGTTTAGTGCATGCAGCTACCGAAGTATGTGGTGTTAGTAAGAGAAATAATGAAAGGAAAAATAATACGTTATGGTGGGATGATGAGATACGTATGGAAGTTGAAGCAAAGAAGAGAGCATGGCTAGATTTACTAGCAACAAAGGCTGGTAATTCTAGCGGTACGAATGATGATATTGAAAGAAAAAAGTCAGTCTTTAGACATCTTAATAAGAGAGTAAAAGAAGTAGTTGAAAGAAAAAAGCAAGAAAGAACGGATAAGAATGATAGAAGAATATCGGATAACTTCCAGGCAAATATTAAAATGTTCTGGAAACTGGTAAGAACTGCCAGGGGACATTCAAAACAGCCTATGATGAATGTTATAAGAGACGAGAATGGCTATATTCTGAATGATGAAGTTTTGAGTTTAAAGAGATGGTAGGAATATTTTGAAAGCGTGTTTATGAGTGAGGAGACAACATGTGTACTAAGTGAAGTAGAAACTCCGAAAGAAGAGGAAAGAGGTAGCGAGATAAGTATAGATGAAATAATGAAAGCAATGAAATGCATGAAAGTGGGTAAGGCGCCCGGATATGATAGAGTTTCACTCGAAATGCTAAGGGCTGGAGAGGAGGTGGTGGCAGGCCTGCTGCACACCTTGTTTAATTTATGCTGGGAACTGAAGCGGGTACCGGTAGACTGGTGCAAAGCCGTGATAGTCCCAGTATATAAAGGAAGAGGGTCGCAGCGGGACTGTAAAAACTACCGTGGCATCAGCCTTCTTAGCATTGTGGGAAAGCTGTACGCTAAGGTACTGATTGAAAGGGTTATGAAAGAAACTGATGGAAAAATTTGGGATGTGCAAGCGGGATTTAGAAAGGGAATGGGATGTACAGATATAATAATAATAATAATAATAAGCCTCTTCACTACTGGGATCACTCACTTGGTTCCTAAAGATCAGGATACCACAGACCCGAGCAAATACCGCCCCATCACGTGTCTACCCACCATATATAAGACACTGACATCCATTTTGAGCGCGAGAATCACTCGTCACCTGGAGCTAAAAAAGGTGATGTCACGCGCTCAAAATGGATGTCGGGGCGGTGGTCGTGGAACTAAGGAACCACTCCTCATTGACGCGGTCATAAAGAAAGTGGTGAAACGCAAACTTCTCTACCGCTGTACAAGATTGACTGTACAGTTAGAGACTTCCTCGAGCAGTGTATGGCGCAGTGGAGTACGATCCTTTGTCATCTGGGCGAGCGGATAACGGCTGCGGAGAACCACATAAGGATAAGAAGGGGTATCTTCCAGGGCGATTGTCTGAGTCCAATCTGGTTCTGCCTCTCTCTTAACCCTCTCAGTACCTTACTGGAGGGCTCCGGGAGGGGATTTCAGCTACGGAAAGGAGGGACAAAAGTGACCCACCTTTTCTATATGGATGACCTCAAGTTATTCGCCTCCAGTAGCTCCCATCTTATGGAACTGCTAAACATCACTTGTGAATTTAGCAGTTCCATTGGAATGGAGCTGGGGACGGATAAGTGTGCGGTCCTCCATGTTGAAAAGGGAAGGGTTGCTAACTCTGAGGGCATAGACTTGTCTATGCCAGTCAACTTAAGGACCCTTTCCGAGGCTGAAACATACCGATACCTAGGTATGTCACAGAACATCGGTATCGATGAGGCTGGTATGAAACAGTCAGTTTGCGACGTGTTTTATGCACGCTTGACCAAAGTGCTTAACAGCCTTTTGTCCGGTGTGAATAAGTCACACGCATATAACTGCTGGGTCATGCCTGTCCTCATGTATACCTTTGGCATACTCAGGTGGACTCAGACTGAGCTTAACGCCCTGGATAGAAAAGTCCGCACTACCATGACGTCCCATAGGATGCATCATCCGAGATCGTCGGTAATGAGGCTGTACTTGCCGCGAAAGTATGGTGGGCGTGGCTTTCTGAGCGCGCTCACCATGCATAATTGCGAAGTGTGCAGTCTCCGTCAATACTTCTTTGCGAGATCGGATGATCCATTCTATAATGACGTCATTTCTAGTGATAAAGGGCTTACCCCTCTATCCTTAGCCAACGAGCAATGGCAGGACCCAGCAGTGCTTAGCATTTCCGACCGGGAGACCGTATGGAAGGAGAAGGAGCTCCACGGGAGGTACTACAAGGCTCTACATGAGCCCTTCGTAGATACAGTCGCCTCCCGCAACTGGCTATGTTTCGGTGACCTCTTCGGGGAAACCGAGGGTTTTGTCTGTGCAATACAGGATCAGGTTATTAAGACCAACAACTATCGGAGATACATCCTAAAGGATGGCACCGTCGACGTCTGTCGAGCGTGTCGCCATCCCGGGGAGTCACTCAGGCAAGTCATCTCCGGTTGTTCGGCGCTTTCTAACTCTGAGTACTTGCACAGGCACAACCTAGTAGCCAGAATTCTACACCAGGAGCTCGCTCTGAAATACGGTCTCGTGGACCGGAAACTGCCGTATTACAAGTACTTGCCGGAAGCCGTGCTCGAAAATGACCGCGCCAGGCTCTATTGGGACCGGGCCATCATCACAGACAGGACTATTCTTGCGAATAAGCCTGATATTGTGTTGATGGACCGGGCACAGTCAAGGATATTTTTGGTCGATATTACCATCCCGTATGACGAGAACCTCGTGAGAGCCGAAACAGATAAGCAATCAAAATATCTGGACCTGGCTCACGAGGTGACCGACATGTGGGGTGGTCTGCCGGCCGAAATTATTCCTGTAGTCGTCTCTGCGAATGGGCTAATCCCAGTTAGCCTCTCTGGTCATCTGAGGCGACTAGGACTCCGTGACTGACCGCTCCGGGCTCAAATGCAGAAGGCGGTGCTCCTTGATACTGCCCGCATCGTCCGCCGGTTTCTTTCCCTTTCCCCCTAACCCTTGGCCGTTTGGTCTCCCCTGCCGAGGGCTTCCATCTGGTTGGGCTTTTATTTATTTATGTATTTTTTTTATTTATTTTATTTTATTGATATTTATGTATATTTATCTTTTCATTTTCGTTTATAATTATATATTTATACATCCCAACCAGATGAGAAAACTATATAGATACCCCACACATAATAATAATAATTAAACATTTATTCATTACCACCAATATAGTTACAGTGAGCAGTATACACAGAAATAACCAAAATTACAAAGTGTAGTAATGAATGGGCTCTAGCTCAGCATAAATGTTGCAGTTGCCCACAACGCTGTTATTCTGCCAGCGCCCAGCAAACGAAGAGTACAGTACGCGCGCATCCCTGCTTATATTACATTTAACAACTGTTCATATAAGAGTACATGTCGTGTTTTCCTAAGTATTAGCGAGTGTTTTTTTTTTTGCGAGTATTGCGAGTATTACGAGTGTTACGAGTATTACGAGTATTATTACGAGTATTAGCCAGTTCAAATTAATAATTAAGAAATATATAATATAATAATATAATATAAATTATCATAAATTTATTTCCATAAAATTTATATTATTAATAATTATTGCAACAATACAACTAATAGTAACAACAACAAAGTATTAAATAATATGTATTTTACTGAGCCTAACTTATTTGAGCTTATAAATCTACTACCGCCTACTGGCAATATTTATTTATTTTATTTATAAAACGGCCCTGTGATTTAGTAAGAATAATACGATTATGACAGTAATTGTTCGCTTAGTAAGTGACGTCTATAATTCTTTTTAAAACTGTTTTTACTTGTCATAGTGCGTAGAGGGGGGTGGGAGATCATTCAACACTTAGTTGCCATAAACTTAAAACTACCCCGGAAAGCCGATGTTTTGTGTTTAGGGACGCATAAAACTTTAGAGCATAGTCGAATTTTATATAAATGTTGGTCATTTCTCCAGTTAAGTTTTTTGTATAAATATTCTGGGTTCTTTCTATTTATTACGCCGAATAGCAAAGAAGCCTAAAAAAGTTTGAGACGCCCCTGCATTTTTAACATATTCGAAGCATTAAGATATGACGTGACATGAGATCGTCTCGGTATATAAAAACAATAGCGTGCACAAGCATTCTGTACCCTTTGGATTAATTTTTGAGATTTCTTAAGCAAACAGGGTCCGTAAACAGTTATACAATAATTTAATTTAGCTAAAACTAGAGTTTCACAAAGTTTTACACGTAAATTAACTGTAATGAATTGTCTAAATTTGTATAGAACTTTTAACCTATAAAAGCAGTTTTGTACCAAATTGGTTACATGGTTTTCAAACCTCAAATTGCTGTCAAAAAGAATGCCTAAATTACGTGCTTCGTGAACTTGTGTGCAATTGTCTCTCCATTAACACGTATATCGGGTTTAGTTATACCAATATCGTGTACCTGCTTTTTAGTGCCAATGATAAGGAATTTCGACTTTGAAGGATTAGTTACCATAGAGTTATTTTGTGACCAAACGCAAATATGATTAACTGATTTAACTTATTTACTAAAGCATTAGTATTTTTTCGATCTATGGGTAAATATACCTGTAAATCATCGGCGTATAGATGGTATTTACAGTTTTGGAGACAGTTTATTATATCAGCGCTGTAAATAATAAAAAGTAAAGGCCCTAACACGGAACCTTGAGGAACACCTCTATCAACAGGAAGAAGCTTCGAGACACAGTTTTTACCATTGTGCCCGTCTAAAACTACTTGTTGATGACGGTCAATTAAATAGCTTTTGAACCACTTGAGTGTTTCTTTATCAAAGCCGTAATATGAAAGCTTACAAATCAGCAAATTTGTGTTAATTGAGTCAAAGGCCCTTGAAAAATCTAATAAATTGAGAATAGTACCTTCTCCAGAATCCGAAAAAGATAACAGATCATCCACGACATTAATCAGAGCTGTTGCTGTACCGTAATTTTTTCTAAAACCTGATTGTAGGTTGGGTATTATTTGATTTTTTTCACAGAAATTCAAAACTTGTGAGTAAACAACCTTTTCAAGTATTTTCGATAAATAAGGCAGTATACTAATGGGTCTTAGGTCACCTACATTTGTTGGGTTACTTTTTTTTGGTATTGGACGAATAAGCGCAGTTTTCCAAGAAGAAGGGAAAACAGACTCTGTAATGGATTTATTAATTATTGTAGTTATAACATTTAAAGTTATCGGAAGCGTTAGAATTATTATATCCATATTAATGCGGTCAACGCCTTGAGCATTTGACTTAATTCCCATTATGATTTTTGCAACTACATTTTCATGAACTGGCATTAGCTTAAAAGTATCAGATATACGGTTTATACTTTCCAAATTAATTACATTAGGTGAATAGGCGATGTTTGTTCCCGGTATACTCAAAAAGTGACGATCAATTTCGTCGAGATCACTAAAATATTCTGGTAATTCATTCGAACTTTTAAATGATGGTAACGCAAATGACTTCAAATTTTTCCATAGAACATTAATTGTGTTATGTGAATGTTGATTAATGTGGTAATCAAAATATGCCTTCTTCTCGGCATAGAGAGTGCTGTTTACCAGACTTTTAAGGGTCTTATATTGAATTTTATCTCTCTCAGTTTTAGTGTGACGATATTTGTTGTGCGCGCTATCCCGGAGCTGCATAATGTACTTAACATTACTCGTGAACCATGGCAATTGTTTCTTACGCATTTTTTCTGCTTTTAAAAGGTTTGATTTTGTTTTTTTATGATTGTCTTATAATGCTGCCTTTACCTTAGGTCGTTTAATCTTAAAATCAACTAATATGATAGCATGACCACCAAGTTCAGGAGTATATTTTACACTAGTATTAGTCACACCGGCATCCGTCATTACCAAATCAATTAATGTAGCACTCTCTTGTGTAAAGTGGGTAGGTTGAAAAATACAGTTTTTCAACCTAGTATATTGCAAGAATTGATTAAGCTGTTGCGTTTTGTTGTCACTTTCATCTAAAATATTTATATTGAAATCTCCTAATAAAATTATATTATCAAAATTTGAATACGAAGTTAAAGTGTCTGTAAGAGAATCAAAGAACCTTCTACATTTACCCATTGTGGTCGATAGGCCGTTCCGATTAAAAGCTTCACTTTGTTAATGGATAGCGATAGCCACTGCTGCTCGACCTCATCAAAGATAATATTATGGGCATAAGAACGAGCATTAATCCCTCGTTTGATGTAAAAACCAACACCACCACCACGTGTTCTAGATATGTTACAAGACCGGGGAATATGACTGAAGCGATAGCCGGGAACTAACGGAGCACAGGCATCTTCACCAGCTCGTAGCCACGTTTCGTTTATCGCCATAATATCAGCAGACTCACGCAGCAGAGCTGCCTGAAACTCATCGTTTTTGCTTCTGATCGACCCAGCATTATAAAGGCCAACTCTTAAACTTTTACTTTTAGTAGTAGCCATATTGTATTAATATTTTTGTATGAATAATCATTTCATGTATATAATCGTCGATATGTTGAACACAAATAATTAAAGAGTATTTATAGTAACATATAATATTATAATTTGTACTGGCTACCTAAGGGAAGCATATAAAATCTATAATTATTTTCAATATATCATCAAAAAATACATACAAATTAGCAAAAAAATTTACAAAGTACTCGCACAAAAATGAGAATAAAATAAGGTAAAAATAATTATTAAAAAAATATTCAGAATAAAAACAACATATTTCTATACTTGCACTAGCTAACAAAAGAAAGTAAGTAAAACTAACTAAGTAAGTTAAAATAACGTTAACCAATTTCAAAAAAAATAACAAAGTCATAAAAATGTTTACGCAATAATACAGATTCTCCAGGACAGAAGCTTTATTAGCACATAAGGTTAAAAATACTACCACACGTACAATATTACTACAGCAAACTACTGCAGAATATAGACGTAATAAAATATGGTATAAAAGATAGGAATTAAAAGTATGAAATAACATGTAATTAATAATAAAGTATAAGGTATAATAAAAAGCAAAATATTATCTAATAAAATGAACAAAAATAAAATAGTAAGGAGCCCCAAAATACATTTAACATTATTTAGAAATTTTTGAATAGGGTACACCAAAAATACGTTCAATATCCGCGCACAAATAGATAATGATGTGTTGTTTTGGTTACCTATTCGCGGATCCTTATGCAGCCAATTTAAACGGCGACCGACGCGCTCAGCGTAAACTATGTCTTGTTCCGTTAGAGATACTCCGAGTTTAGAGGCAACGGTCAACACAATATGCATTGTTGAATCGCCTGAAAATTCTGGTATTCCGACTATTTCGACATCATTTAGCAGGGCTTCTTGATCTTTGTAGGTTATTTGCTGCTGTAACTCCATAACAATACTCTCCAAGTGTGCATTTGTTTGAGCAGTTTGACGAGATTCAATTTCTTTGTGGATGCACATGTTTTCATTCTCGAGTGCCTGCACTTTTTCACTAAGGGTATTGACCTCAAGCTTTAAGTTACATACTTCCTGTGTTTAGGATTCAGTTATTTGCTTGAAATCACTTTCTAAATTCTTTAAAACGTCACGAAATTCTTGCTTGATTTCTGTGGCTAGACAAATATGTGCGCTTTTTAGTTTGGATTCTAATTTTTGATCCAGCAATTTACCAATTTCTTCTAGGGAAAATGAAAAAGTATTCAATTTGGGCACTCCAGGATGCTCTATATTCGGGAATAACTGTTCTTTACTATCCTCTGTCTGCGAAATATTATCACAGGACATGTCAACTAAATCGGAGGGGGACGATTCTTCACGAATTATTTTTATTGGGGTGTCATCATTTCTGTGTCGTCTTTTAGTAACATTTGTACAAGTAGGGCACTTCCATGTTCGTTTGATTTGTTGGAAATTACCCATAAATTTCGCCGTTGTAACATTCAAACATCTGTAATGATAAGTTCCTTTACACGTAACACAACCCAATAATTCTCTCTTCTCAATAGAATTCGAACATGCTAAGCATTTCATATTTACAGCTAATCAAAAGATCTTAACAAATAAACAAACTATTACTTTATGCAAGTCACACAAGTGGGTATAAAATAAAAGAATACGTTAGATTAGCAACAGCGTTTGATATAAAAGTTCACTATTTTGCAAAATTATCACTGTTGTCCTTATTTTACTCGCACTGTAATGTTTGTCTATAAAAATCACAATTGATAGAATCAGGCGTTACTTTGCGGAAATCCATTATAATAAAAAATAAAATTTTAAATTTCTTTGCAACTTTCCGCTAAACATATAAAATGATGTGTCTCACCAGGATTGAAGCGCACCTCCCGCCCTCCCTCAATTGCATACACTAACTCCGTCACCACTAGACCAAGCACCACTACTCTCAACACCACTATTCCAGGTAAGACACACCATCGACGATAATACGACACGTGTTTCACCTCTACACGAGGCATCCTCAGGTAATATAGACTCTACGGCGGCTGACCGCTAAGTGAACGCAAGTAAGACGAAGGTTATGGTTTTTGAAAGAGAAGAAAGTAAAACGATTTGTGAAATAAGAATAGAAGGGGAGTTGATCGAGCAAGTAGATGAGTTTGTATATTTGGGATGCGTATTTACCAGGGATGGGAGATATGATATGGATATAGAACGACGAGTGAATGCGGGAAAAAGAGTAAATGGGGCCTTGCACTCTATTGTGAATAGTCAAAATGTGTCGAAAAAGGCACGTATGGCAATTCACAATGCTGTGTTGGTCCCTACTTTAACGTATGGTAGTGAAAGTTGGGTGTGGCAGAAGAAGCACGAGAGTAGAATAAACGCAGTAGAAATGCGGTCGTTAAGGAGTATGTTAGGGCTGAATCTGAATGACAGGGTAAGAAATTGTGTAATAAGAGAAGAGTGTGGTTTGCAAGATGATGTTGTAACCAGGATTAAGAAAGGAATGCTTCGGTGGTTTGGTCATGTGGAAATAATGAATGAGGAAAGAGTGACAAAGAAAATATATGGTGCAGAAGTGAATGGCAGAGTCGGAAAGGGACGTCCTAGGCGATAATTTATCGACCAAATTGGCGATTTATTGAAAACGGGCCAAATTAGGAGTACCCTTAACCGACGAGCATGTATGCGTAGGTGTATGGATGTGAAGGAGGCAAGAAAGGTGTGTCAGGATCGTGCCAAATGGAAGTCTGTAGTCTCTGCCTACCCCTCTGGGTGACAGGCGTGAGTGTTTATGTTTATGTGTTTCCTTCATAACAAAGTACCAAACAAATTGGTGACCCCTGTGAAACGTGGAATCTGCGTGTGACGAAGGGTGACCCCGCCGGAAACCCGAAAACCGGCGCGAGGGCCGGACTGTATTTCGAACCACGTGCACGCCAACCACAACGAAGAACACAACAACAAGACGCTGACTGATCCCAATTGCGTGGACTACAGCAAATCAACAAGAAGGAGCGGCGTAGGAACCGAGTGCCACGCCGCAAAAAAACTACTTGGAGACATACATAACCTCAACGTGCTTCTAAAGGAGAGTGAGCTGGTTCCTTTTTTATTATTTTTCATTCCAATCCCTCTATCTTTCGTTCAATTACAATTTTAACCAATTTTTTATCTAATCATGGACGATATTCAACAACTTTCACGCAGTAGAGCAGCCCACAAGGACACAAACTTATCCTCTCAACTGCGGATGTCCAAGACTTGGACACGAAAATGTCTCCGTTGACTGCGGGCGTCCAAGTGTTAGACATTTTTTACCCGCTCTTTAAATGAAGAAACAAAGCATTATGCGCTATTTCTAACTCATTCTAACATATGTCAATGTGTACGGGATAAAAAAGGCTAGCATATAAACCCCACATCGTGTACACTTTAGTAATATATTTTATTTAAATCATTCTTAAATGTCGTCCGTTCCTTGAGTCAGCCATTAGTGTGATTGACGCGCGCTAACTACGAAGTTGTTTGTAATTATTTTGTATTAATTTATATTTATTGTGTGGTGAATTGTGTTAAAACAATGCCTGGGTAAGTAACCTTCTTATTTGTAATCTCATTTTGTGTTTTATCTTATTAAGTACGTGTAAAATCGTTTTTTAATATGTATGAAGTAACAGCTGCTATCTTAGAACTAACATGCTGGTTGAGGAAAGTTGACTTGAAATGTACGTAAAATTTTAGTGTTGACTGTCAGTTTTGTATTAAAATGTGTGTAATTGTTCATCGTTCACAGTTTTAGTACATCAAAATGAGGATAAAGTGCAATATTTTCAAAATTTTAATATAAATACGCAATAGGTTTTCCATTTTTGAGACGTCTGCAGTAGTGAATTCTAGTTCTCTGTTTTGCGGGTGGCGAAAAAAGGAACTAAAGTTTGCCATACTGCATCAAGTTCAAATTCGGTTGAATGGCTAGAATGGTAAAGAATCTAGCGCCTTCGAGCAGAGAAATGGAGCCTGGTTGACTCCACGATTATTCGATGATTTATGAAAAATTGAATTTATGAAAAATTTAATGTAGCATTTGGATATGTCATGTATGTTAACACAAGACTTCGGAATTTTTTAAACAATTTATTAAATCAGAAAATTAGAAAGTATTTACATAATATGCTTTTTAATATTTTTATTTTAATATTTTTTAATATTTAATATTTCAAAATTTTTATTTTTTAATTTAATATGAACAGGTTGTGGTTTTTAAGATCACCTCAGACACATATTTCTTATATTGGTTTTTTTAATGTACATTTTATCTGTATGTACTTTGCAAATCGTGTAACGTTGCGTTATGTTTCAACTTAGAGCAAGATTGCTGCTACCTACAGTACCATTCGTAAATGAATTGTACTGTAGATGCAGTAAATCCAACATGTACCAGGAGCCTTTTAAAGAAATAAGTACCTATTTTATATATTTATTCAATTTTATACTTATGTCCATCCATCCGTTTAGTTTTTATTGTTGCCTAGCTATAATTTGTTCAGCTAATTATTTCAGACTATCATCGTCGAAATTGTTAAGTTAGTTAAGTTACACAGCCTATTTCCGTCCCACTGCTGGGCCTTCCCTCACTTCTGAAAGGGTTTTAGGGCAAAGAAGTGTCCGCCGCGCTGCCCATATGCGTGTTGGCGAAATGCACATGCCTTGAAAATATATTTTTTTATTTCTCAGACAGTCAGACTTCCTCGTGATGTTTTCCTTCACCGCCGAGCAAGAGGTAAATCAGCACTTAAAATCGCAATTAATAATTTCATTGATGCCGGCGGGGATCGAACCCGGTGTGCTAGCGTACTGTAAAATTTAACTCGAGAGCTAACAATCTGAGCTACCAGGGCTCTCTCATCGTCGAAATGAATACTTAAGTTAGTTAAGTTACAGCCTTTTTTACGCCCCACAGCTGGACAAAGGCATCCCCTTATTTCTCAGAGGGTTTTAGGGCATAGAAGTTTCCGTCGCGCTGCCCCAATGCGTGTTGGCGAACTTCACATGTCATCGAAATATTTTTTTTCTTATTTCACAGACGTGCAGGTTTCCTCACAATGTCTTTCTTCACTGCCGAGCTCGTGGTAGATCAGCACTTAAAATTGCAATTAACAATTTCATTATTGCTAGCGGGGATCGAACCCGGCTTGCTAGCGTACTGTGAAATTTACAGCGAGAGCTAACCATCTGAGATAACATGGCTGTACGAGCAAGTACATGATATTTCAACAGTTTAGAAAATAATGCTGATATCGCGCCTGCGCGCGCGACACGTTCACTATAATTACATTTTTTATTCATAAGTATTTTCAGTACAATAAACGCTCTCTACGGAAACGGACACAGTTTTAATTACCACATCCCGTAACGTAGAAGATACAACCTACATTAATATACTACATATCAATTATATGTAGAGGGTCACAATTCACAAAATACCCCCTACATTTTGGTCCTTCGAGCTTTCGACGTGAACTAAGACTTGCATATTACGTCTACAATAGTTCAACAGTAAAGTGTATTTGAAAAAAAAAAAAAAAAAAAAAGAGTAATTCGTGATTCTATCTGTAGTGTCACTTTGGTTGCTGGCCTCCCACAAGCGGGTCTCACCAGCTTGATTGAGGTGCATACTACGGTAAGAGTCGCAGTCACACGTATCTGAAACCAACTATTTACAACATCGTTCTTAAACCATGGAGAACCTACTTCAACAGCAGAGAACAATCATTGAATCTATCCTTAAAATTGAGGCTAACTTCAAAAAAGGATTCTGATTCACGTAAGTCAGGAACATACATACAGAAAAGGTTGGATGCTTTGAATGCTCAATGGGAGGTGTTCAACATGAATCATGGTGTTCTAAAAAAAACAGACAGTGACTTGGATGACGACTATTTCATCAATGATACCTACACCACCACAAAGAAGCGGTACGAAGCGATTCGTGACATGCTGACGAACTACGAGGTGAAAACTGCGGAAACTGGAGTACCATCAAGGTCTGATGAGTTCATTAGCCAACAACGCACTAATTTCCGGGCGCTCTCTAGGGTGATTAAAAACATCAACACCAAAGAGTTGACAGAAAAGTGGGAAATTTGTGACAAACTGAATTCGCTGCAGTCTCGCTGGAAACCGATCGACGAGCTCCACTGGCAAATCGATAACCTGACTTCTGGCGGTGATGTAGGCTACGAAGAAGAGTTTTCTGCATACGAAACCTTGTACGAAACTACAAAAAGGGATTTGAATCGTAAGCTTAACTCAGTATCTCAACAGCATCAGCAAGTGCCTACAATTGAGATTCCTTCTTTTTCTGGTAATTATACCCAGTGGCCTACATTCATGGACCTCTACTGTGAAGCCATCCACAACAATGTCATGTTGACAAAAACGCAAAAGATGCAGCACCTCAAGGGCAAACTTAAAGGCGAGGCGGAGCGCATCGTACAGCATCTTACAGTATCAGCTGATAATTACGACACCTGTTGGGAGATACTCACCCATAGGTACAACAACCGACAACTTTTGTTTACAAAACATATACAAACCCTTATGGGACAACCGGCGTTGCAAACACAGAATGCATACGAGCTGAAGAAGCTACATGACACAAGTGTCGAGACCATACATGCTATTCACAATCTGGGCATCGACACAACGACTTGGGATCCGATCCTGGTGCACATTCTCACTGGCAAATTGGACTCCGACACGTATGCAGCCTACATGGAGATCAGAAAGGCTCCGAGAGAGCTACCTTCCTTGGATGAGCTGATAAACTTCTTGGAAAACAAGTTTACTGCGCTTGAACCTGTTCAAAAGAAGAGACAGACACCTAACAAGTCAAACAATTCGACCAACAAGGAGGCAACAGCTCAATTTAAGAAGGACTTTAACAACACCAACAGGCGTAGTTTTCTTCGAGCATATCATACAAGCACAGACAAAAATTGCCCGCTGTGTAAAAACAATCATATTTTACTCTACTGCAAGTCGTTTCAAGACATGTCACCGGAAGACAAAATGAGGTCAATTTCGCAACTACATATTTGTCGCAATTGCCTGTACTTACACAACGACAATAAATGCAACTCCAACAAAAGATGCCGCGTGTGCAAAGAAGCACACCACACAACATTGCACGATATTTACCGCAAAGTTGAAATCGCGGTCTCAAATAACGTTATACCTAGCAACAAGCCACATACGTCACAGCAAAAGGCAAACCACGTGTCTGGAAATTATAACGAAGTCCTACTAGCGACCGTTCAATTAAAGGTGATGGCAGCTGATGGATCGACTGTTCAATTGCGATGCCTTCTCGACCAAGGATCACAGATAAATCTAATAACTGAAGATGCTGCGCAACGGCTGGGACTGCAAAGACAAAATCGAAACGCCACAGTCTCAGGCATAGGGACGTCAGCACATCATAGCAACGGAACCGTACGGTTAGACTGTGAGTCTTTGTACGGAGGCCATTCATTTACAATCGAAGCCATGGTAATGGCCAACATGCTCAGCAACCTGTCTAATTACACCTTCGAAAAACAAGACTGGCCACATATTCAGAACATACAACTGGCGGATCCCGACTTCAACATCTCGAGACCAGTGGACGTTCTGTTAGACGCTGGAGTGTATGCTGACATAGTAATGAGTGGTATGCTACGAGGACCCTCACACGCACCCATGGCTCAACAGACAAAAGTGGGCTGGGTACTGCTGGGCAATATCAAAACCTTCAACTGCCACGTGCTCATTAATCTTGACGATGTATCTCGATTTTGGGAGATGGAGGAGATAACCGAAACCAATCACAATCTAACATCAGAGGAAGAATACTGTGAATCTATTTATTCAACCACAACAACAAGAAAAGAAGACGGACGATATGCAGTCAGACTTCCAATGAAAATAAACTACGAACAAACCTTGGGCACTTCTAAGCCACAGGCAATCGCACTATTTCGGCAGTTAGAAAAACGATTGGCCAAACAGGAAACATTTTCTACGTCATACAAGAAGTTTATTGACGAATATCTACAACTCGGCCACATGAAGCCATGCACTGAACACCATAAGCCAAGCTACTTCTTACCTCATCACGGCGTACAAAAGCTGGACTCAACAACTACAAAATTGCGCGTAGTCTTTAATGCCTCTGCCAAGACAAGTACAGGACAAAGCTTGAACGATCTCATGGAGTGCGGGCCTAACCTCCAACAAGACCTACAATCTATGATTCTACGTTGGCGAGCCTTTCAATACGTCTACACTGCAGACATTGAGAAGTTTTACCGTCAAGTACTGATACACGATGAAGATCAACACCTGCAAAAAATTGTATGGCGTGACTCTGCTACAGATCTCATCAAAGAATACCAACTGTGCACTGTAACATATGGTACCAAAGCTGCACCATTTTTGGCAATGCGCACCATAATACAACTCGTAATGGACGATGGACACCGCTATCCTCTCGCGGCAGAGATCCTTACTCACCAGCTGTATGTGGATGACCTACTTGGTGGCAGCAATGACATGTTAGAAGCACAAGACGCTCAAAACCAATTGATTGACCTGTTAAAAGGCGGTGGGTTCAATCTTCGCAAATGGGCTAGTAACCACCCCAGATTGCTTCAAACTTTACCTGAACATCTCATAAGCCAGAATATGTTTGACTTCAAGGACGCAGAGAGTAACAAAACACTCGGCTTAACCTGGAATCCGCACACTGATCAGTTTACATTCAAGGCGCCACTTAGTAACACACGTGACGTCACAACGAAGCGGACATTGCTCTCTGATCTATCAAAATTATATGACCCACTTGGTTGGCTGTCTCCGGTAACAATGAAGGCAAAACTCATATTTCAACAAGCTTGGCTTGCTTCAACAAATTGGGATGAACCTCTTCCGGAAGACATACAACAAGAGTGGACAACCTTTCAACAAGAATTGCCCACTATCAATACCATCGCTTTACAACGCTGGATTGGTAACACTAAACAACCCATCGAGTTACACGGATTCAGTGACGCCTCCGAGAAAGCCTACGGCTGCGTTATCTACTGTAAATCTATTAGTGAAGAAGGGCAACAAATTATCACGCTGGTGGCGGGAAAAACTAAGCTCGCACCATTAAGAAAACCCCCGTCTTTACCACGGCTTGAACTATGCGGTGCCCTACTACTGTCTCGACTTATGAAAAAGGTCATAGAGTCAATAAACTCACAGATTGTAACAATACATGGTTGGACAGATTCTATGATCGTGATGGGTTGGTTACAAGGGGGGCCTTCAAGATGGACTACATTTGTGGCTAATCGCGTAACACAGATCACTGTCATCATGCCATCGGGATGCTGGAGGCACGTCAAGTCTGAATATAACCCAGCAGATTGTGCCAGCAGAGGCCTAACTCCACTACAACTGGCGAATCATCATTTATGGTGGGGACCTATTTGGCTAAAAGACAACGATCTCCCACTTCAAGACCAATTCCACACAACTGTTGAAGAGAAAAAGGTCAAACAAGTTTGCGTGTCACAAAGGTCGATGCCATTAATCGGAGAACTTTTAAACAAACACAGCTGTATGGCACGCGTAACTCGAATCCTAAGTTGGATACTTCGGTTCATAAACAATGCACGTGACGTCAACAATGCCATGCGGTCATCGTACTTAGCAACGAGTGACCTGCAGAACGCACATAATGCAATTATCAAGGCTATACAAACTAATCATTTCGCCGACGACATTGCACAACTCAATAAACATCATAAAGTGCGAATAACAAGCAGCATTTTAAACTTAAATCCATTCCTGGACAAACACGAAATCTTACGTGTAGGAGGACGTCTGGAAAATGCCAACTTAAGTCAAGAACAAAAACATCCGATTATCTTACCTTACAATGACAGGTTAACGGAGTTACTGATCGACCAAGCGCACAAGAGGACCCTGCATGGTGGAGCCAGACTAACTCTATCATATCTACGCAACAGATATTGGATTATCAGCGGTTTGAGAGCAGTGAAAAAACGACTTATACGGTGCATCACGTGTCATCGCTTCAAAACTATCAACAACAACCAACTTATGGGTGATTTACCTCCTCCACGCGTCACACCATCAAGGCCTTTCACACACACCGGTGTAGATTTCACTGGGCATGTGGAGGTAAAGGCTAACAAGGGCAGAGGAATAAAGACAATGAAGGCCTACGTAGCTGTATTTGTGTGTCTGTGCACAAAAGCTCTTCACCTCGAACTTGTCTCCGATCTCAACACAGTGGCTTTTCTGAACGCCTTGAAACGAATGTGTGCCCGCCGAGGAAAGCCCCGTCACATCTACAGCGACAACGGCACCAACTTCGTGGGCGCAGCAAGAGCATTGGAAAAACAACGAAAGGAGGCATTACAATGCTACATAAACAATGACGTCATAACTAACATGTCAGAGTGGGGCATTGAATGGCATTTTAACGCCCCTTCCTGGCCTACTGCTGGTGGACTCTACGAAGCTGCAGTAAAAAGCCTGAAACATCACCTCAAACGAGTACTTGGGGATCAAAAACTTACGTTCGAGGAATTTTCTACACTGTTGGCGCAGATTGAAGGATGTCTCAACTCTCGCCCCCTGGTGGCGTTGTCAGAGAATATCGAAGACCTTGACTGCTTGACACCAGCTCACTTCCTAATCGGCGAGCCTTCTCTAGA
The DNA here is from genome assembly GCA_907164705.1 of Parnassius apollo. NCBI lineage: Eukaryota > Metazoa > Arthropoda > Insecta > Lepidoptera > Papilionidae > Parnassius > Parnassius apollo. The sequence continues at coordinate 1,033,057 of CAJQZP010001208.1, read as the reverse complement.
ATCACCACTATCCGCTGAGGGTAATGACATGACCTTCTCTACAAGATGGCAACTTACGGAGAAAATGTACAAGGACTTCTGGAGAAGGTGGTCTACTGACTATCTTCAAACTCTACAAACTCGAAGCAAATGGCACTTCCCTACTAAAAACTTAGAAGTTGGGGACGTCGTTATCGTCAGAGAAGACAACATTCCTCCTGCCAAATGGATCCTGGGACGGGTGTTGGAGACTCACCCAGGTGCGGACGGCCGGGTACGAGTCGTCACACTGAAAACTAAAACAAGTAATATGAAGCGACCGATTACAAAATTGTCACGCCTTCCGTTGGATCCGTCATCTTATACAACTGCATCTTCTGACGTTGACACTACGAAGCCTGCAATAAATACACAAAGAAAACGAAGAAACAACAACGGCAAAAAACACTTCAACAACCTTTTTTGTACGTTACTACTTATATTTTCGATGTGTGTTGGACCTACTACGCAACAAATGATCAACATAACAAGACTTAGCAGTTCAAGAGTCGTTTATTTTGACAAGGTGTCTGATGTGCAGATTATTCAAGATAAGTGGAAAATGGTTGTATACTACAACATGATGACATATTGGCGGAGTTTGGACAACATACAAAACTATGTCAACCATTTGAACACATTATGCAAGAAGGAAGCAGCCTATCTTACAATTTCATCCCAGTTTCAACACGAACTTAACGAAATTCAACACTATAACGATATCTTACGATCAGAACATGGACCGTCTCGAAGAAAAAGAGGACTAGTGAATGGAATAGGATACCTAGCAAACTCCCTTTTTGGTACTCTGGATGAGAGATTTGCCAATCAGTACGTGAAGGATATCAACATAATCCAGTCAAACGAAAATCATCTATTGAATCTCTACAAAAATCACACATCGATCATCGAAAGTGAATATAATCTCCTAAAAAGAAACGAGGAAGTAATGAACACACAATTTCGTATCATCGACAATCATCTCGCTGAAACGGAAAAACGCATACAAATCAGCCATGACAATGCTATGTACATAACAGCTACCGCTCTGGCCGTGAACTTGATCATTTCAAACATACGACAAATACAACAGCAACTCCTAGACCTAGTAACTGACGTGAAGGACGGGAGAGTTGACACCCATCTCATCAAGCCCAACCAATTTGAAGATCAGCTCAACATCATCTCCGGTCATTTACCAAGCGAGTTATCGCTACCCTGTGTGAACACACGCCATTGCACGCGAAGCCTATACAAGCTGGCGCGAGTGCACATGCGCTTAACAAGTGCATACATAATATTCGAAGTGAAGCTACCGCTAATAAACAACGAACAATATGAACTTAACCACATCATTCCTATTCCGCAAATAACTGGACACACAGAGAAAACTATAGTACTCACATCTGAATACCTTGCTGTAAACCTAAAAGGGGACATGATAATACCCTTAGAAAACCGAGATGTATCATCATGCTTAAATCTGCAAGAAAACAAAATGTTATGTGCTATCAATCAACCTATTTACAACATTAAGGTAGCCGATACATTATGTGAAGCGCAAATATTAAACAATGGCGACTCATCAACATGCCGCACAAGAGTATTGGATTGCAACGACAGGTGGGTGCGATTACACAATCGTGGCGCGTGGCTGTTCTCCTGTTGCGAAGACTGCACGATGCGCATTTTCTGCCCAGCTGGAGTGACGTCACAGCACTTACACGGCACGGGGATTATGTTACTCGGACTTGGGTGTATGCTCAAGGGAGAAAGCTTCATCATTCATGCTCGCAACGACTATCACAGCGAGTTGAAACTAACAGGCAGTGAAGAAAGAATGTACATGCGTGAATCAAGCCTGAACCACATACTGACAGACTTTAATCATACATTTGGACCTGAAGATCATAAAGACGCCTTACAAGAGCTGAAAAACAACATTGATAAGGTCAAGGAACAGCAACAAACACTGAGTGTACAATCACTCACACATGACACACACAACTATGTGTTGTACACCTTAGTCGGATTTATTATTGTAGCCTTCATTGCATGGGGGACTTTCCGGCTGAAAAGAAGATGTCAAGGCTGCAGCGTGAATCTTCGCGACAAGCCAGACCCCAACAATGTCGAGCAGCCAACCCAAGGACATTCATCGGAGCATGGGGTCTCGGACATCGATAGTGTGGATGCGGTGATCGCAACGGCTGCCCGTAAACTCAATAGGGGTTCATCGCCTTAAACTTTCTTCTTGTTTATAAAATTGGCAAGATGTACGAGCAAGTACATGATATTTCAACAGTTTAGAAAATAATGCTGATATCGCGCCTGCGCGCGCGACACGTTCACTATAATTACATTTTTTATTCATAAGTATTTTCAGTACAATAAACGCTCTCTACGGAAACGGACACAGTTTTAATTACCACATCCCGTAACGTAGAAGATACAACCTACATTAATATACTACATATCAATTATATGTAGAGGGTCACAATTCACAAAATACCCCCTACAACTGCTCTTCTGAGCCACCACGGCTCTCATCGTTGAAATGAATACACCTCTTTATTTTGTATTTTATTTTCTATAGGATAGGGTGACAAACGAGCACGCAGTCCACCTGTGGTGGTTGCTGCGGCCCATAGATATCTACGTCTATCCTCGATTACAAATCAAAATGCAGATGCGTGTCACCCGTGAGGACTAAGATGGAACGCCTCGTTTCCAGTAAAAAGGCTCTCCGATTCTCTACACTCACCATACGAAACACAGAAGCATTAAGCCATTATTTCATGCTGGTATTCGGTGAGAGCGTGGTCCTTCCCCGGTCGAGCCGGCCTATTCGTGCTACAACTATACTACTAATATAACTGCAGCATGGTATGGTATACCACGTATAAAAAATGTTTTAATGACCTAGTACATGATGCACAAAAAAGTGCAGAATCGGAATTTTTACTGGAAACGAGGCATTCCATCTCAGTCCTCACGGGTGACAACGCATCTGCATTTTGATTTTTAATGGAGGATAGATGTAGATGTCTCTGGGCCGCAGCAACCACTTACCATCAGGTGGACTGCGTGCTCGTTTGTCACCCTATTCTATAAAAAAAAAACTTTAATCGTGGCATATTTTTGTATAATGCATAAAAAGTGGGTTCTTTAAAAATAACATAACATAACCTTCCCTTCACTTTCTTTTTTTATGACCAAACCACCGAAGCATTCCTTTCTTAATCCTGGTTACAACATCATCTTGCAAACCACACTCTTCTCTTATTACACAATTTCTTACCCTGTCATTCAGATTCAGCCCTAACATACTCCTTAACGACCGCATTTCTACTGCGTTTATTCTACTCTCGTGCTTCTTCTGCCACACCCAACTTTCACTACCATACGTTAAAGTAGGGACCAACACAGCATTGTGAATTGCCATACGTGCCTTTTTCGACACATTTTGACTATTCACAATAGAGTGCAAGGCCCCATTTACTCTTTTTCCCGCATTCACTCGTCGTTCTATATCCTTATCATATCTCCCATCCCTGCTAAATACGCATCCCAAATATACAAACTCATCTACTTGCTCGATCAACTCCCCTTCTATTCTTATTTCACAAATCGTTTTACTTTCTTCTCTTTCAAAAACCATAACCTTCGTCTTACTTGCGTTCACTTTCATACCCCTTTCTTTTAATGATCCGTTCTTTTTTTTTTTTTTTTTTTTTTTTTTTTTTTTTTTTCTTTTGGGGGCTTTCCGTTCATTAATGTAACCATCATTTGCAACTCGGCCGCCAACGACGCAAGGATAACTTGATCATCGGCGTACAAAAGGCATTTGACGGTTAACTCACCCATTCTTAATCCGCATTCTTCAACTTTCAAATTTTGCAAACAACTGTCCATAAATAGGTTGAACAGCCACGGGGAAGCCACACAGCCCTGTCTGATACCTTTATGGATGTCAAACCAGTCCGAGAAGACCACGTTGATCCTAACACAAGAACTAGAGTCCCTATAAAGAGACTCCAATGCCTGTATCAAGCCAGCGCTCAACCCAAATGACTTCAATGTTTGCCATAGCACATACCTATCCATTCTGTCATAGGCCTTTTCCAAGTCCATAAACGCACAAAAAACCTTTTGGTTTTTGGCCAAAAACTTCTCCGCGATCATGCACATGGAAAAGACTTGATCTGTACATCCCATTCCCTTTCTAAATCCCGCTTGCACATCCCAAATTTTTCCATCAGTTTCTTTCATAACCCTTTTAATCAGTACCTTAGCGTACAGCTTTCCCACAATGCTAAGAAGGCTGATGCCACGGTAGTTTTTACAGTCCCGCTGCGACCCTCTTCCTTTATATACTGGGACTATCACGGCTTTGCACCAGTCTACCGGTACCCGCTTCAGTTCCCAGCATAAATTAAACAAGGTGTGCAACAGGCCTGCCACCACCTCCTCTCCAGCCCTTAGCATTTCGAGTGAAACTCTATCATATCCGGGCGCCTTACCCACTTTCATGCATTTCATTGCTTTCATTATTTCATCTATACTTATCTCGCTACCTCTTTCCTCTTCTTTCGGAGTTTCTACTTCACTTAGTACACATGTTGTCTCCTCACTCATAAACACGCTTTCAAAATATTCCTACCATCTCTTTAAATTCAAAACTTCATCATTCAGAATATAGCCATTCTCGTCTCTTATAACATTCATCATTTTTTACGTGGTAGAGCCATGCTGCAGTTATATTAGTAGTATAGTTGTAGCACGATTGGTTCGGCTCGACCGGGGGATGACCACGCTCTCACAGAATACCAGCGTGAAATAGTAGCTTAATGCTGCTGTATTTCGTATGGTGAGTGTAGAGAACCGGAGACCCTTTTTACTGGAAACGAGGCATTCCATCTCAGTCCTCACGGGTGACAACGCATCTGCATTTTGATTTTTAATGGAGGATAGATGTAGATGTCTATGGGCCGCAGCAACCACTTACCATCAGTTGGACTGTGTGCTCGTTTGTCACCCTACTCTATATAAAAAAAAAATAACATTCATCATAGGCTGTTTTGAATGTCCCCTGGCAGTTCTTACCAGTTTCCAGAACATTTTAATATTTGCCTGGAAGTTATCCGATATTCTTCTATCATTCTTATCCGTTCTTTCTTGCTTTTTTCTTTCAACTACTTCTTTTACTCTCTTATTAAGATGTCTAAAGACTGACTTTTTTTCTTTCAATATCAGCATTCGTACCGCTAGAATTACCAGCCTTGTGTTGCTAGTAAATCTAGCCATGCTCTCTTCTTTGCTTCAACTTCCATACTATCTCATCATCCCACCATAACGTATTATTTTTTCCTTTCATTCTTTCCCTTACTAACACCACATACTTCGGTAGCTGCATGCACTAAACATTTCTTTATATGTTGCCATACATTCTCCAAGTCTAACTCCTTCATACATAATTCATCCAAACCACTTCAGTCTACATTTGAACTTGTTTCTATCACCTTCATCTTGCAACCTTTCTGTTCTAATACGCTGTAACGCAGTGGTAGACACAGATGACCGATGGCGCCAACGCCTGAATAGACCATTAATTCGGCATAAAACCAAATAATGATCCGTTCCTACGTTAGAACCCCGGTAAACCCTTGTATCCACCACTGCGCCCCTCAATCTTTCATCCATAATTATGAAATCTATCATGCTTCTATCGTCACCTCTTTCCCAAGTATACATATGAATCCTCTTGTGGCGAAAGCAAGTGTTCGTCACAAAAAGATTCTTTTCCATACATACGGTGAGGAGACTTTCACCATTCTCATTTATACTTTCATCACCAAACGTTCCCAATATCCTTTCATAACCAAGCCTCCTCACCCCAACCCTTCCATTAAAATCTCCTAGCATAATAATATTTTCATTTCCCTTAGACTTCATTAACACCATCCTTACCATTTCCCAAAACTGCTCTTGGATATAAGTGGGCTTAGACATGTCTGGGGCGTAGACCCCTAACACAAACAACTTCTTTAAGCCCACTTTCATTCGTATCCATAGCAGTCTTGGGCTTACACATTCATAATCTTTCACACATTGGCCTATTCTTTCTGAAAGGATGATACCTACTCCCTGGCATGCCCGCTCGATCTCGTCTACACCAGACCAGTATGCGGTATACATGCCATGTGTAGTGACATCCTTCCCCTTCCTTTTCGTTTCATTTACGCATAACACATCTATTCCTCTATCATACATCATATCGCATACTTCATCCATTTTATCATTCATTGCCCCACATACATTCAACGTAGCCAGACGGGCCTCTGCAATCCACTTTTTGCCTCTTCGGGAGACAGAACGTGACGGGTGGCGAACCTCGTCGCCGGTTTTCCTCTTTAAAAATATACATAAATAATATTTTTTTTTATTTCAGGAAGAGATATATTTATTTTAAATTTTATTATTTCGTAGCTATTATTTGTGTTAAAGAAAATATGTTACCTTTTGGAGGAATATTGTTGTTGGTTTTTTTAAAAACAAAAAAAAATTTTTTTTTTTAGAAAAAAAAAAGGAAAGAAAGAATAATTTGGGGTTTTTAAGGTTTTAAAAATAAAAATTATTGCGTTTTTTTTTTTTTATTTTTCGTTTTTTGTGTTAAGGAATATTTACGTTTGGGAAATTGAGTGTAACATAACCGCTGCGCACCTCGCGGCGCCTCTGTCACTCGACACATATTATGGTGCATTGGGTATTGTTTACAAAAAACGTTATTTATAACTCTACATCGGCGGGAGTGACCCTTGAGTGGTTTTATGGTTTTTAAACGAATGAATGAATCTTTATTTCTGTACCAGTGCTGTTAAAGTTTGTTTGCTCAAATAAAGTAAATAATTTTTCAATAAATATGGCACTTACGACTAAAATTTTGATATCGGCATTAAGAGTACTTATGAAATACTTTATGAGATTTCTAAAACTTAGCAAGACCTATTGAAAGATGACTGAATCATGTAAAGAAAAAGAGAGGTTCAAGACTGAATCATTATAATGAAATAAAAAAAAAACATTATTGTTGACTAAAGCATTACGCCGCATTATGCCGCATGTGGTCCGAACTACATTCGACATCGGTGTAAGTTGATTGTGGGTTCTTGTAAGCTTATTATTAATGCGTTTTATGATAAAAAATTGTATCGTAGCCTATGATTTTACACATAAAATATTGTAAACAATAGATGTAAGATTAAAATAAAATAAAATTGAACTATTAAAAAACTTCGTGTCATTGAGAAATATGATAGTTTTGACTTTATTCAATATTTAGTTATACTAATTACTTTAAAACTTAATTAAATATATATACTCGTTTATAGGAAATTTTATAGAGAATTCAGAAATGTGTACATATTATAGTATTCGATATACCAAAATCAAGATATTTGCGTTTAAACGGATTGGTCCCAATCAGCCGTCCATTTTATTAAACAGCTCCGCAGTCAACGGAGTATTACGGTTAGAGTCCCCGCAGCTGAAATGTTACCCAATTTACCAATTTTATCGACAACTTGTCAACACCACTCAATGCAGATGGTGTATATAAACCTTGAATTACGTATCGAAAATATAATAGCAACTTATGATAAGTTTGATTCAATTCAAACCGAATTAGAAAGCCTGTCCGAGGACACCGACAGTCAAATCCTCGAACGTGCCAAATTCGAGGAACCTTACTTCGAGAGCCTAGCCAGAGCCAAAGGGCTGGTTAAGGCCTTTAGTAACGAATATATTACACCTGAAGCCAAACCATCTCATAGTGAATGCATTGACTCAATAATATTTCCCGAAATTGCATTACCCAGTTTTAGTGGTGACTTTAGGGAGTGGCTTGAATTTAGGGAGACCTTTGACGCCTTAATAAACCAAAGTTCATTAAAATCAATACAGAAGTTCAAATATCTTCGCAGTTGCCTGAAAGACGGAGCTCTCGAGGTTGTCAATTCAGTGGAATACACGTCTGATGGCTACCAAATGGCATGGAGGTTGTTATGTGAGCGTTACAACAACCCACGCTTACTAGTTTCAAACCACCTGCGATCTCTCTTCGACATTCCATCCATTTCCACTGAAAACGCCAAGTCACTTAGAGCATTAATTGATAATATAAACAAGCATTTGCGATCACTTCACACTCTTAATATATCTGTCAATGATTGGGACTTAATTATCATTTATTTTATGTCAAACAAATTACCTCCCTTGATGCAATGGTCATGGGAAGAAAATCAAAACTCAAATGTGCTACCTTCATTGCAGGACTTTAAAAACTTTGTACGGAGGCGAGCTGACATTCTCGACAACATGAATGTTACTAAACCTGGAGGTAGAGTTTGGTAACCACATCCTCAAAGTCAACTATAAATCCTTCGTGTACACAATGTAAAGGTAGGCACTATCTTAACCAATGCAACAATTTCTTGGCTCTGAATGCAAGGGAACGCTATAGAGCTGTAAAATCATTTAAGTTGTGTACAAACTGCTTAGGTAATGATCACAATGTGACCAATTGTCGCTCTTCGCACTGCAAGTACTGCAAAGGTAAGCATAACACACTTTTACACATTGATCAGGTGACTCCTACGGTGCATGTTGCGCAACCAACTTCAAGTACCTCGCTGCACTCTAACCAAACCAATCAATCAAGTAATCAAGTGCAAGTAAGGGAACTTGTACAGCCAGCAGCAAATGCAGGTTCAATCAATATTCATACACATAATAAGGCGGTAACCGCCCCAACCAAAAATGGAAAAATGGTATTTTTGTCTACAGCGGTGGTCCGAGCATACGACTCGCGACATCAAACCCACCACTTGAGAGTCTTACTAGATAGTGGCTCACAATCCAACTTTATTTCAGAAAAGGCCTTTCAATTGTTGAAACTATCCAAAAGAAATATCAACATGGAAGTGATAGGTTTTAATGATAATTCAACTAAAATCAAAGATTATTGTAACATCAATATTGAGTCAAATGATAGCCAATTTCAAACAAAACTGACTTATTTAATTGTGCCACAAATTTGTAACCTACCAAATTATAATTCATCAATAATTAAAACTAAATTCTTGAACATTCCAGCTCACATCAAATTAGCAGACGAAAACTTCTCCTCAGCGGGTGAGGTTGACTTACTCATTGGGGCCGAGCTATTTTACAACTTATTGTGCATTGGAAGGCATAGTCTGGGAGAGGGTTATCCTATATTACAAAATACAAAGCTGGGATGGATAGTATCAGGGTCTTTAGCAAGTCCCACACAGGTACGATGCAATTTATCACCTTTCCCTTACTGCGCCCGCCATAACAAAAAACAGCTTTGTACGGGGGCCTCTGTCGTCACCTCAGCTGGCGGCACTTGTTTTAAATATTTATGTTTCTCACGACCTTTCATTTATGTTTAAAGAGGTTTTAGTTACAGTTGTCTAAAGCCGATAAGATTTTCGATAAGCAGAAACAATAACGATAACATTTAAATGTTTATTTTATTTTGTACAGCTCTTTGTTTCTAACGGATCTTGATAAAATGTACTTACTGACAATAAATTTTGTTTTATGAATGAAATATCGTAAGTTTTTATTTTATTTTTATGTCCTTACAATCAATACAACATATTTTTCCTAAATGAATCAAAATTATGCTTGTAATAATTATAATAATTCTACTTTTTCACTTGCAAACATTTGCTAAAAATTCGACAATAGACAGTTTGCGCGCGCTTTGTAACCTCATTTTCAAAACCTTTTTGTGTATATATTATAGCGTCTTCCTTTATTTTTCTTATACAATCATATAGTTATAACATTTAGCAATAATATGATATCCTTATGAATATATATACATGCAATAAACTATTTATAAAAAGGCTAAATGTCTCAGAAGGTATAGTACGCGTCACGTAAAAAGAACGCTGGCGGTCAAGCTGCGCATAGGCGATTTATCGGTCTACTTGGTGGTATGAGGTAGGGCGCGGGGCGGGTGAGCCACGCGCCGCATGTTTACCGATGCGCTATTGGTTCATCAGTTGAGCTTTGCTTTTGCGAGACTGTACCCATGCGCAAACACACTCCCACCACTTTCTTCCAGCGTTCTTTTTACGTGACGCGTGCTATACATAATTCATTATAAACCAATAAGGTTTGGTTTCAATGAAATTTGTGTATGATGACCGATTTTTATCGCTCAAATAATTCTTATTTCAATTAGAAGATAAAATTCTGATTTCAATGACGTAAATTACAACTGCACTTATCTTACAAAAAATTATCGCAAAACGTTTACAAAGTTTATGTTTTTTTCATATGCGTCGCTCTATTACATGTTCGCGCGCTTGTGTAATACACGGTTCTTTGTTTATATAGATAGGTATATAATCAAAGACGGTTGTATACAACGTGTTCTATTTTTGCACGGGGTTATTAGATTTTTAGTGCAAAGTAAGTGTGAGTGTTTGTACGGTGTCTCTAATATGTTGAGGTTTTTCGAATGTTTTAGAAGATATGCAGTTTTAGTATGTTATGATAAAATGGTAAATAATAAAACTGTCTAGAAAAATCTACATCTATTACGATATAAAGAATTTGATTATAAAAGGTAATCTCAGAATTCTGTCACTAAATAGAAAGTAATATATTAGGCATACAAAAAAGTGACAAAATGCAAGTTGAATAGGGTAAAAATTAAAGTTACTGTAGTTTTGAAAGTATATTTTTATTTTTCACTATTACAAATAAAAAGTTATAATTAAATAATATATAATTTTTATTTATTTATTTGGTTAACCAACAAATGTTATATTATTAATACATATGCTTAATTCTAAGACAGTTATATGTAATAAGTGCACATTCAATAATAGGTAAACACCGCATGCTTAGTGCTCACAGCATTTCCTACAAGCCGTTACCAAATAGCTAAAAATATACCTTACAAACTTAAAATAAAAAATAAAACAAAATTATTAAATTAATACAAAACAAAAAAATTACTTATAACAAACATTAATATTTTCATTAACTTTGTGCCGAAAAACGTTAAAAGAGTCGTGGTGAATATCTACTACATTATTATAGGTATTTAAAAGTCTGCAAAGTCTAGGAATTAAATCCTAGCACATTTCTACGAAGAGGCGGCGAGAGAGGAGGAGATCAATTTACGAGGATATCTACTTGGGATAAGTAAAGTAAAAAGTAAAGTAAAGTTACAGCCTATATACGTCCCACTGCTGAGCACAGGCCTCCCCCGTCATTTCTGAAAGGGTTTTAGGGCACGGATTATCTGCCGCGCTACCTCAATGCATGTAGGCGAACTTTACATGTCTTCGAAATATTTTTTTTTCTTATATCTCAGACATGCAGGTTTCCTCACGATGTTTTCCTTCACCGCCGAGCACTTGGTAAATCAGCACTTAAAATTGCAATTAACAATTTCATTGGTGCCGGCGGGGATCGAACCCGGTTTGCTCGCGTACTGTGAAATTTACAGTGAGCGCTCTAACCATCTGAGCTACTACGGCTCTCTACTTGGATCTACTTGGGATACGAAAATTAAATTTACGTAGTAATAAAGGGCAATTTAAGTTATTGCTGAATATTTTATATAAAAGTTGCAAATCCAGAATGTCCCGGCGTTTTGACAGTGAAACCATTTTAAATGTCTTTAATCTGTCTACATACGATGCATTTTTATATGCTTTTCGTGTTGAAAAGACAAAATGCCATAAAAATCTTTTCTGTATGCGCTCACGGCGAAGAATATGGGTAGAATAATAGGAACACCAGACTGTGCTACAATATTCTAATATACTTCTAACAATTGAGAAGTATAATAGTTTTTTTTTTTTTTGTATATAATACTTTACTATTTTTTATGAGTTTATATGGGTGAGTTAACCATCAAATGCCTTTTGTACGCCGATGATCAAGTCATACTTGCGTCGTCGGCGGCCGAGTTGCAAATGATGGTTACATTAATGAACAGGTCATTAAAAGAAAGGGGAATGAAAGTGAACGCAAGTAAGACGAAAGTGATGGTTTTTGAAAGAGATGAAAGCAAAACGGTATGTGAAATAAGAATAGAAGGAGAGTTAGAGCAAGTGGATGAGTTCATATATTTGGGATGTGTATTCAGCAGGGATGGGAGATATGATAAGGATATTGAACGACGAGTGAATGCAGGAAATAAAGTAAATGGGGCTCTACACTCTATTGTGAAAAGTCAGAATGTGTCAAAAAAGGCACGTATGGCAATTCACAGTGCTGTATTAGTCCCTTCCTATTTACTATGGTATTCGAATAAGAAATACACTATTATTATCTTATTAGAAATCTTGACCGTTATGAATTGTTCGCGTAGAGGCTTTTTGTTTCTACTTTTTTATCAATTGAAACGTGAAAAGTTACTGTTGTTGTAACTTAGATCATTCAAAAACATTACGTAGTAGAGACAAATAACATTACTTACCGTTTTTTGAAAGAAAATCCAACTAAAATCACAATCACAAAACTTCAACGATTACACTACTAACCGCAACAGCAGCGCAAAAGCGAATGGCTGTTATATTTGATTTTGTCTATGTAACCGAGTGAATATAATTCTTCAGAATATTCTTTAGTTCGTTCAGAATCGAATGAAATAGTGTTCAATTAAAAATATACTGTATTTTTATATCAATTAAGACGAAAATAGCAGCACGTAATGCGGACATGAATTCATTTCCGTGGTACTCAACGGTGTATACCGTGGACATGTTAACATGTCCACGGTACCTTAGGGGTTTAACCCCTAAGGTACCGTGGACCTAAGGTACCGAAACACTTCTGGGAAACGGAGGAATGTGGTGATAATCCATTCACCTCCACCGACGACCAAGTGTTGTCCCATGATGACAAACAATGCGAGGAAGTGTTTATGACGCACACCCGCAACTCTGAGGGCAACTTTGTTGTAAATTTACCATTCAAACTACCTATTACCTCTTTAGGCGAATCCAAGCACATTTCTAAACAACGTTTTCTGTCATTGGAGAGAAAATTTTCTAAAAACAAAGAGTTTAAACAAATGTATACTCAATTTATGCGAGAATTTGAACAAGCAGGGTGTACGGTGCAACACCGTGCATTCTCCCGCGTCAGCATTTTAGTAATTTGACACTATGCGCGACTGACCTCATTCATTAATATTTTATTGTGTGTTTGTGTTTGCCTACCAATACGGTCGCGTGACTCAATCTTATATTTTTACCAAGTTTCATGTATTGTGAAATCGCAATAAATCTTTGTTTTTCTCAAGATCGTGTTTAAATTATTCATCATCAGATCAAGTAAAAGGTGTGTGGTATACCAAGACCAAACATCTTTATGGTCCTTCGAGGAAACTGATCAGTGTTTTGTGGATCTCAAGTGCAGTGCGATCGGTTCGGTTGGCCTCCCACCAGCGGGTCTCACCAGCCGAATTGAGACGGAGCTCTACGTGTACTGAGTCTGCAAATATACTGAGAACCAGCAATAACACCAAGCACAAAACCGAGAATATCAAGAATAACACAAGCATAGCAAATTTGAAGCATTCATCAAGCAAACCAAGCAAGCATTAACCAAGCAAGCATTAACCAAGCAAACCAAGCAAGCATTCACCAAGCACACCAAGCAAGCACTCTCCAAGCACACCAAGCATAAGCATTCACCAAGCACACCAAGCAAGCACTCTCCAAGCATACCAAGCATAAGCATTCACCAAGCACACCAAGCAAGCACTCTCCAAGCACACCAAGCATAAGCATTCATCAAACACATCAAGCAGAAGGATTTCACAAGCAAAGCACAAGCATATCAAGGTATTTTCAAAAACAAGCAAAACAAGTAGGTGATTTTTTACCAAGGTTTTAACGTATCAACTCCTTCACCAAGTAATGTCAAGCATGGAAAATCTCCTAGCAAATTAACAACAAATTATCGATGGCATTAATCAAATATTTATAAATTTCAAGAAAGATAGTCAAGAGCGAAAGACGCCCGACTATATTAATCGAAGATTGAATAATTTAGAAGGGTATTGGCAGGAATTCCTGAATAATCATGTTGAACTGTGCGCTTTTCCAGACAAGTCCCATGCTTATTTTACTAACAATACGTATGAAAAAACCAACGCAAATTATGAGAATATAACAGATACAATAAAAGCGTACTTACCGAAGTCGGAACATCAACCAAAACCTTCAACGCCCTTGATAAGACCCGCAACTCTAATGGATACACCCTCAACTTCGGGAGCTCAACATTCATTTAGAACGGAGTCCCAGGGAACCAACAGCAAGACAGATGAATTATTCAAGAAGCAATCAAGCAACTTCAGAGCATTTAAAAGGACTGTTTCTAACATAAATCTTGACGATGTGAAATGTGAAATGGGAGCTGGAAGATCTCCTCCGCTCTTTGCAGTCGCGATGGTCAACTATCGACAGTCTGCACTGGGACATCGACAGTGAAGTTCAAGGAGCCAACCAAGAATATGAGAGCACTTTTTCATATTATGAACAACTATATAATTCCACCAAACGATCCATCAACAGCAAGCTGTGGTCAGTGTCCCATCGGGAAAAATCAACCCCCCAGTTGGACATAACTGTTTTTGTAGGAAATTATCATCAGTGGACATCTTTCATTATCAAACGCACAGAAAATTCAATTTCTTAAATTTAAGGTGCAAGGCGAAGCAGCAAGGCTTTTGCAGCATCTTCCGATCAGCACTGAAAACTATAATATCTGCTGGGAAATTCTTAACCACAGATACAACAACAAGAAACTCATTTTTACTTCGCACATCAACAGCTTATTGAATATTCTTGTCATACAACAACATCAAGCTATCAACCAGATCAAGCGACTTCATGACACCACTCTGGAGACACTCAACGCCGTGAAAAACTTAGGTGTTGATATCAGTACGTGGGATCCATTGCTGGTGCACTTACTGTCACAAAAATTGGACAACGAAACATTTAATGATTACAATGAATCCCTAGAACAACCACGAGAGTTACCGACGCTCAAAGATTTTTTGGCATTCCTGGAAGGAAAATTCACTACGTTGGAAACATCCAGTAGAAAACAAGAACCAACCACGCAAAAACCATCATCAAATCAGGTCCCAGTGAAGCATAATAAATCAAGATACCAAGCATCTTCCAACTACAATGTTACAGAACCAACAAATGCAAAAACAAGTAATCAGTTTACAATCACGTGCCCGCTCTGTAACAATGGCCATGGAATATATTTTTGCCAAAAACTTATAAAAATGACGCCGCAGCAGAGACGCAGTACCATATCAAGATTACGGCTGTGCTCAAACTGCCTAAACCATCACCAAGGAAAGTGTATTTCTAAGAATCGCTGCCGCGAATGCCAAGGTCAGTACAACACAATATTGCACGAAGCATTCGTAACGTCCAAAACCATGAACCAACCTAGCTCATCAAGAACGGTTAACCAGGGAAACTCATCAAGCAGCGCAGATGCTGTCCAGCAGAACCAGAACAGTGTTCACGTGTCACAGCACCGCGACGTGCCAGAGATACTGTTCGCTACAGCTATTGTTCAAGTTCAAGCTAACAATGGCTCTTACTACAAGCTCCGAGAACTCCTGGACCAAGGATCCCAGACCTCAATTATCACGGAGAAAGCAGCTCAACTTCTATCACTACCTAGAAGTCAGTGTAAAGGGGTCATAACGGGGATCGGCATAAAGGAAAACAATTGTAAAGGCGTGATCAAGTTAACAATCAAGTCCAATAATAGCGACTTCACACTTAATACCGAAGCTCTCATAATGAAAACTCTGATCAATAATTTACCAAACTACACCTTGGACAAGCCGTCATGGTTATTCCTAGAAAATATACAGTTAGCAGATCCAGAATTCTACAAAAGTCGGCGGGTAGATATACTTATGGGAGCAGAGATAACTCGCCAATCGCCCAACAAACGCGATTTGGTTGGATATTAAGTGGAAGCGCTAATCAAGTTACTTTACAGTGCAATGTTTTGCTGAATAATATACAAAACATCCAACAGTTTTGGGAGATCGAGGACATTACTCAAGAGTCTACTCTCACGTCAGAAGATCAAGCATGTATCGATTTGTATAAATCAACAACCACAAGACGCGAGGATGGAAGATACCAAGTGAAATTCCCCTTAAGTATAACATTGAAGTTGGCACAAAAAGCAATTGCGCAATTCAAACAATTGGAACGACGATTCACAAAACAAAATAATACCGCAGAACATTATAAATTATTTATTCAAGAATACTTGGCATTGGGTCATATGAAACCGGCTACCGGTAACAAGAAACCGGACTTTTATATGCCGCACCATTGTGTCGAGCGCCCGGAGTCAACAACTACAAAAATCAGGGTTGTATTCAATGCCTCGGCAAAAACTTCGACAGGGTTGAGCCTTAATGATCTTATGCACAAGGGCCCAAATCTACAACAAGATTTCCAAAAATTAATTTTGGAGTGGCGTCAATATCAGTTAGCATACACAGCTGATATAGAAAAAAATGTTTCGCCAAAGTTGGCTGAAAGAAGAACACCAACAATACCAAAAAATTATATGGCGAGATGACCCAGAAGAACCATTGCAGGAATATCAACTCACTACAGTCACATATGGCACCAAGGCCGCGCCATATTTGGCAATGATGACACTGAAGCAGTTGGCAGATGATGAAGAAAAAATACTACACCAAGACTCAAGCAGCTTCAGTTTTACGGAATAGTCTGTATATGGATGATGTAATCCATGGCTGTCATTGCGCTTGGAAAAAGGTTGAAGGACGACCACATCAAGCTATTAAAAGCAGGCGGCTTTAATCTCAGGAGGTGGTCATCCAATATTCCAGAATTATGTGAAAATGTCAGTCAAGAAGGGACTTTTGAGTTTAGAGCTGCTGAATCTACAAAGACCTTAGGGTTGAGATGGAACCCTCAAGAAAATTCCTTCACTTTTCAACCCAAAATTCAAGCTCGTCAGACAAGCGACACCAAGAGAAGCTTATTATCATATCAACCTTTTGGGACCCTCTGGGCTGGATTTCACCATTGACTACCAAGTTGAAGCTACTTTTCCAATCTACGTGGCTATCTAACATCGACTGGAATGATACACTTCCCGATAACATCAATTTGGAGTGGCAGAAAATCAGGGACGATATTCATAACATCGAAAAAATTCAAGTAAAAAGATGGCTCAATACAAACGAAACCGATGTTATTGAGTTGCATGGATTTTGCGACTCGTCAACAAAAGCGTACGCTTGCTTAATATACTGCAAAATAACTCGTGGAGACCAAAGTACAGTGGTTTTGGTCAGCAAAACTGTAAGTTTACCTAGACTTGAATTATGCGGCGCAGTTTTGTTAGCAAAATTAATGTCCAAGGTAAAACAGAGTTTAGAAAATTACGAAATCAAGCAATACGGCTGGGTTGACTAAACGGCAGTGCTGAGGTGGATGCAGGGTGATTCGAGCAGGTGGAAAACCTTCGTAGCGAATAGAGTCAAGCAAATTACCGACGTCATTCCAGCACAAGACTGGCGATACGTAAAGTTCCAGGACAACCCAGCGTACTGCGCAAGCAGAGCCCTAACTGCTACACAACTAGTGAGTCATTCTCTGTGGTGGCAGGGACTGAGCTGGCTGCCTGGTTATCAAGATAAACAAGAAGAAACAAGTTATGATACCAATGAAGAACAAAAGAAGGCAAAGCAGATAAATATTTCGACATACCAAGATCAAGAAATGAATATTTTGGGTCAAATTATCAAGAAATAAAGTAAGTTCAATAAGCTAATCCGCGTCGTAGCCTGGGTATACCGTTTCATAAACACTACAAGAACAAAAATTAAGATGCCATCATACTTAACATTAGAAGAAGTCAGAGCAGCAAAGCAAAGAATAATCAAGCATATTCAGCAAGAAGAGTTTTCGCAAGAGATAGAAGATCTCAAGACAAAACAGAGCGTGAATACCAAGAGCAAGATAGTAAACTTACACCCTTATTTAGATGAAAAAGGCGTTCTAAGAGTTGGTGGTAGACTGAGAAACACGCAGATAAGCATGGAAATGAAGCACCTAATCATCATTCCACACGCTAACCATCTTACGGAGTTGATCATAGATGAAGCCCACTGTCTTACATTTCACGGGGGACCAAGATTAACAGCATCATTTATTCGTCAGCAGTATTGGATAGTAGGGGGTAACAGGGCTAGTAAGAAGCGCTTACGACAGTGTGTGAGATGCCGACGGTTTGGAACAAGCAAGCAACATCAACTCATGGGTGACCTACCTAGTGCCAGAAGTAACCCATCTCGCCCGTTTTCTCACACAGGATTGGATTATACCGGCTTCATCATGATCAAAGGCATTAAAGGACGAGGCACCAAGTGTACCAAGGGATATGTAGCGGTGTTCGTGTGCATGGCAACCAAGGCCGTGCACTTAGAACTAGTATCGGACCTGACGACGTCATCATTCTTAGCGGCTTTGAAGAGGATGACTGCCAGACGGGGAACGCCAAGTCACATTTATAGTGACAATGGCACCAACTTCGTCGGAGCAAGCAGAGTCCTAACACAAGAATACCAAGAAATTATATCGACCATCAACCAAGATAATCCAGAGTTAATGCAAGAGATCACAGAAATGTACATACAGTGGCATTTTAACGCTCCTTCCTGGCCCTCAGCAGGCGGGTTATGGGAAGCGGCCGTTAAAAGTCTAAAATATCACCTGAAACGCGTCATTGGTGAACAGAGACTGACTTACGAAGAGTTCACCACCATACTGTACCAACTAGAAGGCTGCTTAAATACAAGACCATTGTGCGCCATGAATGAAGACCCAGACAACCTGGACTATTTGACGCCAGCACACTTCCTAGCAAGTGGACCTGTGTTGACGATATTTGATACAGAGCGAGATCTACGAACAAGATGGTACCTTTGTCAAAAAATGTATAACGACATATGGAAACGATGGCGTTCAGAGTACTTGACCCAACTAAATGAACGCAGTAAGTGGCAATGGGAACAAAAAAATATCAAGATCAACGACGTCGTGCTCGTCCACGAAGACAACTTACCTCCAGGACGGGGGCTGTGGGGCGCGTCGTCGAACTTCATCCCGGTTCTGATGAGCAAGTGAAAGTGGTCACACTGAAAACCAAGAATGGCTACCTCAAAAGGCCAGTCGTGAAATTATCGCTAATACCTGTAAATCAAGAGTCAGATGGCAGCGATAATAACACAAACAAACCATCATCAATCAGGAACGATCAACAAACAAGAGCGCCTCAATCTGTTAAGAAACCTCAAGTTCATTTCTCGTCGCTTGCGTTGGCTATGCTATTTTTCATGAGCATACTTACCACATCATCATGTTCTTTTCTCTTCTTCTCATCCTCTGAAGTCGAACCAAGGAATATATTTTGACAAAGTCTCTGACATGCAAGTAATTAGAGACAAATGGACCATGGTCGTCTATTATGACATGATCCCCTACTGGCAAGGGATGAAGACCTTTGAACAATATTCCAATTACTTGCAAGAAACATGCGATAAATTACAAGAAGCCCAATGTAACATTATACTGTGGCAACTACGTCATAGTAACTCCGAGTTTCAGCATTATAATACTATTTTGATGACACAACATTCCCGCACGCGCTCGCGCTGCCGCCGAGGACTGATCAACGAAGTCGGCAGTATCGCGAACTCATTATTTGGAATTTTAGACGAGAATTTTGCTCAAAAATACCAAAAAGACATAACGTTCATCCGTGATAATCAGCAGCATCTGGCAAACTTGTGGCGAAATCAAACCTCTATAGTCGAGGCGGGATATAACTTACTTAAAAGGAGTGAAGAAGCTATGAACAGGCAGCATAAGTTAATAAACAAACAGATGCTAAATATAGAAAGGGCCGTGAACATATTAAACTCAGAGGTTGTCAACATGTCTCAAGTGAATCAATTAACTTTGGCAGCCGTAGCTGCAAGCAATATGATACAGGAACTACAAAGCGTGCAAGAATCATTGCTAGACACGATCACAGGTATTTATCACGGGAGATTTAATTTCCATCTAATTATCTCCAGATCAGCTTAGAAATAAACTCGGTGTCATAGCAAGCCAAGTATCGAAGGAGCTGGCCTTACCAATCGAAAAGATATAAGCAAGCCTTCAAAGTATTTATCAACTTTTAACAATAAAGGCCAGAATATGTGAAGATTATCTGCTGTTCGAGATAAAGGTGCCGCTCATCAGTAGAGATTCCTTCGAAATATTTCATCTTATTCCAGTACCGACCAAGATTAATAACAGCAAGATGGTTACCACGATACAAATATCGGAATACGTGGCCATTAACCTAGCAAAGGATGCGTACATTGTGATGGATATAGATGAAATTTCATCATGCAGTCAGCAAGCTAACTCGTATTTATGTCATTTAAAGAAATCAGTTTACCATCTCTCACAAGACGAAAAATACTGTGACTTCGATAATATTAAACAGCATTGTAAAACTGTTGTGGACTGGACTGAATTAAACAATATAAACAAGTACTTATACTTTTGTTGTGAGAGGTGTCAGTTACGAGTGATTTGCGCGGATCAGGCGACCGCGCCACGGCTGGAGCGCGCCGGCATCGTCAGCATTTCACACGGGTGCATTGTCAAGTCCGACCTATTTACGGTGCACGCTCGTAACCTTGACCGCAGCGTTATCAAGACGAGCCCAGACATCAAGGTTGAAGACTTCAGTCCGATAAACAATATCATCAACGCATCGATCCCTGATCCGCTGTCGTCTATAGTAGATGAAACCATAAATGACCGCCAAAAACAATTTTCGGATTTAGAAAAACAGCTAAAAGATTTGAAAGAGCAGGCGGTGTTGACAAGTGATGTATCATACCATGATGTGCATCATTATGCTCTCATCTACATTATGATCGGAGCAGCAATTAACGTGGGTGCTGGCCTGGCGTGGCGGCGAATGCGACAAACACGGTTAGCAAGAGCCAACTCTCCGGCAGTGCCCCCGGCGGAGGACCGCACCGCGGTTCGCCTCTCCTCGGTACGAAACAGCATTTGTGAAGAAGAAACGACCAATCGTAGTGATCCTGTTACCAATAACCTAACAACCTCACGTATTCGCGGGTATTTTGTGAAACACACGTATATTACTTTGCTCCGTCATCATTTAATATTTTCGATGTAAATATCTAATATCTAATGTTTTAATTTATATCATTTAAAAGCAGAGAAAAATTACATTAAAATAGTTTATTAGTGATAGTGAATTAATTTGTGATTCGTAAAACGTAAGCATATACTTTTTTACTTAATTATTGCATGCTTTTGCGTCGACAACAGTGCAGTGGTCCGTCCGTATATGTACCGTATATGTGCAATAGTACTAAATTAAAATATGCATGCTTTATGCACACTCTGCATCACGCAAAGTCTCCAAGATATCCGTATGATAAGATAGCCGTTGAAAAAAAAAGTTTGCTTTCAATCAGAGAAAATAGTCATCGGCCTCCACTGCCCAGGATTAGCCTCGAGCTGGAGCCAGGGGGTGTTTTAAATTTGCCGCTGCTAATAATTTTGGAACGATTTGCCACCACCAGTTCGATCTACCCTATTTAATTGTAACAATTATACCAATAGAATTAATTTAATAGACATTAATAATGTAATTAAGAAATTATTAACTACAGATAGGTATTACCTATCCAAATATAATTTAAGACAGATAGCAAATGTGCTATCTTATTATTTATATATTAACTCAGCCAAGGACTTGGCTACCCAGACATCTGCTCCTATTGAGCAGCATAATTATTTGACATGTAGTTTGGAATCCGTTTCAAGTAATTTAAATTAGAAAATGAGACAATAGAGGTAATCTCTAGCAGTTATAATAATTTAAATAATTTAGAATGTAGCTTACAAATCCTGAATAGTTAGAATTGTATAACTCCACAAAATGATAACAAAAATTGTTTACACCTGGTTCATCAGAATATACAAGGCATGATAGGCAAAGAACTAGAAATTGAATTGTTCTTAAATAGCAACAATATTCATATTATATGTATTACTGAACATTGGTTAAAAGCTCATAATTTAATGTTTAACTTCAGTAATCACCAGGTGGTCAGTTCTTTCAATGGAGAAACGGCTTTAAGAGGTGGCTCCTTAATTTTAGCTAGTAAATTATTATCATATAAAGAACGTAAAGATATTGTGAGCCTCTCTGTTGAGCGAACTGTAGAAATGGCATATGTTGAGTTTGAGCACCCCATTGTTGTAAGCGTTTACAGACCCCCAAGTTCTTTATATGA
Source organism: Parnassius apollo (assembly GCA_907164705.1). Taxonomy (NCBI): domain Eukaryota; kingdom Metazoa; phylum Arthropoda; class Insecta; order Lepidoptera; family Papilionidae; genus Parnassius; species Parnassius apollo. The sequence goes on along the minus strand of CAJQZP010001208.1, from coordinate 1,010,544 downwards.
TACTTTTGAAAATATTATGGAGGAAGTTTTCGCTAAGCTTAATAAACAGAATAAATCTGTTGTAATATGTGGAGACTTTAATATCAATCTCCTAGAAGCTTCCTCCACCAATATTAAATTTAGATCATTGTTTAAATCTCATGGTCTCTTTATTTTATTTTTGGAGCCAACACGTATTGCTGAATCTAGTGCAACATGTATAGATAACATTTTTACAAATGTTAAGCCGTTCAATAAATGTATAATTCAAAAATTGAGCTCTGATCACCGTGGACAATTAGTTTCATTACCTTATCTTCACAAAAAGCAAATAGATAAAAAAGTAGTGTTTGTTCCAGTAAATGCACATCGCTTGGAGAAGTTTAGAAGTAACATAGTAAAGAAACTTCCATTACTTTCATACCAAAATAATCCAAATTTTTTTGTATGGAACATTATTTAAGCTTATTTGCAATGAATTTAATAATACTTTTACTTCTAAAATATTCTCCTTCAACAATCGCAAAGCATTTAATGAATGGGCAACAGTAGGAGTCCATAAGAGTAGACAAAGGTTATATGAACTTTACAATGAAAGGTCATATAATCCTAGCGTCAAATTTAGGGAATATGTAAAAAAATATTCCAAAATATTTAAAAGAGTGTGCTCCTTAGCCAAGTCATTGTATTTGAGCAACAAAATAAAGACTGCTTCTAATAAAATTAAAATGACACGGAGTATAATTAATAGTGAAACAGGTAAGGTCAACTCTCGCAATTCAAACTACCAGTTAAGTTTCAACAATAAATTAACTAAATCAGATCAGGACGTCGCAACAGTTTTTGAGAAATATTTTACTGATATTCCGATCTTAACCACTGAGTCACTGAATTCTTCTCCTGCCGTCGCCGAATCATTACTTAACCTGTAGACTCGATTAGCATACACATGTGTACCAAACATAAACATCGTACGCTCGCTCGATCAAGATACACATGTGTACCACAAGTACTACCCTTTGAAAAATATTTTTTTTAATTAAAACAAAACCAAAGACACTATGCAATAGATAATAGTATCAAAGACAAAGATATGCTCTTTTATTTTAAACCATAACCTGGCAATGTTTCTTAGAAAAAAAAAAAGAAATCACTCTGAACTTCCGGCTTTCCACGTGTCACTTTGTTGAAGGTGCTCCATCTTTTTTATAGAATTTTATATTTGTGTCTGGACTAAAAACGAAAGTATTATACTTTTTTATATTCCTTGTAATATAGTAAACACGTAGATATGTAATTTGTGGTATAAAAAGTGAAAAGTAAATTGCCAAAAGTACTTCAAATTCCGGAAAGCCCGTTTTGGCAGGTGAGTTATAAATGTGTTATTTTTCAAATTCTCATTTATTTTTAGTGTAAAATGTAAGTAAAAATAGTTTTCGTATATATTTCAAATAACATGACGTTGTATTTATTTCAAATTCACACAAACATATTTTAGAAATATTGTTCGAAATGTCATACAGATAAAATATTATTTTTTTTTTTAATTTTTATAATATTTTAATATTTTGGTATGAGTAACGAATGGAAACACATAAAACATAAAAATATACATGTTTCCAAACATTTTCATATAAATTTCTCCAAAAACAAAAGTGTAGAATTCAAATTAGTAGTAATTTTGGCACTAAAAGTGAAGTATATACTACTACTTATGCTATAAAGGGTAATTTATGAATTTTATTATAATTTCTAACAACCAAAATAATTTTATTCAATAGTTTATACATTCAACAAGAATTCCTGTAAGTTTTATCCATAAATATTGTCTCAAAGTGAAAATATAGCAAAATTTGCAATATAGCAAAAAATTTGCTAATTTGCAAATTTTCCCGCCAAAAAAGGTCGCGAGCGAACGGGAGTGTCATATTACGCGTGGCCTCGCGAGCCTAGCGAGCTAACAGGTTAAACAAAATGTAAATGTGTGTACAAAGAATTTTACATTTCATAAAGTGTCATCAAAAGATATTGTAAAATATTTTAAGACTATTGATATTAAGAGAACCGCCGATCTGTGGGGGATTTCTGTTAAAGTTATTGCGTCTATAATAGATGCGATCGCACCTCAACTATCTATTATTTTTAATACTAGTATTGAATTTGGTGTATTTCCTGATTTAAAGAAGCATAGTAAAGTAATATCTTTATTTAAATCTGGTAGTACATTGGACCCCGCTAATTTTAGACCTATTTCTGTACTGCCAACACTTAGTAAAATTTTTGAAAAAATTATTCTTGATCAAATGTAAATTTTTTAAAAACGGCCCTTTTCTATTTCTAGTATATATTAATGACTTACCTTACATAGTAGGGGATAACTATGATATAGTATTATTTGCTGATGATACTTCATTAATTTTCAAATAAAAACGACAGTTATCAAATTACGACGAAATAAATAATGCTATAGCTAAGTTAGTCAATTGGTTTAATGTTAATAATTTGAATTTGAATGGAACTAAAACTAAATGTATGAAATTCGTAACTTCTAATGTTAAACTTGTCAATACTAATGTAATTTTAAATGGGGGGGAACTGAGTCTTGTTGATACAACCATTTTTCTTGGAATCACACTGGACGCAAAGCTTCAATGGCTCCCCTATATATCAAAACTAGCTAGCAGACTTAGTTCTGCAGCATATGCTGTGAAAAAGATTAGAACTCTTACCAGTGTTGAAACAGCTAGAATAGTTTACCTTAGTTATTTCCATAGCATTATGTCGTATGGTATTTTGCTATGGGAACACGCGACTGACACTGAAATTATATTTATTTTAGAGAAGAGGGCCATTAGAGCAATATATAATTTAAAACCAAAAGAGTCACTGAGACAAATATTTAAGGAAATTAAAATATTAACCATAGCCTCTCAATACATTTATGAAAATGTAATGTACGTACACAAAAATAAAAGTAGTTTTGCGAAAATAAGTGATATTCATTCTGTAAATACTAGGAACAGACACAAGCTAGTAGTACCAGTTACTCGACTCCACCGAGTCAGTAATTCATTCTTGGGGCGAAGTATACGCTTTTACAACAAACTCCCAGGAAATATACAAAATTTGTCATACACGAAATTCAAAAATGTTATTAAACTAAGATTGTATAAAAAGGGTTATTATAATATTAAGGAATTTATTTTTTTTTATTTTATTTATTAAAGCATCACCAACATTTGTATACATTGTTAAATTATAATTTACATACATACATAGATAGGGTATTACTTTAAATGCTACAAACTATTATAGGTGATTACAACATGCACTGGAATAAACATCAAGAATATTACATAGTTACAGAAAACCAAAACGTTAAAAAAAGTACAAAAACTTAATCTATTACATTTGCATAATGTTTGAGTAGTTCTTTTCTGAGCTTGTTAGGTGAGTCGGAATTAATATCAAAAGCGTGGGGAAGTTCATTGACCAATTTACTTAACCTAGAGATCGGGGAATTAGCGCCAAATACTGTTTTACGAAGAGGTGATCTAATAGTAATTACTCTCTTACGGGGGTATCTATGAGGTACGCGAAATTTTATCTTATTCAACAATTGAGGGCAGTTAATTTTATTATTCAATAATTTGCTTACGAAGAGTAAGTCGGATATTTGTCTGCGATTAGCCAAGGACGTAATTTTGAAAAAAGATAGCTGTTTTTTATACGAAGAAAGTTTCTTTTTTGAAATTCGATTTGAGTATACTAAATGCCACATGAATCTTTTTTTGTATTCGTTCTAAGCGTAAAGAATGCGTTGCATAAAGGTTTTCGCACATTATAACAACTCACCGGCGACTCGACTCTATGCTAGACATTGAAATTTAAGCCCTGTATCATATGTTCAAGGTTCAATTTCAAAAAATGATTATAAAGTAGTGTACAACGAGTGGCCTACGCATCGTACACTAGAGGTCAACCCCGACACGTTTGTCACGCAATGACCATACGCCGTCCACGCAACGACCAAACGTTGTCCACGTAACGACTATGCGTTTGCGACTGACGCGTGACGGGCAACCATTTGCCAGCCCACCCGTCCGCCCCGTGCCTTCCCCCGCCCGCCATCATTCACTATAGAATCGAAGGACGGAGTGCACGTTGGCGGTACACGGTGATAATTTTTCGAAAATCATGCTGAAAGAAAAGTTGATAGAAGAAGTGCGAAAATATCCGCTACTATACGACCTTCGTGATCCGAAATATAGTGACGTACATAAGAAGGAAAAGGCATGGAATGAAATCGCTATTGTATTGTCGCAACCAGGTAAGAATTTTTTTTTTGAGTTATTGATTTTGCCATAATCTACAGAAATTCAGCTATCGAACAAATAAATATGTGTGATTCTAATAGATATTAATAATAATGTTAAAACTTATAAGTCATTTCATTAAAGTACATTGTTGAGAAAATTTAATTCAACCTGTTACATCCAAAAAGTAGGTATGTTATTGTACAGTTAACAGTACCTACGATTTTCTACTTGGACACTCGAAAAATCTTGGTTTATCGTAAAAATTAGTTTTTTCACATACAGTAATATAAAATCCCAGAATTTACTGATATAAAATATTAAATCTACGTCATATATATTTTTTTTTTAGTTTGGGTTTCTGTATGTTATAATAAAGTGCCTTACGTTTATTTAATATAGGTAATCAGTAATAAAATCCCAGCTTAATAAAGAAACTTGTTTAATATTCTTAATAAGCCAATAATATTATAACCAACTTCTTACGATTATTACATATTAATTATACATGATCTATATTAAATGCTGCCACGGAACTCGTCCTTCGGGAGATTGAAAATAAGTTGCAAACATATCACGAGTTTCAAAAGCAGATGCCGAAGATTCACTTATATCTTCTGGAATTGTACTTAGATTACTTAGTAATCTCTGTTCATCATCATTATTGGCCGAACTCTGCCTTGTGTTGACTTCATCATCGGATGTTATATTATAACACCGCATGACATTGTGTAAAATACACGTCGCAAAGACCACAATATCAACATATTTTGGGTGTAAATGCAAATTCTTATTATAAATTCCAAATTTTTGATATAAGATGCCGAACGCGTTTTCAACTACTCTGCGAGCTCGCGATAAGCGATTATTGTATATTCTTTCCTTTTCTGAAATGCCACTTGAACGTGGATATGGTCGCAATAAATTCCTTTTTAAAGGAAACGCTTCGTCGGCTACAAAAACATGTGGCATTATTATTTCAGTACCAGGTAATGGTGTGTCAGTTGGAATATTAAATGTATTCATTTCAATCGCTCTTCCTAATCTTGACGATGCCAAAATTCCGCCATCACTATTCTTGCCATAGGCCCCTATATCGACAGCTATAAATCTGTATTTATCATCGACGACAGCCATGAGGACGATAGAGAAGTGTTTTTTATAATTAAAAAATAGCGAGCCGCTGCTAGGAGGAGCAATTATGTTTACATGTTTGCCGTCGATGGCACCTATACAGTTTGGAAAATTCCATTTTTTATTGAAACCATCTGCGATTCTTTTTCCAGTCTTCGGTAGTAGGTGTGGGCATGAACTTCCCCTTCATTGTATTTATAATCGCATTGCACACATCTTTTAATATCGACCGGATGGTACTTTCGCCTAACCGAAAGCTTGAACTCATAGTCCTAAATGAACAGCCACTAATCAAGTACCTGAAACAACCAATTTTTCTTTATATTTATATTATTTTGTTACAGCGTCAGAATGTAGGAAGATATGGCAAAACTTAAGGGAATATCATAGAAGAGCCATTAAAAAAGAAAGCAACTAAAAGTGGTCAGAGTGCTAATACTAATAAAAAATGGCAATATGAAACTGAAATGTCTTTTTTATTACCACATTATAAAGAACGGTCTACAGTGACGTCAGTGGACAACACAGATGATGGTGATGATGAAAATAGCTTATCTGCTGCGGAAATTCTTGCCAATGTGACTAATAATGAAGAATCTCAAGACTCGTCAATTATCTCGGAGCGTCCTGAATCTTCGGTGTCTATGTACGATTCATCTAGATCAGTGTTTCCTGACATTCCAAAAACGACAAAACGAAAGAAATTGCAAGAAACAAGTGCATCGGCGGTTTTAATGGAATATTTATTAAAAAAAAAAACGATGAAGATGGAAAGCAGAATGACGAAATGGATAAATTTTTTTTAAGTATTTCTAGCACAGTAAAAAAATTATCTACCTATAATCAAGCACTTTTAAAGTCAAGAATTTTTAATTTAGTTTCGGAAGCTGAAATACAAGAACTGCAAAATAATCGAAACTGTTACTATGATGATTTTTTTGCACCAGGAACTTCTGGCTACACAACTCAAAACCTAAATGCAGGTACTACCGGTAGTAGCACCGCTAGCACCCAACAGCAAAATACAACGCCTATGGAAGAATCGAGGGTTGATGGTTCTTCTTAACACAATTAAAGTAAAATTGCTTTGCTTTGATTTATCCTTTAACTTGATATATAAATAAATACATATAAATTATAAAAAAAGTTTCTTATTGCTTACCTTAATGTCACTGCCAGCTTTTCTTCCGGTGATACAGCTTCTCTAAATCGCGTGTTTCTTTTGTAGATGTCGTCCTCAATAATATTAAGTATATAATAAAACAAGTATCTCGGCATACGGAAATAGATATAGAATTTTTCTTTGTCATCTAGCAGACGTTTCCGGATATTCCAATATTCCCCTTCTGATTTCCTTTGTCGCAACAAATCATGTACCCAATATCTTCTTTTCCTGCTGTTTCGTTCATTTTCATTATCAAATATAATAGCTATAATCGCCAGTTCACTGAATGTAAAGTTCGACATTTCATAAGCAACACGACTTCTTTGGACAAAATTTAACCGAAAACTGAGGTTAGACGAGTTGTCTGTTGAATAACCCACTCGTTGGCACCGCGTTGGCCACTCCTTGACACCGCGTTGTCCACTAGTGACCATTGGGTGGATCAACTAGTTGACTACTCATCGAGAGTGTGAGTAGAGTTGCTGCCGCGTTGGCGTGGAGTTGTTATAATGTGCGAAGACCTTTATGTGGTCTCCAAACTACAGAACAGTATTCTAAGATACTTCGTACTAAATTGTTGTAGAGCGTTATTTTGATTTTATTGCTGCGGAAAAATTTAATATTTCTGTAAAGAAATCCTAACATTTTGGTGGCACGTTTTGTAATATATTCCATATGAGGCACGAATGTGAGTTTGCTGTCGAATATGACGCCTAAATCCTTGGTCTCTTGTAGTTCCTGTAAATTATTATTGCCTATATGATAACTGTAGTGAACTAGATTCATTTTCCGAGCAAATTTTACGTAGAAACATTTTTTTGCATTGAGTTCCATCTTATTCAAATTACACCAGTGAAAGATATTGTCAAGATCGCACTGGAGTTTACGTGCATCATCTGTCGTTTCAATTATTCTGCAAAATTTTAAGTCATCAGCATACATGTAAGATTCAGAAAATTTTAGGCACAAAGGCAGGTCATTAATATAAACATTAAACAGAAGTGGGCCCAGGTGAGATCCCTGTTGTACGCCAGATGTGATTTTACGCAAACTCGACTTAAAGCCATTGATGACCACATATAAAGTACGGTCGGTTAGATAAGACCAGATCCATTGCATTAAACCATTACAGATTCCATATGCGGACAGTTTTTTTAGGAGTACACTATGTGAAATGCGATCAAAAGCCTTACTAAAATCCGTGTATATGACGTCAACTTGTTTATTGGCATCAAGTGCTTCATAAAGAGTTTCAGTGAAGTTTACCAGATTAGAGTTTCTTGATCTACATTGAACAAACCCGTGTTGCTTATCACTAAGTAATTGCTTAAAATGATCTTGTAGAAATGGACATATCAAAGCTTCAAAAATTTTAGCAAATGATGACAGTATTGAAATGGGCCTGTAGTTTTTTTACTGAATCTTCATTTCCCGATTTATGAATAGGAATAACCTTTGCAATTTTCCATTTAGCCGGGAACATGCCTGTTGAGAGTGATTTATTGTAAATTAATGACAGGGGTGATACTAAATATTTAGCACATGCCGCTATAAAAACGGGTGGGATCCCATCAGGGCCGGGACCTTTATTAAAGTCAATACTTTTTAATTTTTTTAAAAGTGATTCGTTATCGATAACAATAGGCGAAAGATGTAGACTATAGTTTTCTAAATAATTTAAATAATTAGAGAGAACGTAATTATTCGAAGCATTGTCAACCCCGTCAGTATATACAGATGCAAATTGAGATGAGAATAGTTCACATACTTGTTCCCCATCTGTAGCAGTTACATTTCCGTCAGACATTGAAATAGGGTATGCACTAGTACCTCCGCGTTTGTTTTTTATGAATGACCAAAATGATTTTGAATTACTGGCTATTTGCTTCTCCAAGTTGCTAATGTAACGATTATAGCACTCTGTTGCCATTCGTCCACAACGAGAACTTAATAATTGTAACTCTAATTCATCCATAGGATTTCGATATTTTTTAAACCGACACCTGATTTTATATTTATCTTTAAGGGTTCTAATAAGATTTTTATCAAACCAAGGTGGGTATTTATTATTTCTTATTTTCTTCTTAGGGACAAACTTTGCAATAATGGCGTTAATTTTGCTATAGAATGTTTCAAGCATGACATCTACACTATGATGACCCTTAAAAATATTTTCCCAGTTGCATTTTGACAATTCCTTATTTATCTTTTCATAATCCCCTTTGTAAAAGTTTAACTTAATAATATTATTATTAAAACAGAGTTTTGTTTCATTAATCAACGTAAAATCAACCTCAAGAGGTGGATGTAATTGATCAATAATACTTAATGAGTTATGAGAACGGCTCACAGTACAAGATGGCAAGTTAGATAAAACAAGATCGAGAACTCGGTTTGACGCATTAACTATATGATTAAGTTGTTGTAAACCATTCATATGTGTAAAGTCAATTAGGAATTGATTTAGTCTTGTTAGTTTGTTATCACTCGCGACATGACCTAACAAACTCCAGTTAATACTAGGTAAATTAAAATCACCAATTATACAATGACTATCACATTGTTCGAAAACAAAACTACAATCATCTAAAAAATGCTCTAACAAAGAATAATGTACTGGTGGTGCTAAATAAACGACACAAAGAGCTATCTTGCGAATAGTTTTTGAAACCGTTGCATCTATTACAACCCAAAGATCTTCAAATTTAGATTCCCACTCAAACATACGACGAGACTTTATTTTTCTGGATACAGCGATTAAAACTCCACCTCCATCTTTTTTAGAACAATATTCAGCATCCTCTCTATCTTTTCTGTAGACAATATATCGTTGATCAAAAAGCTCATTATTAAGAACAGATTTATTTAACCAAGTTTCCGTGAGTACTACTACATCGTAATCGCAACAAAGAATTTGCTGATAAAAAAAGTTAGTTTTTTGTTCTCAAACCCCGCGTATTTTGATAATACAAATTTAGAGAAGTGAATTTTATATATAATTTGTTCATAAAGTTTAAAAGCCACAATATACTTAACTACTAAATTTACTTAATAACTAAATTATTCTATTTTTTGTAGCATGTCTTTGTTTCTGACGTGGATATAATTTGCTTCATCATTCTTTCGCATAAAGATTCGGCTATTTCTTATCCAAACATATTGGTATCCCTTTTCTTTTGCTTTTAGTCTAACTTATTACGGAATTTATGGATGATAATAACCCCTGGGAAGGGTGATCGCTACCAAGCTATTTCTAATTTGTCTTGTGTTGTTTATTGTAAACATAATTGTAAGCTATTATTGGAAAAAATTAGTCCCGCTGGGTTTCTTGCTGGTTTTTCCCAGGACAGAGGTTTTTTTTTGCGAGCCAGTGGTAAATGAAAAAAGTGACTTTCAATAAGTATTGTTATAATCTACATTGAATAAAAAAGTTTCTGTTTCTGTTTCTGTTTTTAAAATTGTAACTCCAGAATTTTTCTTCCTAAATCACTATTATCTTCTTTTTTTTTTCAGCCAACAAAATGTTTCGAACAGGAAGTATCGGCGCCGTTGTCTGAATCAGTAAGCAGTTCAAATTCAATTTTTGTTAGTCCGAGAAAAATTGAAATTAAAAATAAATTACGTAAGGAAACTTACCAAGAAATTTAAGAAAATACAAAGACAAAATATCTATCCTAAAAAAATGTGCTTCTTACTAATTGATTGTACAAAATTTGAAATATAAATTCGGTCTCAACTTAAATGCTGAGATTGATTTAATGGCTAAAGCAGAAGTTGTGGAGGTACATAAATCTTAAGTTTATACTATTATTCACCAGCACCATATAAATACGTTAGAGTATGCTAAAATGAAGCTCTCCCACATCCTCGGACAATTTGCAGATGGTATTCAACGATTACAGGTCCGTTTATATCTACAGACATTGAGCGTGCCAGACACGTGCCGTGGCAGACCAAATAATATTCTTCTATATAGTGTTTATTAACGTATTTATATCTATCGTGAAACCGCCGCACAGACGCTGACAGACACAGGCCGTGCCCGGCCAGTATTCGCGGAAAGAATATTTTATCTGCGCGGTTCATGTCTGTGCGTGTCTGTGGCTACCTACCGGGCAGGTAGGGCAGGTACTCTGAATAGAGTATCGGGACCGTGCTAACGTGTTCTTTGCCATGGATAACGAACGGCTTATAGAAATTGTAAAAAAATATAAATACGTTTATGATTTTACTGATAAAAAATACAGTGACAATCAGAAAAAGGATCAGGCGTGGAACGAAATAGGAATAAATTTTAAAAGGAATGGTAAGCACATATTTTATTTTAATATTAAATAATAAGATAGCTATTAGTAGCTTAACGCTCCTTCTGGTGAATTGAAAAACCTAGCAAAATTCTCTCTGACATTGAATGCGGCAGCCTGGTAATTGCCGCCTTGTCTAGGTAGGTTTGATAAAGAACATTATGACGTGTTTTCTTCATTATTCAAATGCTGAACACCACCAGATTTTATATAATTATGTAAGATACACGTCGTCATAACAACTTTGTCAGCATTATCAGGATGAAGTTGTATTCTTTTGTTATAGAGACGAAATTTTGGAGCTAAAATCCCAAATGCATTTTCGACTACTTTTCTTGCACGGGATGGTCTATCATTGAATGTGTTTTTTTTTTGGTCACACAGTTGCGGTTTAGGATATGGTCTCATTAGGGAGGTTCTTAAAGGGAATGCTTCGTCTCCTATGATAACATGTGGCGCTGTAATTTCAGTGCCAGGTAAATATTTGCTTTCCGGGATGTTAAATGTGTTTGACATTAATGCTTTTCCAAAGTTTGAATTTGAAAAAAATACCTCCGTCACCATTTTCCTATAAGCATCAACATCGACACATATGAACTTGTAATCAGCGTCCACAATTGCCATCAAGACGATTGAAAAAGTTTTTTTATAGTTAAAAAACTGAGATCCGGAGTTTGACGGAGCGGTTATTACAACATGCTTGCCGTCAATGGCTCCGATACAATTAGAAAAATCCCAAGTATTCCAAAACTCCTCTGCGATTCTTAGCCACTGTTCTTTTGTAGGGAGAGGCATTGTTTCCTTCATCATCCGTTCTATTATTGCACTGTAAACCTCTTTCACTATCTTATGCACGGTGCTTACTCCTAGTCTTTAAGTAAATGCTATAGAAATGAAAAGTAGTAGTTAAAACCCCAGTAGCTAAAAATCTGCAAAGAAAAACATTATAATATTATTAATTTGTTTCCTTATTTCAGGAACAGAATGTAAAAAAGCATGGGCGTTGCTGCAAGATGCCTTCAGACGTTCTATTAAAAAGAGAAAAGATACTAAAAGTGGGCAGGCTAGTATTCCTGACAAAAAATGGAAGTATAAAGACGAAATGTCTTTTTTGTTACGACAACGCTTACGAAGAACAGAATATTGCTCAGTCACCTGAAGTTGGGCAACAAACGACTGACAGACCGCCATTTACACCTGAGGTTCGTCAATAAATAGCTGGTACATTACTAACTACACTATCACCAACCACAACTGAAAACTACCCTCAGCCAAAGCGCACTAAACGAGGCCAAAAATGAACTAAGGAAACACCTAGCGCAGTACTAATGAAGTATATAATAGACAGTAAGAAAAATACTCCACACAATTTATGGCTGGTATTACAACTACCTTGCAATCTTTTCCACCAAGAGACAGGGCTATTGCAAAAACTATGATATTTGAAATAGTCTCTCGCATGGAAATAGATATTCTGAGCAGGCCATCCACAAGTAATTCTATGGTATCCACACCATCAACGTATAACTCGAACCATGCAGAAAATACTCCTATGCCAGATACAATGCAGGACTTCTCCCAAGGATATTTTTCACCAGATACAGAGGAACTGACATATGAGCGGTTAGAATAATATTAATGAATGATCCCACCATGATACAAAGAAATTCTCTAATAAATCTTACCTGAGACATACTGCTAGTTTTTCTTTTGGTGACAAGGTTTCCTTGAAATCTGCGTCTTGTTTGGTTATCAGCAGTTTTATTTTATTTAGTAAAATATCAAACTGAAACCGACTCATACGAAAATACAAGAAAAAATTTTCTTCATCGTCAATAAGTTCTTTACACAGTGTCCAATATTCTCCTTCTAATTTTCTCTTCTTGAGCATAGGATGAACGGCCATGCATTTTGCTCTTTTTTTAGTTTTTCCCGGCTATCTTCTTCTAGTTACAATGCAATTATTACTAAATCTTCCACAGAGAAGTGTCTGAACATTTTCTGCAAAAATAAACGTGCTTTTCCTACTAAAGCTATTCAATAACTGCCAGTGAGAGCAGTTGCGTCTGACGCCCACGACGGTGTCTGTCGATGTCTGACACGACACACTTATGGCACGCTAGATGTAAATGAACGATGTCTGGGGGTGTCTGCCACGATACTTGTCTATAACGCACTGTGTCTCTAGATATAAATGTTCCGGAGAACGAAGAGGAAGAGGATTAAAGAATCCGGTTTGAGTTGAAAGAAATTTCATTTTCAAAAAAAAAGACAAACAATGCCACTTAAATGAAAATAATAATTACATTTTAGTATACTTATTCTAAAGGTCGCCGGAAACTCAGTCAGTAACTTCATAGCCTCAATTTAATGGTGAAAAATGTATGTTACGTATTGTGATAACTGAGACTTAAAACTACTAAATGAGCTTACATTTTTTATATTACACGACAATTTATAATAGATCAGTGCTCCTTCAAAGGTAATGCTTTTTTTTGCGTAGTTTTGTCGTACCTTTGGTAGTACAAGTAAGCTAGGTCGTCGAAGACTGCGTTTACAAATTTGTGATTTTTTACAAAAGACAAGTTAGTATGGATGGTTTTATCTAGTATTTTCCTAATTATAATGCAAGTATTATATATGTGTAGTTGTTGAACGTTCATAAGTTTTGTTTCCTTGAAAATTTTAGAAGTTGCTGTTAAATAGGGATAGTGAAAAAGTATTTTTATGATTTTATTTTGTATTCTTTGAAGTTCATGTATCTTAGTTTTAGCAGCATTACCCCAAAGGGGGATGCCCACTGTTCATAGACACTTCGGCCATGGGTGCCCACATATAAAAGCATATGGAAATGATAATATGCAATTAAAATAATGAAATGGTTAAGGAATTGGTTTAAAAAAAAGTCGGGATTTTTATGATATAAAGCTTTTTATTTTCACAAATACAGCTTTTTAACGACTACTTTTACCAATTTTATTGCTTTTAATTTCTTTAACTTTTAATTCCCGACGCGTGATTTTTCTTTTGGAGGCCTATGCCAAAAGGCACACCGAACAGAGGGACTTACTTTAACTAGTATTACAATAGGAACTCAAACACAAATATTATGTAACCCCAAAGTTCGGAAATAAATGGCTATATCATTATTATACTATTATTATTAATTCCTGACGTTTCAGGTGCTTTATAGCACCCATGGTCACGGGGTACTGAGGTGACTGCCATCCCAATGTCAGTATTGGGACATGGAGTACCTTCAGCTTTTTATTATTATTTTTATAGTCCAATCTACGCAGATTGAACTTACTCTATCTTTAAGTCTTGCAGTGGTATGCTTGGGGTTTGTTTTAATTTTATTAATTATAGTGTCCCAAGCAGGTGGCAGTACCCAACCGCCTTCTCTACTGAAATTAGGATGTTTTTTAATTTCAGTAGTCTCACATATCATCCTTGGTAGGAATTAATGTTCTTTAACGAGGATTTGTGGTCTATCAAATCTGATGTATGTCTATCTGGTTGGGGTGACACCCTTGACATACGGTAGTACAGCAGGCACACGCTCAACTGCGGTCGGCTTCACTCGGTCACTGTGACGAAGACGTGGGACCCGAAGCTTGATTTTGTGCAGAACCTGCTTGACGTGCTGAAGCTCGGCCAGGTGCTTGTTCTCACAGATCCCATATGCTCTCTGTAACAAAGATTTGCTCATGGTAACTAACTGTGAAGGATTATGGTGAGATTCACCGCTTAAATATCAGTTTGTATGTCTTTTTTCTATACACAGTGTGACCTATGATGTTGTTAGGATTTTGGATAACAAAAACATCTAGGAAAGCTAAGAAATTATTTGCCTCAGATATAATATCATAATTACTGAATAGAATTTGGCACAGAGAGTGGTAACGATGGATAAAATTCATAGGAACAACATCCTGATTTAATATTTCTTGGGCCATATTCATGAGCCGCTCTAATTTGTTTCTTGGTACTTGCAATAATGCCTATATGCATTCATCACTATCTCCTGTTCTTACTTTCATCAAATATACAGCAAGTGCAAAGCATCCACTATGTTTACTTGACATTTTGGGCACTTCAGACAGAATTTATTGGCATTGTGCCTTTGATAAGCGTAGCTAATAATGTACAGTATATTCGGGCATATTGTAAATATTTTCAAAGTCTATATGATGGTAAATATTATCTTACAATAATGTAGAAAAATCTATAATTTGTGCTACACTAAATGTTTTAATATGGTTATATATTAATTCTAAAAGTAAATACCAAGAGTTACTATTTAAATGGTAGTTACTGATTCTACATTCTGGAGGTACATAGTAATTGTATTCACAAAAATACATACCCGCAATGCTGATGGAACAGTGAGTGGATTGGAATTGTTACAACCAGGAAAAAACATTGATTTTGTGTGAGTGGTGCTCTTACAAAATTAGGCAGCAGTATATTGTATGATGTATGATCTAAGCTTTGTTGTTCTAGGTTCAATACATTACTCACTTTAGATTGCTACAAGGATGGACTAGATGATTCAGATGGTTCCCGTTCTAAAGTTTAACGTGTTGCTGCTTTATCAATCCTTCGCAATCATGACACTCACGCGATGACGATGGCAACTGAAATAATATTAAATAAAAAAAAATAAGACAAAGTGAACAAAATAAAATAGATTTGTTTACTTTAAACTCAAATATAGGTAAATGTTACTTAAAACTTTATGCCCTATATTATTTAATAATTAAGGACTGACTGCCTACCAGTAGTCCAAAAACAATTAAAAATCGGCTGTCTTATTCCTTGGTATTTGATAAAAATTGTCCATTTCGTAACTATCTGGTGTTAGCTAGCTAATCTTATCGCCGTGTTACAAATAAGCTATTTTGTTTGTCAGGTATAGCTTGTGCATATGTTAAAAAATAAAACAACTTCATCATTTCATACATTCATCACTATCAAATATCAGCACTAGAATTAATAAATTAAAAACTGTTGAACACTTACTTTTAACTGTTGTCACACTATAATGTGATCGACAATCTCACTCCATATGAGTTCTTGAGAATTTATTTGAAAAATAACAAACAAAATAACACAATGGCAACTATTTAGTTGTGAATTCACTAGTACCTTTTTTACTTGTTGAATTGTGATTTCATTTCGCATGACATATTTCCTATAGCTGTCAGATTTGATGTTGCCACATAACTAACATAAATACAACGAAACGATATCGATTTGTATTCGATTAGTAATTTAATGAAAAAATAATAATATTTGAGTTTCGCTTTCAGTTCTACACGCTTTTTAAAATATATTTTCTTTTATTTTTTTAAATTATGTTTTAAACGTATTTTTAAGAACAGTTAAAATGTGGAGTAGCGTATTGTTATGTCAAACAGTTCATGGTAAATCAGCTAAAAATTCACTTGTTTAATTATCATAACATGATTCCATTTTAAATGTATTGTTAAAACAGATAACAATAACAGTTAAATTGTGCAGTAGCATTTTATTGTACTCTAAAGAATTCATAGTAAATCAGCTAGTAATTCGCTTGTTTAATTATCATAACATCATAATATCCATAGCGATTCGATTATTATTCGATTAATAATTTCATAAAAAGAGAATAATCTTGGAGGTGTTTTAACTTCTGCTCGCTTTTTAAAATGTATCTTCCTTTTTTATTTAAATTCTATTTTAAGTGTGTTTTTAAGAACAGTTAATTGTGCAGTAGTGTTTTATGAAGCTCTAAAAAATTCATGGTATGTCAGCTAGAAATTCACTTGTTTAATTATCGTAACATGATTTCATTTTAAATGTATTGTTAAGAAAAGATAAGAATAACAGTTATATTGTGCAGTAGCGTTATGTTATACTGCATAGAATTCATTGTAAATCAGCTATTAAATCGCTTATTTAATTATCATAACTACAGATGTGAAGGCGGTTGTTAACGTTTTCAACCAAGCCGATAACAACGGTTGTTTTTGTCTTGAAATTGATAAAAATTGTGCAGTTGCGTTTTGTTAAGCTTTAACCTTTTGAGCGCCACGCCAAAAACGCATTACCGTGTCCTGTACGCCAAAGCGCCAAAACAAAATAGTGTTGCCAAGAGTTGATATATCGATAACGTGAAATAACTTGTTTTTGTTGGTTTTTTATGCTATAAATGACTCTTAATAAACTGTATGTTTTATTTAATCTTGTGCCGTCTTCCACTCTTTTTATATATGTACTTTGTACATATAAACATAAATAAAAAAACAAACAATAACAATAAAATAGTAGTAAACATTAGCACTACTCTCCATCCTAATGACGACACTGTCGCGACTGGACGACAACGGCGTAGCTGACCTTCCCTTTTGAAACATTCTTAGAATGTTGTGTATCGATTTCAAAATCGATCTAACCGAAATATACAGACATCGATTCATAATATTTTATGTGTCGGGGAAGGCGTAGGCCAAGTGACGCACAGAAGAAAAGTCTTACACTCTTATGACAATGGGGATTTGATATGATGCTGATGCTGCTAGATGATTTTGAGACTGAGAAAGAAAATGGCACAACACAAAATGAAAAATTGCTCTTCACACCCTAAGTAAAAAAAACATTAATTGTAATTTTGTATTATTATTAAAAAAGGTACATAATTATTCATTAATCAACAATTGTATATAATTATTCGCACTAGGTAAATCAGCCTTATAATACTAAAATCTTGGTCATGGAATAAATAAACATATTTGTTCACCAATCAATCAAAAATTCAATTCATCAATCAAAAATCAAAATTCATCATCATCGACGCTTTCCAAAATCCGAATGAGTTCTGAGGAATCGTTCATGTTGCATTGCTCTACTTTTCTCGGTAATCACTTATGACGTCATCAGGGTGTCGTCTATCCTTGATCACGGTGCCCAGTGAACTGATTTTCGATGACGCGCTAGAGATGCGCTAGAGTTGAGATATTAGATTTATTATGCGAAGATAATCTGATAACATTTTTTTATTCATGTAGCTAATTATAGTTTTATGTTTATAACCTTTAATTTTATTCAAATATCAATAATAATAGAAAAAAAAACACCATTGAGCTGAATTTTGGATAGTTTTCAAGAAATCTATGCCTCCCGCGTTTGACACTAGCGGTCAACCATAGACGACTTTGGCGTGCTGGACATAGTATTTGCTTAGATAAAAATCAATTTTTATTAGTTCAATGTTTCTTAGTACTTGTGGCTCTAGAAGACTTGTTTTTATACTCACATGTTGCTGGGTTATTCCTATTTTGAGGAGTGTAGAATTAAAATACCTGTAATAATTTTCCAATATCTATATTTCATATTTTTCGGAGCCGGGTTTTTTGTCAACTATAGACGTCGTTGGCGCTCAGGGCCCGCAGGTGTTGGTCAAGTATAGGCGACTTTGCCGCTCAAAAGGTTAAAGGATTCATGGTAAATCAGCTGGAAACTAACTTGTTTCGTTATCATAACATGATTCTATTTTAAATGTGTTGTTATAAACAGATAAGAATAACTTAACCGATCTTCTTTAAAAACAGATAAGAATAACAGTTCTTATCTGTTTTCAAAGAAGATCGGTTAAGATTAACAGTTAAATTGTGCCGTAGCATTTGTTACTCTCTAAAGAATTCATTAGAAATCAGCTAGTAATTCGCTTGTTTAATTATCGTAACATCATAATTATTTAAAAATTGTATTAGCGCTGTAATGATGACACCGTAAATAATCGATCGAAAAAGAGAATCGATTTTTTAAATGTGTTTTGTGATTGGCAACACTTTTTTTTTATTCACAAACTAATGACATAATGATTTACCTAATTTTTATTATTATGTTTCCGGTACTTTTAATTTGTGCAAAAATATTCCCATTGTTTGAGGATAAATGAATACCGCGATTAATAACCGTAAATAAAGATATAATTTTTTAACAAATTCACATTGTTGGGCGTTCCATGGCCGAAAATGGGCGTCCCCCTTTCTATAAGTAAATGCAATTTAACTAACGAGTTATAAATAGTGTAACGCATTTTTTTTTAGGTAGACAATGGGAAATATTGTGAAGTGATCCAGTAAGTGTCGAAAGTTTACTTTTAACGTGATCTATTTGCCTATTCCATGTTAAGTAATTGTCCATTCTCAAGCCTAGGTATTTCTCGCAGGTTTTTTGTTCTAAGCGGATGTTATCAATTGTCAGTGGGTCATGGTAATGGTATAGTTTTGTTCTTTGCTTTAAAAATTATGTAACATGTTTTAGAAGTGTTTACCGTTAGCAAGTTATATCGGAACTACTCCGACAATTGTTCTAGATCTTCTTGCGCTTGCAAGATGATATCATGTATTTTAGATCCGAAATAAAATAGACATGTATCGTCAGCATACAAAGTTAGATGACCATGTAACCCTATCTCTGCGATTTGGTTAATATAGACTAGAAATAGGAGTGGCCCAAATATAGATCCCTGCGGCACACCATGCGTGATAGGTAAGGCGCTACTTTGAAAATTATCCAGCTTCACTACTTGCGATCTATTTGATATGTATGATTTAAATATTTTAAGAGCACTACCTTTGATTCCGATGCTTTCAAGTTTTTCTAATAGCAATTTGTGACTTATATGTCCATCAGCCACTTGCCGTTTATCTATACTATCTTTTATTTTCGTTGTTAGATTGATTGTTGCGGTAGTGATGCTACTTTTGGCTCGAAATCCATATTGCCGTTCTGATATAAATTTAAAAGAATTTAAGTAATTTTCTAAACGATTATGTATGACTTTTTCTAAAATTTTTGACATGACCGGCAATTGGTGTTATCTTTGCAATCTTGTTAGTGTCTGGAAACTCTCCATCGATCATAAGTTTATTGAAACATTGAGCTAAGTCATGTGCTATCAAATTTTGTAGGCACTTTATTACTTTTGTGCTAATTCTGTCTATGCCACTACTAGAATTCGAATCGATACTTTGTATAATTTTACGAATTTCAGTAGCAATACATGGGTTTTACAACAGAATCCTTCACAGCCTTAAAAACGAAATCCCAATCTAACACAAATTCCAATAAACCTGTACTCTGCTCATTAGTGTTTGACGAAATAACTATAACGAGACAGAAGCTATTTCACAACAATCAAAAATCGGGTGCAGTTAATTTAGGAGCAGGTCCTATGCAAGGTGAAGAAGATGATACTGTGGCAACCCAAGCTTAAGTATTTATGCTGATTGCCCTAAACGAAAATTGGAAATTAACTGTGGGATACTTTTTGACGGCCGGTGTAAATTCGGAAACAAAGGCAAGTTTGATAATATGCTTGCAAAAACGCCATGAGGTTGGCGTAATAGTTTTAAGTCTTACATTTGATGGTAGTTCTCCAAAATTTGGTGCAGCTGAAATTTTAGGATGTAAAGAATCTGATGTCAATAATATGAAGACTTATATTCCTCATCTATGCACGGGAGAAAAAGTTTGCATTTTTATTGACCCTTACCATGTTATAAAACTAATAAGGAACACGTTCGAGATGAAAAGACTGTTGTTCGATAATAATGACAAACAAATCAAATGGCAATTACTTATAAATCTTAATAAGCTTCAGCAAAATGTAGGTCTAAGATTCGGAAGTTAAAACCTCGACATATAAATTTTCGACAACAGATTATGAAAGTAAAGCTTGCAACACAGCTGCTGAGTCTGTTTGCTGAGTGTGTCTTTTTATGTGATGAAGTTTTGAATTCAAGACAGTTTCAAGATTCATCAGGAACAGTGAATTTCATAACTTTAATGAATAATTTTTTGACGTTATGAATTCTAGAAAATGTAATTTCTATGGTTTTAATCATCCTGTTGATGGCAAATATAAGTCTGAAATATTTTCTTACTTGGACAAAGTGAAATCCTATATACTTGCATTAAAATTTTGTTCTCAATCAAGAAGAATAATTAAACGAACCTCCATATATTACCACAAATCACAAAGAAAAAAATAGTTGATTCCGCTTACAAAACAGGATTAATTAGTGCCATAATATGTATTGAATCACTTAAGACACTATGCAACTACATAGATGAGGAAAAGCACATGCTTCGTTACATATCTATGTACCGGATAAGAAAAGATCATCTGGAACTATTTTTTGGGTTAATAAGAAGACATGGCGGTTACAATAACAATCCAAATATTTTGCGATTGGGAGCTAGAGAGATAACAAAACATTAAATCATCTTGAACTTCGGTCATCTTTTACCAGCAATTGCATACTTCTGGATAATTACCTAATTTTAAATTTTACGTTCGAAAACATAATTAATAGTACAAACTGTTCAAATAGATACGACCAACAACCTTACGAAATATTACAAAGTACACGATTGCCGACATGGAAGCTAAAAATAATTGCGATATCTTTGCAACAATGCTTGACCACGAATCCTGTACATGTGAGTCAAAATTGATAGTAGGTTATATATCTGGATATTTATCAAAACAATTAACAAAAAAGTTAAAATGTGAAGATTGCATTGAAAGCTTGACTACACCAAATAAACTTCCGCATCACACACTTATAACTATAAAAGACATGGGTGGTCTATGTTATTCTGCAGAAGACGTGTAAATAATATGCTTAGCTACGGAAAAGATAATCGTAATTTAATACGGCAAAGCGGTGGATTTTTGCCTCTAAATATGATTTTAGTTATATAACCGTAAACACCCTAAAGCGTTTCATTGGGAAAGAAGTATTTGCAAATTTGAATCAACATTCACTGAATCAGCCATCAACATTCAATCACAGAATCCATTTAATTCGAACTATAATAAAATTGTTAATTGCAATTTTAAGTGCTGATTTACCACGTGCTCGGCGGTGAAGGAAAACATCGTGAGGAAACCTGCATGTCTGAGGAATAAGAAAAAAGAAATATTTCGAAGACATGTGAAGTTCGTCAACACGCATTTGGGCAGCGCGGCGGACATTTCCTTGCCCTAAACCCTTCAGAAATGAGGGGAGGGCTGAGCCCAGCAGTGGGACGTATATAGGCTGTAACTTTACTTTACTTTTTTACACAAAAAATAGATTGCATCACGAAGCAAAAACTGATCAAACTGTTGATTACTATACCAAGCAGCAGAAACTAACTAAACTTATATTATTTAAAGAAAATTAAAATATTTTTACAGTTTAAATACTTTTTCATTTATTACCCGATAAGTACACATGTAATAAAAACGAATACACATAGCATCTTACAAAATATTATTTTATCTGCCCTGCACAATTTCAACGGTGACACTCAACTGTTGGCCCGGCTACACGCTCAATCTTACTTGCAAAAATTCTAATTTGCGCAGGTAAGCATGTTAAGCCAGCAAAACAGTATACCGTGAAAATGCTTTGTACAAATGCTTATTTTGCTCCTATTTTAATATAAATAAATATATTTGTAAATAAAAGTAATACTAATGCTAATGATCTTTGATATTAAATGCATATTTTTATATTTCACATATTTACCTTTTAAAATATTAAATAAAATACCCTTAAAATGTAATTCTGACATAATAATATAGTTACGAGCTTGAGGTTCGTGACAATAAAAATTGCCGATAGAATTACCTAAATTGCTGCTGGGCGGTGCTGTTGGCCGCACTACCCTCTTGAGATCGTTCACCTTCCCTTTCTAGGGTTCGCTTAGGGCAGGTAGATCGAAGATGGCCCTTTTTCCCACAGCCATAGCACCTAGGGCTGTATCCTTTGTTGCGGTCGCGAACTGTAGCTGCTGCAACCTCCCTGATGCGATGGGAACGATGATCCTGCCGCACGGCTTCCACCTCCAGTGCATGGGCCAAGGCGTCCTTAAGCGTCTCGTGGTGCCCGAGCCTCACAGCAGCTCTGACTTCCAGGTCGCAGATGCCGTCGATGAATGTCTGAACCAGGTTCCCTTTAATGAGCGCAGGTACAGACCGGTATGCTTTTCGCACCAGCTTCTCCACCTCAAGAGCCCACTGCTGCAGGTTTTCGTTGATGCGCTACACGCGATCTTTAAGCTGCGCACGAAAGACGTGGTCCAGGTGAGCTTCCAGAACTGTTAAGGCCAGGTCGCGCAGGCCTAGTGTGAGAGCAGTCATGGCCTGACTTTTATTCCAGCCGTTCGCCTTCATAACAGCTTCGAACCAGGAAGAAGTCCCGTCGAACGGTGGCACCTTGAACCCACGTAGCGAAGGTGTTGCAGCTACTACGGGAGCTGTAATTCCATCCCCCAGTTTGAGGTCATCCAGCGTTTTCTTCACGTCAGCCATCACGTTGTCAACCCGATTGTTCACTTGGTCGATTCGGGTTTCAGCTTTCTCGATTCGGGTTTCAGCTTTCGCGATTTGGGTTTCAGCTTTCGCGATTTGGGTTTCATCTTCCGACAGGCGGTTATCATGCTTTGCAATCCTATCCTTCACCTCGTTTATCTCCTTCCCGAAGGCAGCGTGAAGGTTCTTCATGTAGAGCATCTGCTCTTCCAACCGACGGGTCTGTTCTTCTTGTTCGCCCCGCAGCTGTTCTTCCAAACGACGGACCTGTTAATCCTGTCGGCGGGCCTGTTCATCCTGTCCACCCCGCAGCTGCTCTTCCAAACGATGGACCTGTTCCTCCTGTCGGCGAGCCTGTTCCTTCAGCATCACCATCAGAGCACCTAAGTCAGGTGCTGCAGATTTAGGAGCTACTGACGGGCCTGCAGCCGGCGGCTGGCCCTCCGACGTCTGCGGCGTTGCACCACCAAATCGTTTCTGGTCCGTCTCCTGATGGCATTGACTTCGGGTACGGACACCCTCCATTTCCTCCTTAGGTAAAATCGGCATGATTTTATCCCACTTCTGACACCAATTGTTACGAGCTTGAGGTTCGTGACAACAAAAATTGCCGATAGAATTACCTAAATTAACACTTTAATTCACTTTACACTAATTAAACTTAAAACACTAATAATAAATCACACTGATTCACTTTATTCCGCTCCGAAGCTTCGCTTGTCTCGCCAAATTCTATATACTTCCTAGATCGCACCTTGCAGCGCCTATAAATACACATTAGCACTGAAACATCCAGAACATTTAAGTAAATACGCGCAAGGTGTCGAAAGTTTGAGTGTCGGCTTCTAGAAGCTTAGTTCTTCGTTTCGACACTAGATGGCGCTGTCGGTTGAAAGATTAGTGATGACATTTTCTGGAAAGTTCCCCCCGCTCTCGTCCCTGACACAACATGACGTCAACTTAGGCGCGCAACAATATGTAATATTATAGTAAATTAGTACATATAGAAAATAAAATAAAAAACAATTAAAAAATTGTACTCGATATAGTTAACCAGTAAAATCTAAATAAACAATTATTACATACTGAACATTCTACTTACTTATAATCTATAATAACAAAAAATGACCGCGCAGGCGCAATGCGCGTTTATATCATGCGCGACTATTTTGACAATACTCATTATATTATATACTATACTCATATTGACTATACCCGCGCATGCGCGAAGACATAGAGTAGCGCACATATTTGTTTGGAATGGCTTCTCTAGTACATAGCACATTATAACTCAATGGTTGTTCATAAAGAAATATAAATCATTCTTACGTTACAAAACAAAAGAATAAATTATTTAATGTTCTAATAAGCATGAAATCACTTATCTCTATTAAAACTTATTCATATCCACTCAATACAAGACTCATTAAATTTTCATTATACAGGATGTTAGTGTAAACACCGTTATCCTTGAAACCAGTGGTTTGGTTTCACTTATAGAACTTAAATTCAATGAAAAATAACATTTTTTTAGTTAAATCTCAATTTTTTCTTACAATTATTTCACCCTAGGCGAGTAGGCATATACTAAATTCCAGTTAATACATCTTAGCGGCAACGATTCGCGCGGGATCTCGGGCGCAGCTCAGCGGTGAAGGCCATCAGCCATCAGTCCATAGTGTCACTGTGTCAGTGTGTCAGTCTGTCGCTGCGTCGGTAGCGAATGCACGTGAAAATTTGATTTGCAACCGCGCCGAGCGCCATGCCAACAGAATGTTTCAACGCTGCTTATTTGTGTTTTAGGTACCTAGTTGTAGTTTTTGCGCGAGTGTGTTTTAGTTTGTAATTATGTCCTACACAAACGTGCAGTGGACCGAAATGGTACGGATTTATGCCGTAGCTGGTAATAACGTGAATGAGGCTCGACGAATGTACGCAGGATTATTCCCTGGACAACCTGTGCCAAATCGTGAAACTTTGTTGGCGGCCACGCAAAGGTTACGTATTTACGGACAATTTACCGTGCCGGCTCATGCTCAGGGGCATGGCAATCAGCAGCTGCCAGTTACCCTTCAAGAACGTATCTTGGATTTATTCGCGGAGAACCCAGAGGAGAGTACCAGGCGGGCGTCCTGTATTTTCGGTGTTTCGCACTCGACAATTTTGAAAATTCTACACATTGATCGTCAAAATCCGTATCATTTTCAGCCGGTTCAAGAATTAAATGAAAATGACCACATACCGCGGGTGGTATTTTCGCAATGCTAATTCAAAATTTTGGGCATTTACAATGTTCGTAATGAACACTACTGGAGTCGGGTAAACGAACACCGAATACGGCAAAACAGTTATTAGCACCGTTTTTTCGTAAACGTGTGGGCCGGAATCCTAGATGGCAAACTTCTTGGACCCTATTTTATTGACGGCCATTTGAATGCATAGTCGTACATGGCTATTTTACGACATGTATTTGACAGGATGTTGGAAAATGAGCCTCTTCGTCCACTGACAAACCTCTACTACCAACATGACGGTGCCCCTGCACATTTTTAGCAGCAAAGCAGGGCTATGCTGGTTGAGGAGTTTCCTGGGCGATGAATAGGACGTGGAGAGCCAGTGGCATGGCCAGCGCGTTCGCCAGACCTTACCCCGCTGGACTTTTATCTTTAGAGAGAAGTGAAGCGCCGAGTGTATGCAACTAAGTTCCGTAATACGTCGGAACTCAAAAGGCGAATTCTTAGTGTGTTTAGAGACTTAAGAAATGATACTGTTGTGCTTACTAGAGTGCGTAACAATCTAAAGAAACGTGAAAACATTTTGAACAGCTTTTACTGTAAAAGCTGATCAAAATGGGATTCATTTACGAGGATTTTATTTAATAGGTAAGTGTAAATAATCAATCAATCAGGCTACACATCAAGCTATATAAAACTAGTTTGTCTTAGCCTTGTTTTGTATGATCTTTCCGTACAATGAACGGTCAGCTTATGCTTCAAATGCCCTTTGCGTTCCAGGGCCGCGGTATCCTGCTAAGAAAGTCCCGGGACCCCGGGTCCTTGTTTGGACGGCGAGCTACCCATTAGTTTTGCATAGCTTATTGTGTAGCCGTGAGTGCATAATGATTTACTATTATTAATGTTTAATTTTCTTTGTTGTTAAATCTAACTTACATTAATTTTGACTTGTCACGCAACACAAAGGGTAGGAATTTTTGACTGTCCTAAGCCAGTGTGAAAGTATGAAGGAAAAGTTACATCATAGGTTATGTGTACCATTGTGTTTTTATTGAAATGTTGAGTAGGTATCAAGGGCGGGTGGTGATCTTTACAGTGATTACGTCACTTGGGCGCATAGGGTATCCATGAATTTACGGACGGTGTCGGACAGAAACTATTTTAATTTTATGAAAGATAATAGCGTTTTTTTTAATCATAATAATTTTTAAATTAATACCTATGCAAATATATAAATATCGGTGACAAAGGTGTTTACACTTACACACTGTATAATAATACTATTTAATTTATTTGTTGTTAAATTACATATATTTCCAAACCCAAGCAAACAAGCTGATCGATTTCGTTTTTGGGTGTATGCCACTGGTGGAGACATTTTAGCAATGAACGATGACAATATATTTAAGTACCGCAGAGTATGTCACCTCCACTTTGAGTCGAAGTATTACACATGGAGTAAAAGACTTGCACCTAATGCAGTACCCAGGTATGCCAGGTAAATGATGTTTGATTCAATGTGTAGTAAGGCTCAATAATTTTTGGTATTATGTAAATACGATTCTTACTATTTTTTTATATAGTATCGAATTTTTTTATATAGTATACCGATTATAATAAATTATAAACACATGCAAATGTACTTAGATTTTTACCTCAAAATATGTGATACAAAACAGATAAATACACATTTTTAATTTTCGTATTTTATTAGGGTGTTATATAAATGTTGGTTTTGATCACCAGCCATCAACAAGCACTGAAAAGCCTAGCATCTCACTGGCACCTGTTGAAGGTAATTTCAAATAGACAAGTTTTATTTAATATTGTTGAAGTGTAATCTTTTCTTTCTATGAGACTAGCAGACTGTACCTTTGCATTGACAACTTAAATATGAATTTATATATAAACCTTTGTCATGAAATGTTCTTATCTGAATGATGGTGAAAATTGCATTTTATTTTTATTTTGACCATAATATTCAAAATTCAATCTGATTTTAGTTATGAATACGATATTTATAATTATCGTATGAGTCAAACATTACAGAAGAAATCATTCTTCCATTATTGTCATTTGCAAATCTATAAACTGGGCTCGTACATTGTTAGTATCTCAAGTCATAACTAACCAACAAATTTTACATTCATTCTTGAAAATGAATAGGAGCGTTGTAGTGGTATAAAAATCTTCACTATCGCATATTTTTCTGTGGGTGGCATAAAAGGTGGTAGAGGGAAATATTGTAACAATAATTACTAAAAAAAATCCTGTGGTTGCCACCAAGCATGGCAACTATGGCAAATGTACTGCCTATGAGGTAATTTATGTGAGAAATAATACACACAAATAAATAAATATATTTTGTAAAGGTAGTTTAATTAATAACTTAACCATTTAATAATTTTACCATTAAATTTTTTCCAGATAAAGTAATTCTATCCAATGACTGCAAAGATACTGCCGACACATTATTATTTTTTGATGAACTCTTCGACTCTTTAAATGGGAACTATGAAAATAATAAGAAAAGATGTGGTAAATCTCTTTTAGGTGCTTTAATCCCAACATCATCTCATCAATTAGTTTAGGATAATGCTACACCGATTTTTAATTATTATATATAAAGAACTGACTCGACGACTTCCAGCGTCCCGAACAAGCCGGTTCCGAAAAGTACCATAGACCACATACATACCCTTCGGCAAATTGTACAGAAGTCCGAAGAGTACAATCGGCCACTTTGCCTGGCGTATGTGAACTATGAGAAAGCCTTTAATTCCGTCGAAATTTGGGCGGTGCTACAGTCTCTTCAGCGGTGCCAAGTTGACTGTCGGTATATCGAAGTGCTGAAGTGTTCGTACAGTAGGGCTACGATGGCTATCCGAGTACAGAACCAGAGTACGAAACCTATCCAACTGCAGAGAGGTGTAAGACAAGGTGACGTTATTTCCCCGAAACTCTTCACCGCTGCATTGGAAGACGTTTTCAAGCTAATGGACTGGAAAGGATACGGTATTAACATCAATGGCGAGTACATCACTTCTTGTACACCTTCGATTTGCCGACGATATAGTCCTTATGGCAGAATCGCTGGAGGACTTAAGCACTATGCTCAATGACCTCAATAGTGCCTCCCAACGGATAGGTCTTAAGATGAACATGGACAAAACAAAGATCATGTTTAATGTCCATGTCACACCTATGCCGGTAGTTGTTGGGAGCACTAAGCTCGAAGTTGTTGACGAGTACGTTTACCTGGGACAAATAGTCCGATTAGGTAAGTCCAACTTCGACCGAGAGGTCAATCGACGGATTCAACTCGGCTGGGCAGCGTTCGGGAAATTACAACGCATCTTCTTGTCAGGTATGCCTCAAAACCTGAAAACTAAGTTGTACAACCAGTGCGTGTTGCCAGTGGTGACATGTGGAACTGAGACGTGGTCCTTCACTGCTGGCCGTATGAGGACGCTCAAAGTCTATTGATAGTCTGATTGTCTAGTGATAAACTTAGAAATGAGAATATCCGCAGTAGAACCAGAGTGACCGACATAGCCCAACGGATTAGTAAGCTGAAGTGGCAATGGGCCGGCCATATAGCTCGAAGAACCGACAACCGTTGGGGAAAAAAGGTTCCCGAGTGGCAAGGAAGTGTAGGGCGACCCCCCACTAGATGGAGTGACGACCTGGTAAGACATGCAGGAAGTCGATGGATGCAGGTGGCTCAGGACCGTGCTTTGTGGCATACCTTGGGGGAGGCCTATGTTCAGCAGTGGACTTGTAAAGGGCTGTAATGATGATGATGATGATGATATATAAAGAAAAAATAAACTTCTACACAAATAAATATATGTAGTTTTATTGCGGTTTAAATTTTATTCATGCTAAATATCATTACATAATGTTTTAAGTAAAATTCAGACTGAAAACATTGTGTGTATAATGAAATAAAATAAATAAAAGTAGACCTCTGTATATCCAACTCATGTTATTATTCGTAGTTGTATGTATATTCAATATATTTTTAGTTCGGACACGGAACTGTAGTAGGCGCTGGAGTCGCATTACTTAGGCCTTATCTGGACTTTAGAAATAAAATGAGTGGACTGTATTAACAATAGGTTTAATGCCGTAAAACCTCTAAACAAACATATTATAAATTGAAAAATAAAGTGCCCGTATGCTACCGCGTCTCGCAGCTGAGTGAGGTACAGAAGCGCTCGCGCTTCCGCGAGGTCAGCGATCGGTCCGCGCTCCCACGCGTCCATCATTTTGGCCGAGGCGCGTTGACGTGCCCCGACATATTCCCCGGGTTGAAGAGACGTCTTCAATCTTCAATTGGTAGAGGGCAGATGCAGTTGACAGCACAACGAATGATACCTCGCTTCGTCTTCAACTCAGCCACTCGCGTGACTCCGTCTATGCCGGGATAGGTCGTCATGGCCCGGCCCAGGGACCAGAGCAGCGGTGGTGTTGTTTTGTCCTTGATAAGAACTAAAGACCC
This sequence comes from Parnassius apollo, assembly GCA_907164705.1. Taxonomy (NCBI): domain Eukaryota; kingdom Metazoa; phylum Arthropoda; class Insecta; order Lepidoptera; family Papilionidae; genus Parnassius; species Parnassius apollo. The sequence continues at coordinate 980,550 of CAJQZP010001208.1, read as the reverse complement.
CGGCTTCACTTCACCTCTGGAATGAAACCACTTGGATTTTGCCTGCAGCAGAGAGATGTATTCATTATGAAAGCGGCTCCAGAAATGCTGTCTGATGTACTGTGTTCTCCTCCAGCGATCCAGTCGCGTGATGTTGGCATCAGTCACCTGGGAATGTGGTACAGATAAGAGTGGTCGTCCAATCAGGAAATGAGCGGGAGTAAGTGCCGAAAAATCGTTAGGGTGACAAATCAACATCGAGCTATGCTGCGCTGTACTGCGCTGTGCTATGTTTGGTCATCTCGCTCGTCTAATATTTTAATGAGGATACAAACAAACCATGCTATGCTGCGCTGTGTGAGGCTACGCTCTGTTTAAAAACGCAGCAGTCTCGAGCGAGGCGCGCTACTCGCCGTGCTGAGTGTGCCGAACTGTGCTATGTTTTTTATGGAGCTCTGCCTTGCTGCGCTGTGTCGAGTTGTGCTAGGTTTTTCAAACATGGAGCACGATACGTGCCCCTCCATCGCCCTCAGACGTCTTTTTCACTCTCGTACTCCCATCTCGCTCGCACTAGTGTATGCGCGCACAAACAAACAAGAACGAACGAGTTTCATTCGCTCATTCAAACAGGTCAGTGTTGTGTCGAAATTTATTCATTGAGGGCAGTGGTCTGATTAAAAAATGGAGATTTTTATGGAAGAAGTTCGGAAACACGAATGTTTGTGGAATCCAACATCCCCATATTATAAAGATTCAGAAAAAAGAGAAGCCTCCTGGCGCGCCATTATACAAACAACAAAGATGGAAAACAGTAAGTACTTACTTAATAAGTGTGTGTGTGTGTGCGTGTGTATTTATGTGTGCTTATCGTTGGTGTATTGGTACAATTTTGTATGTATATACTCACATTTATAATCCCGGATATGTTAGCTACTAACCAGAGACTCAACTCAAGGTCGTGATCATGAACGAGGTAAACAGAAGCATTTGAGTGATATAGGTGTACCAATGAATGAGGAACCTCGGAGTGGTTTGTAATTAATTTACTAGTGTTGCAATAAAATCATTAATTAAATAAAGTTATTTTTGTATAAAAGATTTCCATATGTACTCATTAAATAATTTTTTTATTAAATTTTCAGTTTTATAACTTGTAAATTAATTAAAATGTGACCGCTCCGAGGTTCATCATTCATTGGTAAACCTATATTAGAATAATCGATTACAGCTCTCTTTTTACCAGTGGAATTAGCATAGGTTTCAAAGTAAAGTGAAGTGATCGCGTTGACTCGGCGTTCAGTACAGAAATTATTTATCTATTCACTGAACGTCGAGTTAACGCGATCACTTCACTTTACTTTGAAATCATACTGCAACTGTTTCAATACATTAAATTTGAAACAGTTGTAGTGTGATTTCTGACTACCCCCTAATGGGATTGCAGTCGTGAGTCTATGTATGTAGATACAACATTGTAAACAAATAGATACAATCTCATTTTTTAAAAAAACGAAATAAAAGAACATTTTTACGTGCTTATTAAACTTGTCTTTATTTAATTTTCATTTATATGGGCACTTGTATTTTGCCAAGGTACGCTACCACTGCCGTTAAAATAATTGGAAAATTCTTCTCTTATCTGATAGGCTATAATAGAAGGGCTTCCTCGTCGCAAAGGACGCAACACACTGTTAATACTGTTTTCAGTCCGAATTTCGTTATCTTCACTCAAATAGTTATGCAGAACACAGGCCGCTTTAATAACTTTGTCAACTGTGTGGATATTACAACCAAATGCAGTATGAAATACTCGCCATCGTGCTGCTAGTATTCCAAACGCTTGTTCAACAACTCGCCGTGCTCTGCTTAGACGATAGTTATATATTCTTTTCTGATTATTTAGTTGCGATTGAGGGTATGGTCTCATTAAATTTGGAAGCAGTGGAAATGCTTCGTCACCAACAAATATGAAAGGCATTTCCATACCACCTTCTTCTAAAGATTTGGATTCTGGTAGAAATAATGAATTATCTTTTGGTTTCTTTCCAAATGCAGAGTTGCTAAATATTCCTGCATCACTGAAACGTCCCTTAGATCCAACGTCTATTGCAATGAATTTATATCTTGCATCGACAACAGCAAGTAGTACTAACGAAAACGATTTCTTATAGTTAAAATAGTCTGATCCTGAGTTGGGAGGTGATTTGATATAAACATGCTTCCCATCAATAGCGCCTACACAATTTGGAAAATTGCATTTCTGCCTGAAAAAGAGCTCATTTTCTAGCCACAATTCTGTAGTAATTTCCTTCATAAATATTGGCTGTAAACACTTCCATATTGCATTGGAAACTTTGGATACAATTTTTGAAACTGTAGGGCCCGCTATCTTAAAATTGTAACCAATTGTAGTAAATGAACTACCTGTAGCCATGTACCTGCGAATTAATAAATAATATTATAATAAGCAACTTCAATTCTTTCCTACTAACTATTCACTAAAAAGTAATGAAATAATTAATTATCTAAGTATGTCAAGAACTAGGACTTTGATTCTATTTAAAAAACTATGAATTAAATTGAAAGTTCTAGTTCTTGACATACTTAGATAATTAATTATTTCATTACTTTTTAGTGACTAGTTAGTGGGGAAGAATTGAAGTGGGTTTGTTATTTTTTTAATAAATTTATTTCATAATTTTTAGTGATAAGTTAATAATAAATTTTCATAATTATGTAGTGATGTATATATATTTATTATTTGTTTCAGCCAAAGTAGCGAAAAATTCTTGGAAAAAATTGCGAGACAACCATAGGGAAGCCTTAAAAAGACAGAAGGATGGAAAAGTGGTCAAGCTGCCAACAACACGCGTCTTTGGAAGTTCCAGAAAGTTATGGAATTCCTTGTTCCATACACGCAAAATAGGAACACAACTGGAAATTATTCCCAAGATAATTCACAGGTGTCTCAAGAAAGTAATCATACTCAAGTTTCGGAATTGGACGAGGACAACTTTGAAGTAGAAAACGAAAATGAAAACAGCCAATCTTCTAATATAACTGCTGCAAGTTCCGAAACCACATCACAAAATACAAGCACACCTATTACACGCAAACGTGTACATAGTGTTCAACATGAAATTTTAAATTTTGTTAAGATCCAGCAAACAGACCGAGAGAAAAGAAAAACAGAACGTGATTTGAGAAACCAAGTAATTGACAAAATGGATGACATGGATCATTTTTTTCTTAGTATTTGTGAAAGTACAAAAAAAATTACCCAAACCGGCACAGCTTCGTCTTAAGAGAAAGATTTTTAATTTAGTTACGGAAGAAGAAGAGTTAAACATTTACAATGATATGTATGCATCTGAGAGTTATAATAGTGCCTTAACTAGTACTCGAGGGTATACAACAGCTCAAGGTGTCCAACAAGGTGTCATACATTACACAATGTGTTTACATCTCCAAGTAGTGCCTCAAATCAAACTGTAGGAGGATATACAGCTGAACAAGATGCCAATGATCTTCCAGTCGGTGGGAACACCGTGTTCGGACCGTATGGAAGAGAGGAGGCCAATGCTACTTCGCTAATTGATTAATTTAAAAATTCTTAGCGGTACCATTTTAATTTCATTTTTGCTAAGTACTTGTTTTTTATATAATGTAACATTAGTAAAGTTAATGAACGTTTTTTACCATTGTTTTATTATATTGACAAGTCACGCACGCACTACGTACATACTAGAGTACTGCCGCATTGCATGTAAAGTTTTGAAAAGATATGTCTAAATAGGTTCACTATTTTACCATGTAAAATTTTTATGAATTATTATTCTACATACAAAATTAATTACTAATACATACACGAGGGAAAATGTAAAGAGAAAATTGCCTTATCTTGTGCATTCAAATAATTTACTTACCTCAAACAGATTGCTAATTTCTCTTCTGTGTTTGGCTTTCTTACAGTCAATTTTGTTTTTTATATATGGCCTTATTAACGAATGTAAATAATTAAAATGATTTTTAGTCATTCGCAAATATTCTAAAAAAATTCCGTCTTCAGTGGCAATATTCTTTAGAAAATTAAATTCTCCGTATTTTTCACGTATGGTGTGTGGTAACAAGCTACCGTGACTGGACTCTTTTAACGACAAAATAACACATAAAATATCCATATCCGCTTCTTCTTCACTTTCATCTTCATCGGATTCAACTATATCGTAATGTTTACGTTTTTTTTTGAAAATAAAGTCATTTTTGACGAGATAAACTACTACACGAGCTGCTGATTACTTTTATACTGAGGTAAGCAAAGCGCAGCACAGCTTGATGTTGATTGTTAAAAAAACGTAGCCTAAGAAACACAGCACAACACAGCGCAGTACAGCGCAGCATAGCTCGATGTTGATTTGTCACCCTTAGGCCTCTGCCTCGAATCTTGCGGGCAGCGGGACGGCAGCGGCGGCGGCGCGGGAGCGGCAGGATCTTATGCGTAAAATCAAATGGACCGACTCTCGAAAACAGCGGCTTGGCAGCGGCGCGGGGGGCGGGCAACGAGCGGTGTACTCCAGTCAAGCGGTGACCGCCTGCGCGTCCGCATTGCATTGTTGTGCAATTAATTTTTGTGACGTTTCGAAATGTCCTCGGACGTGCAAGAGGAAATTATTTCAGCAATTTTTGAGAGAACACCGATATGGAACAGCAAAGATGTGAACCATAAAAATAGAAGAGTAATTAACCAGTTTTGGGAAGAAATTAAGAACGAACTGAATATTGAATGTAAATATGAAAATGATTTATTATGTCAACAAAATGACTAGTAACTAATGCGATTATCTATAAAATATTCTTTGAATTTTTCACGTATATATTGTGCTTGGTAAGACGTTCGGGAGTTTGTTTGTGATCTTATTTGTATTATTTCTTGATTCATGTTGACATTAGTATAGGCAATATCATTATCACCGTCCTTATCTCGGATAATGTTATGCAACAAACAACTAGTTTTAATGAGTAATCTTGCGTGACATTTGTTTGTCTCTATGGGTGTTCTGAAAATATGCCATTTGGATCTTAAAATTCCGAAAGCACACTCAATAGTCTTCCTAGCCCGCGATAACCGCTGATTAAATAATTCATTTTGTGCATTAAGTACGCTTTGAGGATAAGGTCGCATCAAATAGGTTTTGAGTGGATATCCTTCATCTCCAATTAAAACCATTGGTAGTATAATATCTGATCCGGGTAGATATTGTGGACGGGGTATATTGAAGTTATTACTTTGAAGTAAATGGTTCAAATTAGAGTAATGGAATGTCCCTGCATCGCTTTGTTTTCCTCTTCCTCCAACTTCTATACAAATGAATCTTTTGTCAGCATCCGCGACGGCTTGTAAGTGCATCGAAAAGTAATGTTTATAATTATAATGAGATGATCCAGCAAAGTTAGGATTTTTTATTCGACAATGTTTGCCATCTATAGCTCCGACGCAATTAGGAAATTGACATTTTTCATAGTAATTTTCAGATATTCTTTTCAATAATACTTCTGTCGGTTTTGGCATATGTAAATCCACTAAATTTTTCCATATAGCTCTACAAGTGCTATAAACTATGTTGGTCACCGTTGTTTTTCCCATTCTGAATGATAACGACAGTCTTTTGAAAGACTGCCCACTCGCCAAAAACCTGAAAATTAAAGCATAGGTATGTTAAAGTTATCTATGTAATATACAGTCTGTTCATTCTTTTGTTTCAGTGACCGTTTTAAAGAAAAAATGGAAAAATATAAAAGATCACTATAGAAAGGAATTAAAAAAATATCCTGCTCCTCGATCAGGAGATGCCGGATATGTTAATCAATCCTCGAATTGGCAATACTTTTCTCAATTGAGTTTTTTGCGAGATGAAATTCTACCAAATGTTACTGAGGGTAATTTAAGCAGCACTGAAACAAGTAATCAGATAAGTAAAGATTCTATTGCGATAGAAGACATCTCTGTAGAAAATTCTCAAGAAAATACAACCGGTCGTGATGAAGAAGCTTCTATTCATCCACAACAAGCTTCTACATCCTCACAAGGAGCTTCTATATCTTCACAAGAATCTACATCATCGCAAGAAGCTTCTACACCTTCAAGAGAAGCTTCTACTTCACAACGGTCAAGGAAAAAGAAAACAGCGAATGACATAAGGACTGAATTTTTAGAATTGGAAAAGAAAAGGATAAGACTGTTGGAAAATGATTTATCAAATCAAAGTAGAAACGAGACTTCTAGACATGAAAATAAGTCAGACGACTACTACTTTTTTATGAGTTTGCTTCCACAAATGGAAAAATTCACGCCAGTACAAAAGTATAGAGTGAGACAAAAAATTAATCAAGCTCTTCTAGACGAGATAAGTGTAAATGAAGAAATGTACCCTTCTAATGAATAATATATATGTGTGGGTATAATACTCAACACTAGGTATATCAACCTTATAATAAAAATACTCTCAAATAATAACAAAACTGTGATTGTAGAAATAACTAATCATCGTACAAATGAAAACTGTGATTTTAGAGATAAATGACTGTTACTGCGATTTTAGTTATAAGGTTATAAAGTTATAATCATCAATATTTGAAAGTGTTTCAAAAACAAACTGTTTTGTTACTTATTTCACACGTAACGTACCTATTTTATATTAAAAAACGTATTCGTCATAAATAAATGATTAAAGCTGATTAGTTTTTAGTAGGTATTTCATTAAAATGATTGCATCTGCTGTCAAATTATTTACTAAATTAGTGCACCACAATTTTTTTTGACACTATCAATAAATACAATTGCAAATTACAATTTCGTTGCTTTACTTACCCTAGCGTCAAGTATAATTTTTCTGCTGGAGATATACCTCTATATCGTTTTGGATTAATTACAGACTCTAAATCGCCCTTGATAGCTTCAAGAATATAGTCAAAAGTTTCTACGCTCATTCTGGTGTAGTCGTAGAATTTGTCGGGACAGTGTCTCTGTTCTTCGTAATTTCGATAAAACTCGCCTTTTCTTTTCCTTGCCATATAGTAGGGATTCACTTCTTCTTTTGCCCACAGTAAATCGAGCGTTAGAAATAAATTTGAATCAAAAAAGATGTTGTCGCCGTTGTTCAGACATTTCGTTCGCAAATAAAAACAAATATCTCGACAACACAACCATGAACACACAACTACGCCGCTATAGTGTCGCGCGACCTGCCCGCTAGTTTCGTGAACGGGTCTGCGTTGCCCGCCTCGCTCCCGCGCCGCCGTCGCCGTCGCTCCGCTGCCCGCAAGATTCGAGGCAGAGGCCTTAGGGTCTGAAGAGAGAGGAGTAAGAGGGCGCGAATTCAAGACCGCCTCTATGTGCGTAAGACAAGTAGCCATCTCCTCAAAGGTAAAATGGATAAGCTTTAAGTCTTATTAAATGATGCTTGCAAGATTTAACAGCAGCCTCAGCTAGTGAATTAAAATGTGGGCTGTAAGCAGGCGTGAAAATAAATTCGATACCCTGTTGTGCTATTTCAGCTGCAACACTCGATGAGTGCAAGAACCTATGCATTTCATTTGATGTGCCTACGAAATTTGTCTCGTTATCGGACGTAATGCTTTGATGCTTGCCTCGGCGCGCCACGAAACGATTTAGAGCGGCCATGTAAGCCTCAGAGGTGAGGTCAGTGACGAGCTCCAAATGTACGACTTTCACTGCAGAGCAAACAAAAATGCACATATAAGATTTTGTAAGTTTGCAGCCGCGACCTCTGCGATCGGCCACCAATACTGGCCCAGCGTAGTCAACATAACAATTTAAAAATGGAAATTCAGGATGAGTTCTTGACTGAGGTAGTTGACCTATTATAGGCTGAACGCTTTGAGCCTTATGTCTAAAACACTTAAGACATTTATTCATGACATTTCTGGAAAGGTTTCTACCACCTATAGGCCAATAAGTCTGCCTTATATTTGACAATAGTAATTGAGGACCGGCATGTAGTAGCTCTAAATGTTTCATTTGAATTATAAGCTTAGTAAGTATGTGCTTACTACATATTATTATGGGATGTTTTACACTGAAATCGTAGGGGGAGTTATCGAGCCTCCCGCCCACGAGGATAAGGTTATGTTCGTCAATGAACAGAGTTAAATAAAGCAATCTACTATTGCGTGGCAATTTTTGTTTAGATTTTAAAAGACGAAATTCTTCAGAAAACATTTCTAGCTGTGAATAATGTATTATTACATTATACGAATCTTGGAGTTCTGTTACGGAAAGATCGCCACACAATTTATCTTTATTTTTAGATTATATATAAATCTTTGTACATATGCAAACACCCTTTGAATTTTTGGAAAACTAGAATATTTTTCTAATAAGCGATGAATGATAGATGATATATAGATAGATGATGATGATATGGTTGAATGTGAATGATTACTAACAACATGATGGTCGCTATCACTACATGTGAAATGAGTCACTACATCCGGCAAATCATGTTTCTCTGTGTTTGGCATTTTAGGCCACTCATTTTCATTACGCAACAGAAAAGAGGGTCCGGACCACCACAGAGGTGTGTCCTTGATAACGTCAGCGTTAAGACCATGGGAAACAAGATCCGCCGGCTTGTCCTTCGATGGTACGTAGCTCCAGGTATGATCACAAGTGCTCTCCTGTATCTCATTGACTCTATTTCTCACAAAAGGTTTTAATTAGTTGGCTGGAGTAGAGAGCCAACCCAAGACTATGGTTGAGTCACACCAGAATCTACATCGGCGAATGGGTAAAGTTAGCGTTTCCTAAACTTTAGTACACAGCCTGGCACCTAACAAAGCTCCACACAGTTCAAGCCTTGGCTTGATGGGCGCTATACGATTTTTAGAAATGAGAAGTTTTACGCCAATAGATTTACTGTTACTGCATGACCGAATGTACACACAAGCGCTATAAGCTTTTTCGGACGCATCGGTGAAGACGTGTACTTCATGCGTACTAGAGTCTTCACGCAAAACCCATGTAGTGTGGGTAGTGTATGCTCATGTAGCTATATATATATGACAGCCTAATAAATATTCGGTCAGTAATAAACCTACATTCAAGACCAGTAGACGTACTATTTATTCCCCGAACCTCAAGACATTACATAGCGACCCTGCCAGTCGGTGCGCGCGCGACTCCGCTCGCCGCATGCACCGGCTGGTCACCGATAGTAAAATTATAATATATTTATTAAGAAATTGTTAATTAAAAATTATGACACATTCCCGGATTGAGGAAATTAATCGAAGTCGTGTAGAGCCAGCCATCAAAAAGTTATATCATTTTGAATAAATATTTATAAAATAAAATTAAAACATTATAAGTATAAAATCAAAAGGCAAAGAGGCATCAAAAAGGATAAAAGAAGATGAGAGAAATAACTTTTTCACTCCGGTTAGGAAGAATATTGGTTGAGAAGATCTAAATTGAAATACGCAATGGTGTTCACATAGGAAATTTTACATTATCAAGATATATACACAATTTTCGAAAACTCGTAACAACCAAGCAAAACAAAAAGGAGATATTAATCAAAACATAAAATTATCAAGAATTTAATTGAGTGGCCAGTTTTTAGGGGGGCTGAATTTTTTGTGTATTCCATCTACAAGGAAACGGGAAGTATGTTATATTCAAGAAACATAAAAAAAATTTAATAGAGACTATAATGTGAAAACTATGCTTGATGTATCTGCAAAACAATTACTGTATAAAATGCAAATAATATTATTATATTTTTAAGGTAAGTGATTTTAAATATGTATCTCTTTTAAAATTCTAATTTCATAAAATTAAAAATATAATAACATTAGTCACCACTCATATTTAGATTGTTTTTTTTTACCGAACACTCTCAATAGAAAGCAATTGCCTATATATTATCCTAATTATTTTAGCGTGCTTATTTTAATTATCTATTTTGTTCTAAAATATTTAACATAATTAATGAAAAAAAAGGAACTTTATTATATTGCTATCAGATAAACGACAACTCAATGAATAAATTTTGTAAAAGATAAATTGATCGGTGAATAATATTAATTTAAAACGCAGCTTAACTTAATAACGCAAACTGATATATTTTATTAATAATAAAAATTGCAATATTTTATATAGATATTATTTAAGAATTCATCGAAATGTAATATCATGTTTTCTTTGTATTAACATTGCGCATCAAATTCTAAACAATACTGACGTGATCTTTTGCATTTTGATGCATTAATATACGCTACTGTTGTCTCCTGACTTGCCTTCAAAATATTGACTTTATACTTTTTCATTTACTTTATCTGCGATTAAAATCCAGTATTCAATTGATAAAAAAAAAACTTGATAAAATAAACTATTATTTTGTAATACAAAACTGTATAGTAGTTCGATACTTTTTTTTGAGATAATATTATGATTATTGAATTTAGGTAATGGCTCTAAACTCTAATGACTTACGAACTATTGAAGCTAAGACTAATGTTAAACAACTTATATAACAGAAAAAAAATGCGAAATAGGATTAATGATGTCAAAACATAAAGTTTATGTAGTATGGAAAAACAATTGTTTGTGCCTTAAAAGTATAATCTATTTGCACAAAAGAGTAAAAGAAAGAATAGAATAAAAAAAAAGTCTTAAGTCAAAGTATAGAAAGGAAACTGTATGAGAATTGTAGTATTGATAGATGTGATGACACTAAGGTTGTGTTCAAATATATTGGGATGGTGTATATATTTGAAAAGAACAGTAAAGTATTAACTTAACTACGAGTATTTGTAATCGGCTAGATCAACCGATGAACAACTATGGTTGTGTTAATTTCTTTTTCTCTTGAAGAATGTTGAGGTTTTGGTATGGATGTGTGAAAGTTGAAGACAGACTACGGCAAAGAAATGTATATAATAAGTATGGATTTTAAATGTTGTAATATATGTTGTATATGTAGAATAATTTATGTGATGTTTAGATAAATTATTAGAAACTATGCAATTTTAATATCAAAATTTTGCTAGTTATTGGAATGAAAGAATTAGGCTATCGGATATTATCTTAGCCAATGTATAGGGCCCAAACTCTGGTTATATTAATAAACCAATATGCTTAGTTGAAAGAAGATGGAATGAGATTGAATGAATATAAAAGTATCCGATACAGACAAAGATTTACGAAGATAATAAAAAAGATGACCATGAGAAATAAATGATGGAGAGATACGGGAACGTTCATCACTGGTATAGCATAGCGTCCTCGAGCAGGGTATGTTTCCGTGATTGGACGATGAAATCGGAGTAACGGGTACTAGGGAACAACGCCTTCAGTACAAGTGATGTAACTGAGTTTACTCATATTATTGCTGTTAGGGACCAGAGAAGTCTTAAATTTGTTACCCTTATTAATGGTACATTGAGGTCACATCCTTCGTTGGATCATGGTGCGAACTTAGTTTTCCTCTGTGACAATTGTTGAAGTCCTTTTAAAGTGACTTAAAAAACATAGACCTCAAGGTTGTGCGCACAACCCAAGGTAAATTTTACCTTGATATAGAAAAAAAAAGTTTATGTACCAATAAAATGAAAGGAATGTTACGAAAATGTAATATAATACCCAAATAAATGGGGGGCCCATATTTATAAAGTACCCGCATGATAAAAATCACGAAATAAAATATAAATGAAATCAATTAATACTCCGATTCCCGGTATCCAATAAATACATAAACATATAAGTGAATAGAGAAAAAGAGAGCTAGCTAAAGGTCAAAAATATTAGGAAGAAAAAAAGAAAGTACGTACAAGAATTATGGAAAAAGGGCTTATTAATCGACAAAAATACAGGGATATAAGGGATACAGATTATATGGGGGTTTCCGAGCAAATCAAAAGGTATGATAAATGTATGATAATCTAAAGGTGAGATAGGTAGTTATTTTGCATTTCTGTATTAGGACTATTAATGCTACCCAAAATACGACTAACGAGTTACACATGTAATAACTATAGGGATCGATTTAAACAACTACGCGAAAATGTGTTGTGTGTGTATGTATTGTGTGCGTAATTGTCTAACCACATTTGTATATGAATTTACGAGATATTTTTTTCATATTTTAGGCACATTGACTCATATTTACTACAAATCTTGTAGAATTTTTTTCATATGTTTTTTATGTAAAATTTGTACATTTTAAACTATATTTGGTTTATATTTTGCTCATAAAGTAAAGTCCAGAGTCTATCGATACACTATTATTATAAATTTATTAATGTAATAGTATTCTTTTTACGTTTTTTCTTTAGAAAAGACAACGGAATCAAAATTATGTTTGAAATGAAATTGCCTTTTTCAATGTTAATAAATATTTCGTAAAACAAACTTGAGCTGTGTACCTAGTAGTGTTTTCTTTTTTTATATAAATTCCATGTCATGAAAAAATGAGTTTTCAAAATTGTAAATAACTTAATGATTTTTTGTTAATGTACCTATGTAAAAGTATAATACTTTTACAAAATGAATTTAAAATTGAATGTAACAATCTATATTTAAAGGTAAACTTACCATTGGGAAAGTTAAATTCATTTTATTTACGATATCATTTGAATGTATGGTTAGAAGTAGGTACCATTATACAACGTAATCGAAAAAACGTTCTCATGAACGTACTTAGAAATTAAAACATAGGTGTCACAAACCGCTTACGTGGCTGAGATTGTAAGTAGTATTTGATCCCCGTTGTTATGTAATGATTATGATTATGTTGCACTAGAACCGCCGTGAGACAAAACGTGTAATATTAAACGACTATAATTTTTGGCCAACTAACGGTCTATATGTAATGCAAAGAAAAGATTCTTTTGACCAGAGTTAGATACTACATACATAATTAGTAACATCCTACTAATTATGCAAATCGATGTGACAAGTGTTGCGACATAAACAATTAATAAAAATATATGTGCCAATGGTTATAACCGATTTATAGGATATTCCACTTTTCATAGAGTTTATTTAGATTTAGTAGGGCCCTAATGTAAGAACAGTTTTAATAATGTTTATATACTCACACTACATTGTGATTTAAATAAGTATGCTGAAGCTTAGGCTTTTTACCTTTAAGGTTTATTAAGGTTTAAATTTAAAAAATATAGTTTAAATTTAAGAAAATAATATTGTAAACAGCCTTATATACGCCTTATAATATTTTTAATAACTATTTTGTTTTAAAAACTGTACTGTGTATAAACTGTTAGATACTACATACATAATTAGTAACATCCTACTAATTATGCAAATCGATGTGACAAGTGTTGCGACATAAACAATTAATAAAAATATATGTGAATTAAAATGTGGGCTGTAAGCAGGCGTGAAAATAAATTCAATACCCTGTTGTGCTATTTCAGCTGCAACACTCGATGAGTGCAAGAACCTATGTATTTCATTTGATGTGCCCACGAAATTTGTCTCGTTATCGGACGTAATGCTTTGATGCTTGCCTCGACGCGCCACGAAACGATTTAGAGCGGCCATGTAACTAAGGCTGCGTTTCCATGCAATGAGGCGCGCAAATAGTGGAACTTGTTTATTTCATTGATACTAGAGTTATCGTGAATCAATGACGTAAATGTATCTCGAAATTCGAGCCAGCATTGGTAGTTCCCATCAAAATGAGGTAAATCAATTTTAGGCAAACGAACAAAACTATTCTTATTAGAACAGTGTGCACCTGAGTCAGCGTTTCTGAAGCCCGCCTCCGACCCAGTACCGTTAGACGAAGCACCGAGCAGGCTACGCGTAATGGCCACCAGATTGAAGGACTGACGGTCAAAGTTCTCACGCTCAACTAACTCAGACACCGCATCATCGGCAAGCACTTCTATGTTTGTCTGTAATTCGTCAAATTCGGAATATAAGGTTTCGAATTTATTAAAACGCTCCGCTAAGTCTAGACGTTGCAACTCAGAAATATCAGAACTACTTTTAATTAAATTTAAATAATTGTTGTAAATTGTAAGCTATGATTTTATCGAACTACGCTTCTTCAATAAAGTTTTTAAACTATCTGCCATTTTATTTTTATATGAACACAGCAAAAGAAAAGAAAACGTTGATTACTTTAGGACAAAAAAAGACTACAGCTACTACTATTATGCGAGAACAAAAGGGACTGTTGCACGCAGGTAAAAATATGAATCAGCGCAAGGTCAGCAAATCGACACTTGAGCGCTTGATATTTGTAACGGAATAAACATTTAAATTTAAACAAGCGAGCGTTGCAATGACAAAGCAATTTTTAAAGTACTGAAGTTAATTAGGTACCTACTTATTAAAAGTAAGTGTACTTAGCCCATGAAAAAATGAATATAAAAAAGATTTTTTCGGCATGAAAAGAAAGCGGGAAAATAACTAATTGGAACGAACTAACTCAAATACAGTTTTATACTCCCAGGATGACATCAGCATCTTCAATGATTACGCAGGCTGCTACGGGAACGATTTCCTTCTTCAATATACGTGGCCGCGGATTCAAATTGTGCTCGGCGACCGTTGACCTTGTCGACGTTAATTACGGCAAAAACTGGTAAATGTTTTGCGCGATCGAAGGACCATATGTTTAGGCCTTATCGGGACTTTAGAAATAAAGTGAGTGGACTGTATTAACAATAGGTTTAATGCCGTAAAACCTCTAAACAAACATATTATAAATTGAAAAATAAAGTGCCCGTCTGCTACCGCGTCTCGCAGCTGAGTGAGGTACAGAAGCGCTCGCGCTGCCGCGAGATCAGCGACCGGTCCGCGCTCCCACGCGTCTATCATTTTGGTCGAGGCGCGATGACGTGCGCCGACAGCCAACTTTATTTCGGATTATTCAAAGTACTTAGCGATCGTGACATATACCAACTATTTACCTGCTGTGTTCAAACTAATTGTTGAGATCAACAATCGCAATTTCCAACAAAACAAAACAACACGCAAACGAATTCGTCTTGTGACTTAACAGGGGCCTAGCTGTCAGTTTCCACTTAACTGTCATAAAAATCTATAAAACGATATCGATTTTTATTCGATTAATAATATCATAAAAAAGAAATAATCTTTGACGCGCTTTTAGTGGTGCCCCGTCAAAACAGCCCCGACAAAACAGCCCCCGCCAAAACAGCCCCGACAAAATAGCCCACCGACAAAACAGCCACCGTCAAAACAGCCCCCGACAAAACAGCCCAAGTCAAAATAAATACCATACATATCTATAGAATTTATAACTATACTTATACCGTGTATCTACTTCAGTTGGCTATATATGGAAAACTTTTCTATTGTGAGTTTTAGCAAGAAATTATTGAAAAAATTGTAAGTGGTGTAAAACGAATGTTAATACTTTACGTGACTTTTTTGGTTCATTTTATGTATTTTTTGTTTTCAACAAAACTATTGCATCGTCTACACACGAAATAAAAACAAAAATAAATGTAGGTATAAAATTATATTGTAATGTATATTTACAAACAAAATTCTACAAACTATATTCGTCAAAGGTTAATTACAAAGGTTACAATTATTATTAATTATTATAAAATAAAAATAAATGAAGTTATATAATATATCAATTTATAATGTCAGATTGTTGGAAATTCCACGGAGATACGGTAAAAGGTTGTCGTTGTTATAATTTCCCATAAGAGTTTCCAATCGACGATTAAGTTGCACATACTTCTTTTTGGAAGTTTCGGGATTTCTGAAGTCGGCTCGAAAACGTTCCAACTCTATTTCTACCCGGTCTTGTTCCTTCCTGAAGTGGTCTATTAATTTGAAAATACATGGATAGTAACAGTCAACGGTGTGTTTTCCAACACACCGTTGACTGTCACCATCCATGTATTTTGCTTCCATGCTTTCCAGCATGATGCCATCCTTCTACAGAGTTGTTTGTACGCGGAAGGCCCTGGTGCACTCTATCATGAACATTCCAAACATGAATAGGAAATTTTGGATCTGCTCTCCGATTTCTTCTTTGCCGTCCTATATAAGTATCTTCCCAGTAATCGATGACTGCATCAATTTCTCGTGGACAGCTTTCGGTTAACTCCTCAAAAGCAGTGATTACGTCGCCCTCTTGGACAAAAGATAACGCTAGTAACATTTTAAAATGCATTCTCACATTTTCGTCATTGCGATATTCTTCTACAAGATGTAGCTCTTGGATTTTCCTCCATAAACACTGCCCTAAGTGGAATAAACAACCCATCACCTGAACACCATGAAATACCTGGCAAACTACATTTTGGATCGCTTTCTCGAAGTCGGATAAGCAGCTTATTGGATTTAAAGTGGGTTTCAACTCCATCAATTTTTGAAACACACGAACATATGTTTCTTCTCGTTTATCCTGTAGAAGCACGTAAATCAACGGAATAGAACGGTTATCTACCAATGCATGAATGGTAAATACTTGTAAAAATAATTGTGGGGCTACTTTAAAGGTTCCATCTACGTGCCAGTGCCGGTGCTCCTCTAAAACTTCCAAATTTTCTTTAGTACCAAACATGAAGATGCGATGAGGATCATTCTGTCCAGAATCCCATAACAAGAAATTTAGATTTCTTGAAGTGACTTGTAGTGCAACAGGAATATTAATATCGGCAACAGAGCTTGGGTTTGGGCACGACACTTCACGCCTTTGCCGAATACGCTCAACAGTTCTCTGAGATGCATTGTACGATGGCAAATGGACTGATGCTTCCAAATTTATCCCTCTTGTCGAGCCTTGAATCAACTGCCTTGGTTTCTCAAGGGTGTCTGCTGCTCGCCTTTTCATATTAGACACAGATTTTTTTTGCTTCATTTTTAGCTGGATCTGGAGCGTGACTGTGTCGAGTCACATTTACCACGACATTTTCCAATGACACTTTGACACGTCCTCGGCGCGCATCTCCATGATACACTGCCATCGGTATTAGTTCTCGCCTTACGATACCGGTACCCATCGCTCAACAGTAAATCTTTGCCTTTCTGCGATTGAATAAGTTCCATGATCTTCACCAGACAAAATTCTACAAGACTATAGTTATTTTGTGTGTCCCGATGTTCTTATATATTACTTTATCCCCCCTGCTTGGAACCTACTCATAATAGGTATAGTCCGTTCATCGGTTTAAGAAACTAACTTTTCTTTTACGGGGGGATTATCCCCTTACCTGGTGCTGCAATTATAGAATAATTAAAAATAAGTAATTTATTAACACTTCCCATGTATTTCTAAATGACCCATACTCGTTCAATAGCAATAAGAGGATTATCGCCGCAAGAGGTACAATAGGTATTGTAAACACATTACAAATTACTTTCTTAAAGCGATGAACGGACTATAAGTTATTATAACATTTATTCAAATCTGCTAATCAGCCGAAACGTAAATCCCCCCTTCTTGGAACCTACTCATAATAGGTATAGTCCGTTCATCGATTACAACGATCATATTTAGTAAATTACTTACTTAGTTTTATAATTATTTATTTATTAATATACTTTTATGTTTTGTCTGTTTGTTGTTTGTCTGTTTTGTCGGGGGCTGTTTTGACGGGGGCTGTTTTGTCGGTGAGCAGCTTTGTCGGGGCTGTTTTGTCGGGGCTATTCTGTCCGGGGCTGTTATGTCGGGGAACCGCTTTTAGTTATGCACGCTTTTTAAATTATATTTTCCTTTATTGATTGAAATTCTATATCAAATGTATTTTTAAGAACAGTTAACTTGTGCAGTATTGTTACACTCTTGAGAATTCATGGTAAATCAGCTAGAAATGAACTTCTTTAATTACCATAACATGATTCCATTTTAAATGTAATATTAAGAATAGATAAGAATAACAGTTAAATTGTGCAGTAGCGTTTTGTTATACTTTAAAGAATTCATGGTAAATCAGCTAATAATTCGCTTTTTTAATTAACATAACTATAGATGTGAAGGTTTTCAACGAATTCGACCGAGCCGATAACAACGGTTGTTTTTGTTTTCAACGGTTGACCAACCGCTTTTGATGGCTTGAAATGGATAAAAACCCATTTTTTCAACGGTTGAGCAACCGCTTTTGATGACTTGAAATGGATAAAAACCCATTTTTCAGGCTGGCAATAATAATGGTGGTATTTGACTCGATGTAAAATCTATGCTTGCTACTACAGAACCCTTCATGGGCCTGCGAATTCGACTCGCACTGGGCCACTTTTTTTTTTCAACTTTTAGTTTTATTTAATAAATAGTTGTTTTTTTCGTTTAAGCGGAGCTCCTTTACTTTAGATTTATTACTTATATCTATAACAATCAATCTGAGTAGGTAAAGTGTGTAAATACGATTCTTAATTGTAAAAATAGTAATTGGAATTGAACATCTTAGGTAGGTATTTAGTTTTATTTATTTAGAAAATATTAATCTCATAATTAGTTACAGCCTATATACGTCCCACTGCTGGGCTCAGGCCTCCCCTCATTTCTGAGAGGGTTTAGGGCAAGGAAGTGTCCGCCACGCTGCCCAAATGCGTGTTGACGAACTTCACATGTCTTCGAAATATTTTTCTTATTCCTCAGACATGCAGGTTTCCTCACGATGTTTTCCTTCACCGCCGAGCACGTGGTAAATCAGCACTTAAAATTGCAATTAACAATTTCATTGGTGCCGGCGGGGATCGAACCCGGGTTACTCTCGCGTTCTGTTATATTTACAGCGAGCGTTAACCACTGAGCTACCACGGCTCATAATCTCATAATTAATTATTATAATAATATAATTTTATCACACAACTAACCACTTTGAAAATTCTTTTATCATTAGCAATGTAATGGTAAAAGAATTTTCAAAATCGATCAAGTAATTTTCGAGAAGATCCAAAAAAAAAACATATTCATTGAAAGTAGCGCCCTCTATAATAAAATGCATCCTATATTAGACATCTATAATTATACATAACAATCTACTAGTGAAAGAATTTTCAAAAACGGTCAAGTACTTTACGAGTTTAGCGAAAAAAACATATTCGTTGATAATAGCGCCCTCTATAATAATACCCGCACATACAGTAACCATCCTTTTTCGTTTGTAGTCGGATAAACAACTGGTTGCCTACTGTTGCGTATCGGCTGCTTTGGATAAATATCCATTGTCGACGGTTGCTTTACACTTATATCATAACATCATAATAATTATCGAAAAATTGTATTAGCATTGTAATATCTAAATCAGCCTGGAATGCAATTAAAAGTGTAGGTGTCTCCGAAGATATTTACTTAATTAATCCGAAAATCCGAAAATATTTAATTTCTGATCATTTACCAACATATTTAGAATGTAAATTAGAGGTGGTCAGGTCTAAACGGACAGTTAGAAGTCATGACAGAAACCTGGTCTTATGGGGTGGAAGAACAAATGTAGAAACGCAATGTTACCAAAACCTTTGTAATAGCAAATTGCGGGACATTGACTTTCCTCATGAGTTTACAAACATAGAGTCGTATTAGATAATTTGTATGAACAGATTGTTAGTATATTATTTGAGGCGGCTAAGGAATCCAGAGTGACTTGTAAGGGGGGACCAAGGCGGGGTAAGCGTGGGTGGAACAGTTATGTAAAAGACGTTCACTATGAGGCCAAATGTAGTTTTAAGGCCTGGGTACTCAGTGTTCATCCCTTATATGGTCCTATTTATGATGAAATGAGTGAAAAGCGAAAAGTTTTTAAGAGTAAACTCAAATTTTGCCAAAAAAAATGCTGAGCAAATCAAAATAGATAGATTAGGTCAACAAAGAGAAAATAGAGATTTTAAAAATTTCTGGAAGTAGACCAGTAAGTTGGACACTAATCCTACTTGTAGTCTTGCTACGAGCGTGGGAAGAATTAGTGAACCCAGTGACATCGCTAATATGTTCATGGAACATTTTAAAGTACAATCTCCACTTGGGCCATCAACACGGGTGGGTAGTGCTGAGACCGCTTGTGAGGGAGAGGAACCTCTTGTGCATATTTTTGCTAAACGGATACGTAGTATCAGAAAAGGTATGAGCAGACGTAAGTCTCCAGAATGCAACAGGCTCAGCATTGAGCACCTGAAGCACGCTGGATTTCACCTGCCGCGAGTCCCGTCCATGTTCTACACAATGTGTATTAGTCACTCTTACTTACCTACAAATCCGATGAAGACAATAGTAGTTCCCATTGTGAAAAACAAGACGGGAGACATTTCTGACAAGGGTAACTATCGTCCTATTTCCCTAGCGACTATCATAGCAAAGGTGGTGGATGGTGTGCTTGATAAGATCTCAAGTGACCACATTCAACTGCATGACACACAGTTCGGGTTTAGACCAGGACTATCAACCGAAAGTGCTATTTTAAGTCCGAAGCACACTGTTCGATATTACGTAGATCGTGGTACGCCGGTATTAGCTTGTTTCCCTGATCTTTCCAGGGCATTTGATCTCGTCTCATGTGACGTGCTCTGGAGGAAGGTAGAGAACAGGGGTGTACAGTCAGAGATATGTGGTCTGCTCAAATATTGGTACAGTAGACAAATAAACCATGTGAAATGGGACGATACTCTTAGTGTACCGTATAGGTTGAAATGCGGGGTAAGGCAGGGGGGTCTAACGTCTCCCAGATTACTCAAGCTATATATAGATGATCTCATAGATGTGCTCAGCAGTAAGCATGTCGGATGCAGTGTTGGTGGGGTTAGTATTAACATCAGCTATGCCGATGACATGGTGCTGCTGGTACCGTCGGTGAAGGCAGCAAGAGAGTTACTGTAGGTGTGTGAAGCCTATGGTGAGTCGCATGGTTTGGCATATAATGTCAAAAAATGTGAGTACATTGTCTTTAGGGTCAGGAGCAAGCCTAGGACTGATGAACCTGACATGTACTTGAATGGGTCAAAAATTAAAAAAGTGACGTACTTCAAATATCTAGGTCATTTCCTTGCCGATGACCTGAAAGACAATGTAGATAATGAGAGGGAACGCAGGGCTCTAGTGGTCAGGAGTAACATGCTGGCCTGTAGATTTGCTCGATGTACGGACCTAGTTAAAATTACCTAGTATTATTTAAGGCATATTGCCAGAGTCTGTATACGAGCAATCTATGGGTCAATTACACTAAAAGGTCGCTGGATGCCCTGCGTGTTCAATACAATAACGCTTTCAGAATGTTGTTGGGACTGCCTCGCTACTGTAGTGCGTAGCAGATGTTTGCGCAAGCTCGCACGGACGGCTTTCATGCGATAGTAAGCAAGAAAACAGCTTCGCTGCTAAGAAGGGTGAGAGACAGTCACAACAGCATTTTAAAACAATAGCGGAGAACTATAATTCTCCAATTTTGAAAAAGTTTGTCCACATTTTAATGTTTACTAGTAGTTAGTTGGTACCAGTTCTGGCTCACTGAGTCAGAAGTGGTACAAGTACGACGTTTGTCGACTCACGATCCTAAAAAAAAAGGTTTTGGCATGCTCTGATCACGAATCTGCGGTCCGTTTTTCCGTAGGATGCACGGTTCCGGAGATGTGCAGATCAATTTAATCTTATCTAATTGATATCCGGTGAGGGCCTCCACCGTCATTAGCGCCCCATTGTTATTTATCTATTGTTCATTGAATACCGTCATTGTCTATTCGTGCGTCGGATTATCAGTGCTATTATATTATACTCCTTTGTTCCTAACTGCAACGGTAATCTGAATCATCAATAAAATACATTACCTAATTTTGTTACAATTTTTATTTACGAAATACAAAATCTTATTACTTATTATCTATGAAATAGGAGCGAAACATCTCATCCACTAAAATATCGTTGTACAATGTGTTCCCTGTAAATATACTCGTAAAACTATGCATTGAACATCCCTGAAACTTATATAGCAAATACATTAAGCAATATTCGCCACAAACTGAAGTCCACTCATTCTGAATCCTATCAACATTCCAGTTCCATCTTTTACAATTCCTTTTTAAAAAATCTAGATGATATCGTACAGGTGCTCGTCCGTATGAATCAAAATATTGACCGACGTCATTCGTATAGATATATAAAGCTACCCAATGTGACCCTGGTTTATCATCTGTATCCAAATTGCATATTATATACGTTGGCACGTGGGTGTACATGGGCAGTCTATTGGCAGCATAAACATTATTTTCTAGACAGGGTGAATCTTTTTCAGATGTTGTTGTACATCTAGTGTATCCATGATATTACTGCTATTAGTAGATTATTACAGTACAATCTACTCAATGACTAACATCATCATCATCATCATCATTACAGCCCTTCACAAGTCCACTGCTGAACATAGGCCTCCCCCAAGTAATGCCACACAGCACGGTCCTGAGCCACCTGCATCCATCGACTTCCTGCATATCTTACCAGGTCGTCACTCCATCTAGTGGGGGGTCGCCCTACACTACGCCTACCGGTACGAGGCTGCCACTCGAGAACCTTTCTTCCCCATCGGTTATCGGTTCTTCGAGCTATATGGCCGGCCCATTGCCACTTCAGCTTACTAATCCGTTGGGCTATGTCGGTCACTCTGGTTCTACTGCGGATATCCTCATTTCTGAGTCTAACACGCAGAGAAACTCCGAGCATAGCCCTCTCCATAGCTCGCTGAGCGACCTTGAGCGTCCTCATACGGCCAGCAGTGAAGGACCACGTCTCTGATCCGTAAGTCATCACTGGCAACACGCACTGGTTGTACACTTTAGTTTTCAGAGATTGAGGTATACCTGACGAGAAGATGTGTCGTAATTTCCCGAACGCTGCCCAGCCGAGTTGAATCCGTCGATTGACCTCTCGGTCGAAGTTGGACTTACCTAGTCGGACTATTTGTCCCAGGTAAACGTACTCGTCAACAACTTCGAGCATAGTGCTCCCCACAACTACCGGCATAGGTGTGACATGGACATTGAACATAATCTTTGTTTTGTCCATGTTCATCTTAAGACCTATCCGTTGGGAGACACCATTGAGGTCATTGAGCATAGTGCTAAGGTCCTCCAGCGATTCTGCCATAAGGACTATATCGTCGGCAAATCGAAGGTGAGTGATGTACTCGCCATTGATGTTAATACCGTATCCTTTCCAGTCCAGTAGCTTGAAAAAGTCTTCCAAAGCAGCGGTGAAGAGTTTCGGGGATATAACGTCACCCTGTCTTACACCTCTCTGCAGTTGGATAGGTTTCGAGCTCTGGTTCTGTACTCGGATAGCCATCGTAGCCCTACTGTACAAACACTTCAGCACTTCGATATACCGACAGTCAACTTGGCACCGCTGAAGGGACTGCAGCACCGCCCAAATTTCGACGGAATCAAAGGCTTTCTCATAGTCCACATACGCCAGGCAAAGTGGCAAATTGTACTCGTCAGTCTTCTGTACAATCTGCCGCAGGGTATGTATGTGGTCTATGGTACTGAAGCCTTTTCGGAAACCGGCTTGTTCGGGAGGCTGGAAGTCGTCGAGTCTGCTTGCGAGACGATTCGTAATGACTCTCGAAAACAGCACGTAGATGCGGCTCAGAAGGGAAATCGGTCTGTAGTTCTTCAAGAGAGCGTTGTCGCCTTTCTTAAAGAACAAGACCACCGCACTTCTGCTCCACGCCTCTGGAGTAGTGCCACCATGGAGGACGGAATTGAAGAGCTTCTGAAGGACTTCAAGTACCGGTGTTCCACCCGCTTTCAGAAGCTCCGCTGTAATTCCATCCTCGCCCGGGGCCTTGCCGTTTTTAAGGTGTTGGAGAGCCATTCTAATCTCGCTCAGACTGACGTCCGGGATATCATCGGAATAGTGTTACTCTATCAATACTATATTTGTGTTACTTCAACGCATCAAAGGCCATGGATGTAAGTGTTTATTCTATTGACAAACTTACTTTTCTTTCTGTTATTTTCTTACGTGTGTATGATTTAGTAGTGTACCGCATCTACGAATACTAGAGTAATAATAAGTTATAATAAGTTCTTTATTTCCAAGAGGTTGTACATCACGATATTTGCATAACATTATTTAATAAAGCTACATTAGTACATATACTTGAAAACAAAGCATCTGCAGCCGAACTAGGAGACCTGTGCATCAGCTGTCAGCGCCATATCCCCACCGTTAATTTATAGAAATATTAGGATGCAAGCAAAAGTTAAATAAGCAAATACTATCTAACAATTTGTACATTCCGCTAATATAACCTAAGTACAATGAAATTAATTGTATCACATATTATGTTTATATACTATGTTACCACTTATTACTAATACCAAGGTACAAACAAAATCATAATTTATACTACTAATGCCGTTCCTCTCTCATAAGATGTGTAATGTATGACTGTAAGAAGTAATTGTGTTATGAGTGTAATGTGTGTCAGCAGTTATGGGAGAGGAGCGTGTAAAATGTGTGTCGTGTGTGTGTGTGTGTGTGTGTGTGTGTGTGGGTGTGTGTGTGTGTGTTTGCGCACGTGCGTGTGTGTGTGTCTGGTTATTATGATTTTATACTGGTAGTATTACAGGTGACAGTTATATAAGAATTTATTTTTAAGTCTGAATACTAAGCAGGTTTTCAGTTTCATTATAAGTTAATTTTTGTAGGTAATTATGTACAGTTTTTTTACAATTTATTTTATTAAGGTGGTAAATGTCCAATGTTTTAATTTAGTTTATTATATAAGTGTGGCCCCAAAAATGCAAAGAATTTTCTTATAAAAGTTGTTTTAAAATTAGTTGTATCTACGGAAAATTTCCTGCGTTTATTTAAGTTCGATCGGCTGTATACTAATAAGCTATGTTGTTTCTGAATGATCGATAATATAAACAGATGTCTTACTGTAAGGACCTGACAGTTATCATAAAGTTGTGATGTAGGATAAAGAAAAGGTGTAAATTTTGCAACTTCGAGTATAGCACGTTGAGAGATTTTTATCTTTTGTAACACCGTTTTAGAGGCACCACCCCACGTTGATATGCATTATGTTATAATAGACTGACATAAAGCTAAGTAAACTCGTTTTAATATATCTGGATCCAAAACGTGTCTAATAGTTTTAATAATATATATTAATTTATGAATTCTTTTGCTAAATGTGTTAATATGTTGTTTAAAATTTAAATTACTATCTATTATAACCCCTAGATATTTAATATATTCATCAGACTCAAGTGAAAGGCAGGAACAGCTGTTATCCCTTGTTAAACAATCATATGAATGAATCACTAAGTTAAAATTTTCACTTTTGTTGCGAATAGGTTTTCTTAATGAATAAACTATATATTTTGTTTTCGTAATATTGATTGAAAGTTTATTACTGTAAAGCCAATTAGTAACTGCATTTATACCTATTTGTGCAGACGAGAATACATCTTTCCACGTATCCGCAGCAAATATCAAAACAGTGTCATCTGCATATGAAATTATATGTCCCTGAGAGAGATAATATTTTGTAAAATTATCAATATAAGTAAGAAATAAGGTTGGGCCGAGTATACTTCCTTATAGTACGCCGTGTGTTACTAGTAAATCATTGCCGGTAATATTATTTACACTAACGCATTGATATCTCTCAGAAAGATAACTTTTGAATAGTTTTAGTTGAGTGCCTCTGATACCGACATTTCCCAGTCTTTTTAATAGTATTTTTATTGACACGGTATCGAATGCTTTCGCCAAATCTAAGAAAACAGAAATACACTTTTTTCCACTGTCTAAATACGATGACAAAAAATTTGTAAGAGTATGAACGGCATGCTCTGTTGATTTGCCATGTCTAAAACCAAACTGCGTATTTGACAATAAATTATTTTTCTCCAGATATTTTGTAAGTCTATTATTTATAATTTTCTCTAAAATTTTGGATAAAGCGGGTAGTATAGAGATAGGTCTATAATTACTTAAACAGGTTTTTTCACCATCTTTAAAAATAGGTCGAATTACGGTCTTCTTAAGATATATAGGGAATACGCCATCATTTAAACATTGATTAAATATACAAGTTAAAGGAGGTATTAACAAATATTAAAAATTTTTAATAAATTTATTCGAAATTCCATCCCAACCAACTGAACAGTCGGTTTTCAAATTGTCAATTAATTGTTCTACTTCACTTTCATCCGTGTCCAATAAAGCAAATGAATTTAAGTAATAATTTGATTCTTCACCAATGTTAATATTAAAACTTTCACTGTTTTTATTTCCTACCTTAAAACTCTCTGCCAAACTTTTACCTACATTTACAAAATAATTATTAATAAGGTTAACAGATACTTGCGGCGCGGCTGCTAGATATATTTAACAGTTCTCTGTTATACCCTTTCTTTTTCATGTTACCTATAATATCAGTAAGTACTTTACATAGCTTCTTACGAGTATTATTATTTTTAGCCATATTCACTCGCTCTTTTTCATAATTTCTCTTTACTTTTTTTAACAATGCGTTACAGTGATTACGATATCGTCGGTATATAATTTGATCACTTTCACTATCTGGAAATCGTCGAGCTCTCTTATGTAGTTTATCACGGTGACGAATACATCCAAGAAGACCATTCGTAATCCAAGGTTTAATGATCTTTTTTATCTTGGCAACTTCACTAATTTAGTATTAACTTCAATTACTGTTTTTATTTTATTAACTAAGTGTTCAAGAGAAGTATTTGGATCTTTAACATTATATATAGGTAAAAAGTCAATGTTTTGCATATCCGAATTAAGTTTATCATGATCTATTTTTCTGATAGTAATTGTATAAAACTGTTGACGTTGTTTATTTTTCATACATAAAATTGCAGGTTTGTGATCAGTGATTGAAGTTTGAGGAACCATAGTAAGTGAAGGATTATTCGTTTTTAGCAGAACATAATCAATACACGAACCACTTGCGTCACCTGTTACTAGAGTATGTGTGGGTAATAACCCATGGAATGCTGTCAGTTGTAAATACTTATCCGAATTAATATCTGTTTTATTGTTAATGTTAATATTTATATCTCCTATTATAATTATGTTTTTATGTTTTATTTTGATATGATTGAATATTTCTGTAGTAAACTATATATAGTAGTTAAAAATACTTTTTTAACAATGACAGTCATTAGTTGATCATTAGTGAACGTGATTCTGTTTACTTAAATTACAGGAAGACAAGAGCAGAAGGAAGAAATGGGATGATGGGAAGTTATGAAGCATTGTTATGTGAAGTTTGTTGGAACAAACATATTTTTAGTCACGTGTAAATACTTTTAACATTTTGGTTCAAAATGACGCAAAATCTAAAAAATATTAGATACATCATCGACATGGACGGATTTTACATTACATATCCTCATAAACATTTTCAATGTAGAGAAATGGCTATTCGCATCAAAGGCAAACGGATGTATAAAATGAAACATTACACCCGTCTAAAGTTCTAAGGGGTGAAATAAAAAGTGAAAGTGTTGGTGTAAACAATTAATATATATTGTGTGCTATAACTAATGTTTTTGGAAATCAAACAAAATTTATGATTAATTGAAAATTTTATTTTCAAGCAATAACCACTTGTAAAAAACCCACACTTCGTCACAAGAACAATGTAAAATTTTGTGATTATTTTTTGCAAATATATGATTATTACACAAATAACGTTTGTTTAAATTTATGCGATACATTTCCAAATCATTGTATTTTGGACATTTGTATTCTTCAATATTAAAAATTATTCGGTACATTTTTAAAAATTGTTTTTCTGTTGAACCACCTTTGTATGCGATCACTTCGTCTTTGCACAAATTTCTAATATACCAATTTAATATGGGGATGATGTTCTCTTGTTTGTAGGCACATCTTAATTCTTCGGTCACATCAAAATATGGAATGCCGTGCACGTGTGTTTCACAATAACGAGCAGTTTTTTTGTCTTTTAGTGACAAATAATTGAAAGGATAACTTGGCCGAAACAAATAATGATCGATAAACGCAATATTAGATAGTTTTTGAATAGCATTTCTCTACATTGAAAATGTTTATGAGGATATGTAATGTAAAATCCGTCCATGTCGATGATGTATCTAATATTTTTTAGATTTTGCGTCATTTTGAACCAAAATGTTAAAAGTATTTACACGTGACTAAAAATATGTTTGTTCCAACAAACTTCACATAACAATGCTTCATAACTTCCCATCATCCCATTTCTTCCTTCTGCTCTTGTCTTCCTGTAATTTAAGTAAACAGAATCACGTTCACTAATGATCAACTAATGACTGTCATTGTCAAAAAAGTATTTTTAACTACTCTAGTATTCGTAGATGTGGTACACACACAATATTTAAATATAATTTGTTAAATTGCAAATAACAATTTAATTGGTGCCGGCGGGGATCGAAACCGGGTACTGTGAAATTTACAGCTTGCGCTAACCATCTGAACTACCACGGCTTAATCATATACACGCACACAATATTTAAATATAATTTGTTAACACTAAATCATACACACGTAAGAAAATAACAGAAAGAAAAGTAAGAATGAATAAATACATCCATGGCCTTTGATGCGTTGAAGTAACACAAATGTAGTATTGATAGATCCACTTCGGTCAAACGACCATACACTAACTCCATGACTGCAGTTGCTTGGTCTTATATAGTACCAGTAAGTAATAATTCTAATCTAAAGAATTTCTGCAGTGGAATTGATAGTAACTTTATGCGTCAACAAGCTTATCTCGCATTCTGTTGCTTATCTCAGCATTCCTTCGTCCTTCGTATCGTGTCTTGTTCAGTGTATTGATGACTCAAATATGTTTTGTATAACACAAAATAATGCAATTTAATATTTAGAAATCACTATAATTGATCATTCCTATGTTAGTCATTGAGTAGATTGTACTGTAATAATCTACTAATAGCAGTAATATCACGGATACACTAGATGTACAACATCTGAAAAAGATTCACCCCTGTCTAGAAAATAATGTTTATGCTGCCAATAGACTGCCCATGTACACCCACGTGCCAACGTATATAATATGCAATTTGGATACAGATGATAAACCAGGGTCACATTGGGTAGCTTTATATATCGATACGGATGACGTCGGTCAATATTTTGATTCATACGGACGAGCACCTGTACGATATCATCTAGAGTTTTTAAAAAAGGAATTGTAAAAGATCGAACTGGAATATAGATAGGATTCAGAATGAGTGGACTTCAGTTTGTGGCGAATATTGCTTAATGTATTTGCTATATAAGTTTCAGGGATGTTCAATGCATAGTTTTACGAGTATATTTACAGGGAACACATTGTACAACGATATTTTAGTGGGTGAGATGTTTCGCTCCTATTTTATAGATAATAAGTAATAAGATTTTGTATTTCGTAAATAAAAATTGTAACAAAATTAGGTAATGTATTTTATTGATGATTCAGATTACCGTTGCAGTTAGGAACAAAGGAGTATAATATAATAGCACTGATAATCCGACGCACGAATAGACAATGACGGTATTCAATGAAGAATAGATAAATAACAATGGGGCGCTAATGAGGGTGGAGGCCCGCACCGGATATCAATTAGATAAGAGTTAATTGATCTGCACATCTCCGGAACCGTGCATCCTATGCAAAAACGGACCGCAGATTCGTGATCAGAGCATGCCAAAACCTTTTTTTCTTTTGTTTAGGATCATGAGTCGACGAACGTCGTACTTGTACCACTTCTGACTCAGTGAGCCAGAACTGGTACTAACTAACTACCTTTACTAACAATAGTTTATAAGTTATTTGTTATTAACACTACTATAGAGGGTGCTAAGAATCTCCCGTGGAGGTTCTGAGGACTGACGAGAAGATACTGGTGCTGGAAGAAGAGGTGGACAAGTACAAGTTGCGCTGGCATATTATTGAATTATCCGAGGTCCGAAGAGAGGGGGAGGACACGGCAATTCTCGAGTCCCGCAACTTGTTCTATCACCGGGAGGGCGACCATCTGTCCCAAGGAGGTGTCGGATTTATCGTCCACAAGTCTCTCGTCAACAACGTTGTAAAGATGGGAGTGTGTCGACGAGGGTCGCGTACCTGATACTCAGAATCACCAAACTGTATTCGCTGAAGGACATACAGGTTTACGCACCAACCTCGGAACATCCCGATGAGGAGGTGGAGGAAATGTATGAGGATATTTCCAGAGCCATGCATTCCTCCATTCTTTTTTTTTTTGTGGGTAGTTTTGAATGCAACACGTGAAACTTTAATCTCTCAAGTTATAATTTAAAATAAATACATAATTCGTAAAATATTACATTTCAAGTGCTAGTAATGAAAAATTTGCTTGAACTAACTGTCTGTGAGTGTTCACTACTTAATCCAACCACAATTACAACACTTTTTACTTTTATAACCTCAGTCAATTCTTCATTATACCATGGACCCTACAATTAAAACACTATATCCAGTTTGATGGAGGTGTCTCATAAAAGGATGAATGATTTTGAAGAAGAATTGCGGAAAACGCCCAGCACATCCACCAGTAATACTTTTTTGGTAACTGAGTTTGCATCTTTCGAGATATTTGTAAGGCAGGCACTAAACAGTCTTCAGCAGCACATCGAATTACTTGCTCGTAATGCTGACAGCATGGAAATACGAAGCCGAAGGAAAATGTTACTGCTTTATGGTGTACCAGAGATTGCAAAAGAAGACACCGCTTTGGCTGTCACCAAGGTTCTGCAAAATCAGTTGAAATTAGACAACGTCTCTGTCAGTGATATTAAGCGTTTTCACAGATTCGGTAGACCAACAGCTCTCCACAAGCCTCGGCCAATTTTGGTGAAATTCCTAGATGTAGGGTTGCGTGATAAAGTCTGGTACGCAAAATCCCAACTTAAAGGCTCTGGAACCACGGTATCCGAATTTCTCACCAAGCTTCGGCATGATGTTTTGGTAGCTGCCCGTGAAAAATTTGGTATCTCCAAATGCTGGACCAAAGTTGGATCTGTATACATTGTGAAACCTGATGGAACCAGACATCGTGTAACCTATCTGAACGACATCAGCAAAATCGATTGCCAGAAAAGCCAAAAACCAGTAACGAAAACTGCAGCTGTGAAACGCCGTTGTGAAGAAGTGTTAAGTGTACAGAATTTGCCGTGCCTAAATTTTACCAATTTTTTAACGCTTTACAATTACAATAAATATCTTATGAGACTTATTTATTTGTGAATGTGTTGTAAGCTGGTGCAAAACCCTCTCATCATCATCAATATAGGGAGGCCTGTGCCCAGCAGTGGGACGTATGTAGGCTATACCTTACGTTTTGTGCAACTTTTTTACCATTGAATCTACATCTAATAAGCATAATGATTAGTAACCCCACTTTCCATTTATTATACCAAAAAAAATGTTTACAAATTGACAATGTGAAACATTATCATTACTAATTGATAATGCGAAACATTATCATTACTTATTGGCAATGTGTAACATTATCTTAAATCTGCTAGGAGTAAAAGTATTCTGTACATTATTGTTGTGACTTTTTTATTTTTATTTAACTGGCTTCACGCCTCTTGGTTCCAGCCCTTCTGAGCCATTGTTGTGTAAGTTATTATAGTACTCGTATTAGTTTGTATTGTGAATACTACGTTTTACCACAGATAATGTTAACACTTATATCACAATTATAAGGTTATGTCGCGCTTTAACGACAACGCTATGTTAACAAACGCATTGTCCGTTGCGTTTCCCTTAACCGTATTTGTTTTGTGCACTTATTGATTTTTTTTTCTTTCTTTTACTTAAATCTTGATATTATTAATCCTCTTTTTTATTTTCTATTTAGTAGTAAAGTATCGTAAAGATAATGTACTTAAACTGTATGTATAAAAACACTCAACTGGCAGGTGGACACTAAAGTACTTTTTTTATTTGTTTTTTTTTGTTTCTTCTTAGGTTTCGGAAAGGAGACAATCAATTTTTCTATGGAGAATGGGCCCACTACAAATTTTAAAGATTATCAATGAAATGCATGTCGATTTATTCCTTATAATCCATAGATTACAATAAAATTATTAGTTTTACTGCATCTAAATTGAGTCCTGAGAAATTAACGAATAAAATGTGAATCTAACAATAACCTAAAAACAAACTGAAAGCGATTTTCTAGTAGTATTCATCGGTATTATAAGTTAAAATAGTGCACACTTAAATAATAGTACATATAAAACTAAGCTGTAGGTATATTCAGCATTTATAAATATTTTAAAAACGATGTAAAACCTTTCACTAGTTACGGCAAAACAAAGTGCCTGTCTATGCACAAATGTCATATGGATTCTATTTTTAACAGGTATTGATTGATTGTGAGTGTAATTCTAAATACCAAGATGGCTAAGGGATAATGTCTATTTATATTTATGATATTACCAACACACAGTAAGAAATGTTTTAAACTGGTTGTATTACAAAAAAAATATAATGTAGGTAACTCTATTTATTATTGTAAATCATAATTTATTTAAGTATTCTATTAACAGTAGTAGGTACAGAAACAGAAACCTTTTATTCAATTTAGATTATAAATAATACTTATTGAAAGTTCTTTTCTAATTTACTACTGGTTCGGAAAAAACCTCTGACTTGAAGAGAACCAGCAAAATACCCAGTGGGTCTTTTAAAAAAAAGCCAGCTTACAATCATGTATGTCATAATTAACAACACAGAACAAATTAGAAATAGCTTGGTAGCGATCACCTTACCCACGGGTTATTGTCAGCCATAAATTCCTTTATACTATAATAACCCCTTTTATACAAACTTAATTTAATAAATTTTTTGAACTTTGATCATTGACCGACATATATAGACATGAGCGGTGTCAAGATGTTTTGGTTGATTAGTAAGTAGTATACATAATAATAAAATTACTAGGAATTAACATGCCTTATCTATGTTATTACACAATGATAAATAGTGAGGAAGTAAGATGTTTTAAACTGTTTGTGTAAGGATTACAAAATCACAGGCTTAATTTAAATGTATTTATTACTAGCGATGCGCCTCAGCTTTGCACTGGTAATTTATGGATCTCGACAAGAGTGCCATCTACCGGGTCCAAATGTATATATAAACCATCTAGGGATCCATCCACACATACACAAACACTTTCATTGAAATTGGTTGGTTTCTTATATTTTGTCTATAACGGACATAGGTAGAAACATTTTAGTGTTAGATATATTTCTGAAGGTTTTTGGAAAATAACTTGATGGTAACATGTACATTTATGATATTGTAAGCAATCAGAAGGCATTTTCAATTATAAGAGATATGATATAAGACTGTTGTCTTCAATATTCATACACTTTTTGTCTCTGCAAGCTTTCGGCCTGCAAGGCATACAGATTTGTTCTAAGCGATCCACCTGAAAAGAAGTTAATGACAATTGTAAAGGTGTCTTAACTAAATAATAATTCTTATCAATATATTATTATTTTCTATATTATAAAGGAATTAAAAGGACATTTTGAATAATAAGAGATATGAGATAAGACTATGCCTTCAATGTCAATAAACTGTATTTACATATTTCTGTGAGCATTTTCTTATATCTGCCTTTTCATATGTAAAATAATAAAGAAATTATTATAAATTAAACAGCATTAATCAGCTCCAGCTGACCAAATGCAGAAGCAGTAATTATTGATTAACATCAATGATATTCAATCATGTAAAAGTTGTCTCACATTTTATTTTTACCGGTTTCATGTACATGGACAGACAGGAGACAGGAAATAGAAATAGAAATAGAAACTTTTTTATTCAATGTAGATTATAAAAATACTTATTGAAGGTCACTTTTTTTAATTTACCACTGGTTCGCAAAAAAAACCTCTGTCCTGGGAAGAACCAGCAAGAAACCCAGCGGGACTATTTTTTTTTTAATAATAGCTTACAATCATGTTTGCAATCAACAACACAAGACAAATTAGAAATAGCTTGGTAGCGATCACCCTTCCCAGGGGTTATTATCATCTATAAATTCCTTAATATTATAATAACCCTTTTTATACAAACTTAGTTTAATAACATTTTTGAACTTTGTGTATGACAAATTTTGTATATTTTCTGGGATTTTGTTGTAAAAGCGTATACATCGCCCCAAGAATGAATTACTGACTCGGTGGAGTCGAGTAACTGGTACTACCAGCTTGTGTCTGTTCCTAGTATTTACAGAATGAATATCACTTATTTTCGCAAAACTACTTTTATTTTTGTGTACGTACATTACATTTTCATAAATGTATTGAGAGGCCAGAGTTAATATATTAATTCCTTTAAATTTTTGTCTCAGTGACTCTTTTGGTTTTAAATTATATATTGCTCTAATGGCCCTCTTCTGTAAAATAAATATAATTTCAGTGTCAGTCGCGTGTCCCCATAGCAAAATACCATACGACATAATGCTATGGAAATAACTGAAGTAAACTATTCTAGCTGTTTCAACACTGGTAAGAGTTCTAATCTTTTTTACAGCATATGCTACAGAACTAAGTCTGCTAGCTAGTTTTGATATATGGGGGAGCCATTGAACCTTTGCGTCCAGTGTGATTCCAAGAAAAATGGTAGTATTGTTACGAGCTTGAGGTTCGTGACAATAAAAATTGCCGATAAAATTACCTAAATTAACACTTTAATTTACTTTACACAATTAAAGTTAAAACACTAATAATTTAAAGACACTAATTCACTTAATTCCACTCCGAAGCTTCGCTTGTTTCGCCAAATCAACACTACTACGATCGCATCTTGCAGCGCCTATATATTTAAATTAGCAAAGAAATATCCAGAATGTTCAAGTAAACACGGGCAAGGTACCGAGCGTTCGAGTTTCGACTAGGCGCTGTCAGTTGAGCGATTTGTGATGTCATTTTCTCAATGCTCCCCTCGCTCTCGTTCCTGACACTAGATGGCGCTAGTTGACTTATTCATGCAACACTGCCCCCTCCTAAGACATGCTCGTCCCGAGCATTATCGGTCCCATAATAACGCGCCAAGCGATCCACATGGACGATCTTAGGAGTCCCTCTTGCGCCTTTCTGTATCCGGTAGGTCACATCGTTGATCCTAGTTACAATCCGGTACGGGCCGTCCCATTTAGCTTGAAGCTTAGGAGATTTCCCTTTGCTGCGGACTGGATTGTGCAACCACACAAGTGAACCTTCGTCGAACCCTTTGTTGTTCATTTTGCGGTCATACCGGGTTTTCATCTTTTCAGACATTTGCTGGCCCGATTGTCTGACGTGCTCATAAACGTCATTCAATTTTTTTCGCAAGTCATTTGCATAATCGGTTATACTGCGTGGAGCATCGGGTGGTATCCCGGTGATCAGGTCTGCAGGCAGCCGTAATTCTCTTCCAAAGTTTGCGAAAGCTGGTGTCATTGCTGTACTTTCGTGAACAGAACTTCGATATGACAACAAAAACGGTTGTATGTGCTTGTCCCAATCTCGTTGCCGATTGTCTACAACTTTTGCTAGGTACCTCTCCAATGTCTGATTAAATCGTTCCACCATTCCATCAGATTGCGGGTGATAAGAAGTCGTTCTTGTTTTATGAGTACCCATAACTCGGCAAGTTTCCTGGAATATTTGAGACTCAAAATTCCTTCCTTGATCGCTGTGAATCTCTAAAGGTACTCCAAAACGACAGAAGACTTCATGAACTAGTTTATCTGCAACTGTTGAAGCTTCTTGATTTGGAATGGCGAAGACTTCTGGCCACTTAGTGAAGTAATCCATCACAACCATGAAATACTTGTTACCGCTTTCACTCTCCGGAAACGGCCCCGCCACGTCAATGGCTATTCTCTCCCATGGTGCACCAACATTGTACAACTTCAATGCACCTCTACTACGAGTCTGAGGTCCCTTTACAGCCGCACAACTTGTACATTTGCGACACCAGTCCTCGACATCGTTTCGACAGTGGACCCAGTAAAACCGTTCTCGGATCTTCAGTAGAGTTCGTTTAACTCCCAGATGGCCTCCTGAACAATCATTATGATACAGCTGTAGAACATCCGGTACTTTAACTTTAGGGACAACCATTTGCAAATGACAGCTGTCTCCCCCGAACGTTTTCCCCATTTACGACACAGAACTCCATCCTGAAGCAGCAAGCTGTCCCACTGGTCCCAATAGCTTTTAGTGGTCGAACTCATCGCTGAGACGTCACTCCACTTGGGCTTGGGAGCACTGGCCTTTATCCATCCCAGAATCGGCTTGATGTCCGGATCTTCCTGCTGTGCATGTCGTAGGTTGTCCTTCCATTCGTTGCTGAGGTGGTCCGTCCTGAGCATCCTCACGGATACCACCTCCTTACTCTCTTGCCTACTACAATGGTTGCAATCTTCAGGACAAGGTCTTCTTGACAATGCATCTGCGTTGCCGTGAGATTTCCCGCTGCAGTGTCTGATAGTAAAGTCGTATTCCTGCTGCTGCTGGGCGGTGCTGTTAGCCGCACTTCCTTTCTGAGACCGTTCACCTTCCCTTCCTAGGGTGTGCTTAGGGCAGCTGGACCGAAGATGGCCCCTTTCCCCACAGCCATAGCACCTAGGGCTGTATCTTTTATTGTGGTCGCGAACCGTAACTGCTGTAACCTCCCTAGCGTGAGGTGAACGATGATCCTGTCGCCGCCAGGCAGTGCAGTTAGCTGCACTACCCTCTCGAGATCGATCAACTCTCCTTTCCACGGTTCGTTTAGGGCAGCTGGATCGAAGATGGCCCTTTTCCCCACAGCCATAGCACCTAGGGTTGTATCCTTTGCTGCGGTCACGGACTGTAGCTGCTGCAACCTCCCTGACGCGATGGGAACGATGATCCTGCCGCACGGCTTCCACCTCCAGTGCATGGGCCAAGGCGTTCTTAAGCGTGTCGTGGTGCCCGAGTCTCACAGCAGCTCTGACTTCCAGGTCGCGGATGCCGTCGATGAATGTCTGCACCAGGTTCCCTTCAATGAGCGCAGGTACAGACCGGTATGCTTTTCGCACCAGTTTCTCCACTTCTAGAGCCCACTGCTGCAGGTTTTCGTTGATGCGCTGCACACGATCTTTAAGCTGCGCACGAAAGACGTGTTCCAGGTGAGCGTCGCCATATCTCGCCTCCAATGCCTCAAGGAGTTGCTCATAAGTCACTTCCTCACCGAGAACTTCCAGAACTGTTAAGGCCTGGTCGCGCAGGCCTAGTGTGAGAGCAGTCATGGCCTGACTTTTATTCCAGCCGTTCGCCTTCATAACAGCCTCGAACTGGATTTTGTAGGCTGACCAGGAAGAAGTCCCGTCAAACGGTGGCACCTTGAACCCACGTAGCGAAGGTGCTGAAGCTACTACGGGAGCCGTGGTTCCATCCCCAAGTTTGAGTTCATCCAGCGTTTTCTTAACTTGGTTGATTTGGGTCTCAGCTTCCGACAGGCGGTTATCATGTTGAGCAACCTTATCCTTCACCTCCCTTATCTCTTTCCCGAAGGTAGCGTGAAGGTCCTTCATGAGAAGCATCTGTTCTTCCTGGCCGCCCCGCAGCTGCTCTTCCAACCGACGGACCTGTTCCTCCTGTCGGCGAGCCTGTTCCTCCTGTCGGCGAGCCTGTTCCTCCTGTCGGCGAGCCTGTTCCTCCTGTCGGCGAGCCTGTTCCTCCTGCTGCTCTTTTAACAGACGGGCCTGTTCCTCTCGTCCGCGCTGCAGCTGCTCCTGTAGCATCGCCATCAGAGCACCTAAGTCAGGTGCTGCAGGTGTAGGAGCTAATGACGGGCCCGCAGCCTCCGTGGCTGGCAGTTGGCCCTCCGCCATCTGTGGCGTTGCACCACCAAATCTCCTCTGGTCCGTCTCATGCTGGCGTTGACTGCGGGTACGGACACCCTCCGTTTCCTCCTTAGGTAAAATCGGCATGATTTTATCCCACTTCTGACACCAATTGTTACGAGCTTGAGGTTCGTGACAATAAAAATTGCCGATAAAATTACCTAAATTAACACTTTAATTTACTTTACACAATTAAAGTTAAAACACTAATAATTTAAAGACACTAATTCACTTAATTCCACTCCGAAGCTTCGCTTGTTTCGCCAAATCAACACTACTACGATCGCATCTTGCAGCGCCTATATATTTAAATTAGCAAAGAAATATCCAGAATGTTCAAGTAAACACGGGCAAGGTACCGAGCGTTCGAGTTTCGACTAGGCGCTGTCAGTTGAGCGATTTGTGATGTCATTTTCTCAATGCTCCCCTCGCTCTCGTTCCTGACACTAGATGGCGCTAGTTGACTTATTCATGCAACAGTATCAACAAGACTCAGTTCCTCCCCATTTAAAATTACATTAGTATTGACATGTTTAACATTAGGAGTTACGAATTTCATACATTTAATTTTAGTTCCATTCAAATGCAAATTATTAACATTAAACCAATTGAATAACTTAGCTATAGCATTATTTACTTCGTCGTAATTTAATAACTGTCGTTTTAATTTGAAAATTAATGAAGTATCATCAGCAAATAATACTATATCATGGTTATCACCTACTATGTAAGGTAAGTCATTAATATATACAAGAAACAGAAAGGGGCCAAGAATTGAGCCCTGAGGCACGCCCATTTGTACAATCGACCCGGAAGAACTCATACTATTAATAACAACTTTTTGTGTTCTGTCACTTAAATATGAAATAATTAATTTTAGAGCATCATTTCTTACACCGTAGTGTTGAAGTTTCCTGATTAATGTTTCACCACCAGCATCAGTTGTCGAGCGACCCCTTGTGAAACCAAATTGATTTTTATGAAGTAATTTATTTACATTAAAAAAAAATAACAATTGATCAATAATAATTTTTTCAAAAATTTTACTAAGTGTTGGCAGTACAGAAATAGGTCTAAAATTAGCGGGGTCCAATGTACTACCAGATTTAAATGAAGGTATTACTTTACTATGCTTCATTAAATCAGGAAACACACCAGATTTGATACTACTATTAAAAATAATAGATAGTTGAGGTGCGATTGTATCTATTATAGACGCAATAACTTCAACAGAAATCCCCCACAGATCGGCGGTTCTCTTAATATCAACAGTCTTAAAATATTTTACAATATCTTTTGATGAAACTTTATGAAATGTAAAATTCTTTGTACACACATTTACATTTTGTTTAAGTAATGATTCGGCGACGGTAGGAGAAGAATTCAGTGACTTAGTGGTTAAGATCGGAATGTCAGTAAAATATTTCTCAAAAACCATTGCAACGTCCTGATCTGATTTAGTTAATTTATTGTTAAAACTTAACTGGTAGTTTGAATTGCGAGAGTTGACCTTACCAGTTTCACTATTAATTATACTCCTACTAGGAGGAGACAAAGATATTACTGTTATATTAAGTGTATCTGATTCTAGATGACAAAATAATATTTCTTTCTGCACAGTGAACAACACAGTTGTGTAAGCATAATAGATACAACCATTACACTTTTTTATGCAAACTATTATTATTAAACTTTATATTTGCTTCTAATACAAATAATTACTACATTTTTTACACATAAATATGTATATATATAACATTTATATTGCCTATCTACTATGGCTGGTATAAATCCAGGATCCGTGTCTGGCTTAACAAAAAAGCCATTTAGTATTAAGCAACTTGCTGAATACATAAGGTACCTATTTGTACACAAATGCAGTTATATGAATTGCTCTTCAAAACCCTCTTTAAGTCCCTCAACCCAAAAATTCTAATTTTCTTTTAACATTATAATAACTTCTTTTGTGCATTTATTCTGTTTATTATTTAATTTAGATATTACTAATAAAATAAACTTAATACTTTGTCAATTTTAACAAACTAATAGTTTGTATAGTTTTAGGTAAAATATACAAACTTAATAATAGATTTTCACAACCTAGAATAGGTGTAAATTAATAAACTCTTATATTCTATTTGCTAATTTACCACAAAAAATAAAAAGAGAAAAACATACGTACTTGTGTCAATTAATATTTGGCTAACCTTCCTGATAATTGATACTATCTATATTTTCTCAACATTAGTTTAATAATGGTTGTAAATAAAAACTTCATTTTGTTCTTACCATAATGATGCGACTCCAACTATGTTTTATTTCACTCGAGTGAATCGAGTGAATTTGTCCAACTCGATAATCGATAGAAAATAAATTTTACCGACTTACCGAGTTAACTCGGCGCATCGTATAGATTCAGAGGGTGCTATATAGATATTACTTCACGAATTTACTTGTATATATATAATAAAGTCGCTGCGGGTGACATCAAAAGTTGCACCCAAATTCAAACTTGCATCTGGCATGTTGTAAACAAACCTGAACTTAGTTTGATTTATGATATTGATTTATAGTTTTAATTTCATGTTGCCACAAATTACTTATTTATATTTAAAAATGGTTTAACTAAAGTAATCGCTACTCTCAACTCTAGTGATAAACTTTTCTGTAAATAGTTGATTTACTCAAAAACTAATGTACAACTAGAATGACGTACATACATACTCGTAAATTAACCCAAGTGGCTCGAGTCACAAAACTCTACTCGAATCGCATCTTTATCTTACAGCCAATACAGTGTTTGTCTACAATTTAGTGATGAAATCGACATACTAATTCTAATAAAAAATAATTTATTGATATATTATGTAATAAATAAATTGATATTAGGTAATATGTTTATAATGTTGTATCAATTTATGTTATATATAATATAAATTGATTATATATACTTTAATAACATTAAGACTTACGTCATAACGTTAGAGTGATATTATTTTATGAAGATTGTCGATACGCATACCAAAAATAATATATAACTATCTATTAAGTGTAGTAACAATAATTGTGTTGTATGGAAATTATAAAAATAATTTGTGACATATTGACACAGCTCCGTTCATCTAATTTGAATTGCGTAACTCGAGCTCAAAATCGAGTTACCTGAATGTCAACTCGAGTCGATTTTTTCCGAGTTATCACGGCACATCTCTAAGACAATAATTTTTTAAATATTACATTACCTTAGCCAATAATCAGAACACGAATGTCAAAACAACTAATTTTTTTCAGATTTCTTGTCCTATACATTTTCGAAAAATCTATAGGCCATTTACTATTATAATTTGGTGTCTTTTTTTGGTGTAAATACCATTCCTTTAATGGTATTATTATGTAATTATGTAACGTAATTATATACTATATAATGGTATTATATAGTATATAATTACGTTAATATTTCTAGTGGGCCCAAAAATGATTGTCTCCTTTAGGCTTTCATATAGTGAGGTACCAGTAAAATATTTTTATATTGAGTGTCATCCATCAACTTGTAAATACACATCAAACTTATACTTAATTCTATCACCTGTTATAATCATTTTAGGGGGATCCAGGACTTCAAATATTTAAGATTTACTGATGATGCTGCTAACAAAATCGTTAGTTGGTGGCTCTGGATACAACATATTTCTTTAGGATTATTTTTTTTTAAATTTATTCCTATAAAGACTGTACATTATTAATATTTTTAATTTTGCCAAACTGTGAGGCAAATGCATGCGGCGAGACTTACGCAACTTTAATACTTTTCGTATTAAAGAAGCGATCGAGCGCACCCAGGGCTCCAAAGTCTTTGCCAGAGATCTGTCTGCCAGAAAGAGCCAACTGTCAAAGCTGAAGACTGAGTGTGGCATCATCGTTTCCGGGACACCTGAGATTCTGAGTGAGATTGAAAGGTTCTATGGGCAGCTGTACACATCATCGTTGGAGCCACACTCAAGTGTGAGTAACGATCCAAGAGCAAGTCTTATCCGACACTATTCAGATGATATCCCGGACGTCAGTCTGAGCGAGATTAGAATGACTCTCCAACACCTTAAAAACGGCAAGGCCCCGGGCGAGGATGGAATTACAGCGGAGCTTCTGAAAGCGGGTGGAACACCGGTACTTGAAGTCCTTCAGAAGCTCTTCAATTCCGTCCTCCATGGCGGCACTACTCCGGAGGCGTGGAGCAGAATTGCGGTGGTTTTGTTCATTAAGAAAGACGACAACGCTCTCTTAAAGAACTACAGACCGATTTCCCTTCTGAGCCGCGTCTACATGCTGTTTTCGAGAGTTATTACGAATCGTCTCGCACGCAGACTC
This sequence comes from Parnassius apollo, assembly GCA_907164705.1. Taxonomy (NCBI): domain Eukaryota; kingdom Metazoa; phylum Arthropoda; class Insecta; order Lepidoptera; family Papilionidae; genus Parnassius; species Parnassius apollo. Next base: position 938,291 of record CAJQZP010001208.1, on the reverse strand, counting down.
GAAGACTTCCAGCCTACCGAACAAGCCGGTTTCCGAAAAGGCTTCAGTACCATAGACCACATACATACCCTGCGGCAGATTGTACGGAAGACCGAAGAGTACAATCTGCCACTTTGCCTGGCATATGTGGACTATGAGAAAGCCTTTGATTCCGTCGAAATTTGGGCGGTGCTACAATCCCTTCAGCGATGCCAAGTTGAATGACGGTATATCGAGGTGCTGAAGTGTTTGTACAGTAGGGCTACGATGGCTAGTAAACATCCGAGGTGAACATCCGAGTACAGAACTAGAGTTCGAAACCTATCCAACTGCAGAGAGGTGTAAGACAGGGTGATGTTATATCCCCGAAACTCTTCACCGCTGCGTTGGAAGACGTTTTCAAGCTACTGGACTGGAAAGGATACGGTATTAACAACAATGGCGAGTACATCACTCATCTTCGATTTGCCGACGATATAGTCCTTATGGCAGAATCGCTGGAGGACCTTAGCACTATGCTCAATGACCTCAATGGTGTCTCCCAACGGATAGGTCTTAAGATGAACATGGACAAAACAAAGATCATGTTTAATGTCCATGTCACACCTACGCCGGTAGTTGTTGGGAGCACTATGCTCGAAGTTGTTGACGAGTACGTTTACCTGGGACAAATAGTCCGACTAGGTAAGTCCAACTTCGACCGAGAGGTCAATCGACGGATTCAACTCGGCTGGGCAGCGTTCGGGAAATTACGACACATCTTCTCGTCAGGTATACCTCAATCTCTGAAAACTAAAGTGTCTAACCAGTGCGTGTTGCCAGTGATGACCTACGGATCTGAGACGTGGTCCTTCACTGCTGGCCGAATGAGGACGCTCAAGGTCGCTCAGCGAGCTATGGAGAGGGCTATGCTCGGAGTTTCTCTGCGTGATAGTCTCAGAAATGAGGATATCCGCAATAAAACCAGAGTAACCGACATAGCCCAACGGATTAGTAAGCTGAAGTGGCAATGGGTCGGCCATATAGCTCGAAGAACCGATAACCGATGGGGAAGAAAGGTTCTCGAGTGGCAGCCTCGTACCGGTAGGCGTAGTGTAGGGCGACCACCCACTAGATGGAGTGACGACCTGGTAAGACATGCAGGAAGTCGATGGATGCAGGTGGCTCAGGACCGTGCTTTGTGGCGTTACTTGGGGGAGGCCTATGTTCAGCAGTGGACTTGTGAAGGGCTGTAATGATGATGATAATGATGACCATTAAACGATGTTAATATTTCTAGTGGGCCCGAAAATGTTTGTCTCCTTTATTACCTTATTTTTTATTGTGTTTTACTTATTGTACGTTATATTTTTTCACTTATTGTACGTTATATTTTTTCACTTATAAACATTAATAGTTATTTTGTAATGTTATGTTTAGACATTAGTAGTGACACTGAAACCTATCTAACTACAGATAGTGATGATGGCAATATCCCTAGCTTACAGCCTCTCTCTGAAGTACTAGCTTCACAATTTTCTGATGTTCCCAAAAATTTCAACGTCATTCACATCAATGCCCAAAGCTTTCCGGCTCACTTTTCAGATATACTGGCTACCTTTGATTCTAAGGATAATAATGCTATTCTCGTTTCTGAGTCATGGCTTAAACCTTGTCTCCCTTCCACTAATTATTCTTTACCCGGCTTTCACCTCATAAGAAATTATCGTTCTGTTGGCGGTGGTGGAGCTGTTGTCAATATGTCATCTCAACCAACTCCGCTTAATGCAGGTGAACATCTTTTTATTGAGGTGAAACTTAGTCACACGAAAAATTTGCTGGGGGTATATTACTGTCCTTCATCTTGAATTGACTTCCTTCGAAAATATTTTAGAAAATGTATCCTCTTACTCGCACACGATCATTATGGGCGACTTTAATACTTGTCTGCTTAAACAAGACTCGTTTATCCTCTCTTCGATCTATAGTAAATTCCACCAATCTCTCTATTTTACCTTTAAATTCAACTCATCACTTTCCTAATGCTACTCCGTCATTGCTCGACCTTAACTTTGTGTCCGCTTTTGAACTCGCTGTTGAGCATGGTCAGTGTTCACCGGATGACTTCTCTTACCACGATCTTATATTTCTCTCTTATAATGACCTCATCATCATCATCATCATTACAGCCCTTCACAAGTCCACTGCTGAACATAGGCCTCCCCCAAGTAACGCCACAAAGCACGGTCCCGAGCCACCCGCATCCATCGACTTCCTGCATGTCTTACCAGGTCGTCACTCCATCTAGTGGGGGGTTGTCCTACACTACGCCTACCGGTACGAGGCTGCCACTCGAGAACCTTTCTTCCCCATCGGTTATCGGTTCTTCGAGTAATATGGCCGGCCCATTGCCACTTCAGCCTACTAATCCGTTGCGCTATGTCGGTCACTCTGGTTTTACTGCGGATATCCTCATTTCTGAGTCTATCACGCAGAGAAACTCCGAGCTTAGCCCTCTCCATAGCTCGCTGAGCGACCTTGAGCGTCCTCATCCGGCCAGCAGTGAAGGACCACGTCTCAGATCCGTAAGTCATCACTGGCAACACGCACTGGTTGTACACTTTAGTTTTAAGAGATTGAGGTATACCTGACGAGAAGATGTGTCGTAATTTCCCGAACGCTGCCCAGCCGAGTTGAATCCGTCGATTGACCTCTCGGTCGAAGTTGGACTTACCTAGTCGGACTATTTGTCCCAGGTAAACGTACTCGTCAACAACTTCGAGCATAGTGCTCCCAACAACTACCGGCGTAGGTGTGATATGGACATTAAACATGATCTTTGTTTTGTCCAAGTTCATCTTAAGACCTATCCGTTGGGAGACACCATTGAGGTCATTGAGCATAATGCTAAGGTCCTCCAGCGATTCTGCTATAAGGACTATATCGTCGGCAAATCGAAGGTGAGTGATATACTCGCCATTGATGTTAATACCGTATCCTTTCCAGTCCAGTAGCTTGAAAACGTCTTCCAACGCAGCGGTGAAGAGTTTCGGGGATATAACATCACCCTGTCTTACACCTCTCTGCAGTTGGATAGGTTTCGAACTTCGGTTCTGTACTCGGACAGCCAAAGTAGCCCTGCTGTACAAACAATTCAGCACTTCGATATACCGACAGTCAACTTGGCACCGCTGAATGAACTGTAGCACCGCCCAAATTTCGACGGAATCAAAGGCTTTCTCATAGTCCACATATGCCAGGCAAAGTGGCAGATTGTACTCTTCGGACTTCTGTACAATCTGCCGCAGGGTATGTATGTGGTCTATGGTACTGAAGCCTTTTCGGAAACCGGCTTGTTCGAGAGGCTGCAAGTCGTCGAGTCTGCGTGCGAGACGATTCGTAATGACTCTCGAAGACAGCACGTAGACGTCGCTCAAAGGGATATCGGTCTGTAGTTCTTCAAGAGGGCGTTGTCACCTTTCTTAAAGAACAAGACCACCGCGCTTCTGCTCCACGCCTCCGGAGTAGTGCCACCATGGAGGACGGAATTGAAGAGCTTCTGAAGGACTTCAAGTACCGGTGTTCCACCCGCTTTCAGAAGCTCCGCTGTAACTCCTTCCTCGCTCGGGGCCTTGCCGTTTTAAGGTGGTGGAGAGCCATTCTAATCTCGCTCAGACTGACGTCCGGGATATCATTGGAATAGTGTCGGATAAGACTTGCTCTTGGATCGTTACTCACACTTGCGTGTGGCTCCAACGATGATGTGTACAGCTGCCCATAGAACCTCTCAATCTTACTCAAAATCTCAGGTGTCTCGGAAACGATGCTGCCACACTCAGTTTTCAGCTTTGAGAGTTGGCTCTTTCTGGCAGACAGATCTCTGGCAAAGACTTTGAAGCCCTGGTTCCGCTCGATCGCTTCGTCAATACGAGCAGTATTAAAGTTGCGTAAGTCTTGCCGCATGCATTTGGAGATCTGTCTGTACAGTTTCCTGTATGCTGTTGACGATTGCAGCCTCTTCTCCCGTCTAACACCCATGAGATTAGGAGTGTGATCGGAGAGTTTTTGTGTTCTTCTGCATAGGGTCTTGCAGAACTTAGCTCCGACCGCTTGGACAGTTTCCACGAGCGTGTCATTCATATCGTCCACTGCATTGCAATCTTCTAGGCATTGAAAGCGGTTACGTAACTCGAGCTGAAAGGTTTCAGGATTCTGGATTAGAGCACGAGGGGGACGGAGCGTTGACTTCATTATACGAGACCTCTTCAACTTAACGTTTAGGTTCAGTATGCCTCTAACTATTCGGTGATCGCTGCCAGTTTTCACCCTTGCGATCACTGAGACATCACTGTACAGTTGGCGTCTGATCGTCATAATGAAGTCAATCTCATGAACCGTCGGGGCTCAACCAGGTCCACTTATTGTGGGGCCGCTTCTGGAAGAAAGAGTTCATCATAAAGAGTCCCTCTTTCTCCATAAAGTCGGCCAGCTGTTGGCCCCTTCGGTTCCGTTGCCCTACTCCAAATTTTTCTACCTTCAGCTCACCGCTTTCTCTTGTGCCTAGTTTTGCGTTGAAGTCTCCCATCAACACCGTGTAGTGGGTTTTGGAGGATAGATAGACATATAGATAGATAATTCTTTATTGTACACCAAATCAATACATAAACGAAAGAAGAAGAAAAAAAATAGTATCACAATGGGCAGTCTTATCGCTAAAAGCGATTTTTTCCAGACAGACGAAGAAGAGGAGACGATAGACAAACCACCTCCGCCATCACCCGAACCCTCTCCACCAGCTCCGCCAGGTGAGAGCAGTCGAGGTCTCGACATTTCCATAGTCTACCTACGTTATTAGAGGTTAAGGAGAACCAGAACAAGATGATGGCGATGATGACATCAATTATAGAACGACCAAAAACTTGACCAAAAAACACCCAGGGTACAATGATGCTCTGCATACTGATGGGCCTGGCTTGGGTGGGATCATGTCAAACCGCTCTTCTTTGCGACAGAACGAGAGAACCCGCATTCTTTTGGCTAGATGAACCCAGCCACTGTGATGAAACTGGCGGTGCTCCAGCTAAACCCAATATCACAACTGATCAAGTCACCTCTTTTAGAGTGAAAGGGTGGATAATACTGCTTCAAGAGTTCGAATGCACCACTCACTATTTCGTATGGGGGTCCTATAGCATGACTCACAATTTCATGCCAGACAACGCAGATCTTAGAGATATGCCTGATCCAGTCTGCCCAGAAGGCTACATCCGATACACAAACCTCCAGGACCTATTGAAGCTGTGTGAGTGGGCAGGGCCAACATCTGTCTCCGTCAACAAGAAGGTGTGCAAAATCTCCTCAGGTACGATGGAGAATAGTCCGGGAGGCTTTTTTGTAGAAGGGGCCAGAGCTAGCTGCCTCGACTGACAGAGACACCTGCAAGACAGACTCAGGGCTTCTTTTCATACACAAATCCTCCCTTCACCAGCTTGAGGACAGAAGTAGATCATCTAAGATAGTTGAAAATGCACTATGCACCCCTCCTACTGCATTGATCCTACCTCCATGACGCTGTACAAGGTGTCGGAGCTGGTGGCTCTCAGTGCCGGATGGGATTCAGGCTTCACCAGTGTCACCGGAGAGACAATACTATTTAAATGGAAAATTCGACCACTCACCTCCATAAGAGACACACGAGAGACACTGCAGAAGACATTGAGAAGATAATGTACCTGGAGGAGGAGACACTGCGCCTATCCAAAAACACCAAGATACTGTGCCACATAATTACCCAACTGAAGACGCTGTTTTGGATGTCTTCCGAGTCAGCTCCTACAACATTTGCCCGACAACTCCTATCCAAGGACAACGTGGTTGCTGAGGCAGACGGGCCTATCTTGTTGGTGTGGGGATGCAATATAGTAGACAGGTGGGAGTTTGTATCCTCCCCACTATGCCACCTCCACCCGAAGATCAGTTACTGGATATCAGAGGACCCCTCAGTAAATCACACTGGATACCAGAAGCCAGTTACAGAAGAGATCTTAGACAAGAGCCCTGTGGTACCTTGTCGCCCCCGATATGTGGGTTATAAAGGAGGAGTAGCTTCCGTGTCCAATGGTAGCATAACACTCATCAACGCATCCTTCCCTCATCTGAGCATATATCCTCTTCAACCCAACGTCTCCAACAACCCTCCTTCTTGGGAAAGAGACACCTCTTCAGCCTCCAATCACGTCGGGGTCACCAGTGTGCTGTTTTATGGGTCAGCCATCACGTCGGGGTCACCACTGTACTATTTTATGGTACTGTATTTAATTAATTAATTAATTTACTTAAGTCAATTAAGGTGTACAATGAAGGTTGCAATAAATGAAGACACATGTCGAGTAAACTGTGATATATTTGTGCCATAAGTGTGCCTATTTGCCTACGCCGTATTATGTATGGCGTTTACACGCATTAAAATGCGCGACTTCGGTCGATATTTGTGCTTACGCATCACCAAGAGGCCAAGCCCTCTTTTACCGTTTCGCCAGGTATTTTGCTGTGGACTACTGTCCAGTTCCCGATTTAGCGTTCCCTTCGGGGGAGCGCATTAAAATGGTTGGCACTCACTACGCACAGCATGTGTGATGAGCGCCAATAGAAATGTGGTTTTTTTTAATTTAAAAAAAGGGATTTTTTTAAATTTGGGAGAGTGAAACTCTTGTATCGAGTATTTTATGTATAAATACATATTGTGTGCCCTTTCCACGCGGGAAGGGATGAATAATAAATAAATAAATAATGTAAACCTGATACAAGTGGATTAGGGACGTTTAATGTTATTAACCTTTCTCGAGCCCTGTCTTCGTGAACGGGATTCACTTAACTTATAACGCACTACCAACGGCTTTCAATTGCTCTAGAGAATATGCATTCTTCCAAAAGACACCTAAAAGAACTAAGTTACTAAACAAACCCAACGTAAATAAGGCTCCTAACAAATACGATCACGCCATAAATATTACAAACGGCCTATTACAAAACCTTTAGAAAGATCATTTAGAAAGATCAAAACGTATTTTACTTATTCTGGTCACATATATATAATTTTATTTAAAAAAAAGGGAAATTAATTATAAAAAAATATTTAGGGGGGGGGGGCATTACAATATGAAGAAGAAAAATTTACGTTAGCCAATTATTTTCGGAATTAATAAAATTTTCAAATCATGATCCATTGGATTGCAGCTTCACTGAACTACAACTTAAGGTTAAGCTTTCGGAGGAACACAATAGAGCTTAGCTTCTCAGCTTAGCCTTAGCGACTTAGAGTCGAAATTTACGTTTAAATGCCAATTATGCAACCAAAAATTTGTAATAGAAAATGGTAATTGTAGTGAAAATTATTTATCATTAAATAAATGCGCAGTCGCAGGTACGATTGCAATAGGCGCGGAAAATTCGCAACTAAACGAGCTATTGTCATCAATGAGTCTTCCTTCTTTGTTCGAAAATATATGTTCGACAAACCACGAATTAATTAGTGAAAAATGGGAAAGTTTTTCTATAGAGTAGATGAAGCATGCTGAAGAAAGGGTAAGAGAATTCGCACTTGCCAGTAACAAAGTAAATAGAGATCGCTTAGCTCTTATTGAAGTAATTGCAGATGGCTGCTGGAGCAAACATAGCTATAAAAAAAATTGTAATGCTCTATCGGGAGCAGCAGCCATATTGGACCGAAAAATATTATTTTAAGTGTAAAAAATAAATATTTCTACATTTATGTTCACGCGGAACCAAATAAGGAACCAGCAATTCATCATTGTTTTAAAAATTATGACGGCCCATTCTCAAATATGGAAAGTGAGATTATAGTAGAAGGCTTCAAAGAATCCGTAAACATGTATTCCCCAATTTACGGTAAACTTTTTTCTGATGGTGACTCCAGTGCATATGCAAAAATTTTAGAAGCTCGCCCGTATCCCGATAACCCGTCGGAAAAATCGAATGCCGCAATCATGTGCTTCGTAATTTGTAACAAGTTACAAGCACTGAGCACGAATAATAAATATAATATTAAATATAGAAAATTTATATGACAAAGTGAGCTATTTTAAAAATAAGAGCAGCAATTTGTAAAGCTATAAAAAGACACAAAATAAATTCAGACGTACAATTTTTATTTGAGGACATTATGATTAGTCACCTTCATGGCTTTGGTGACCATACTAAATGTCGTGCATATTTTTTGCGATAAAATTGAAACAAATGACCTTATCCCTACTAGGAACCAACTCGAAAGTTAAGATTTGGAAGAAAATAATAATGCCATCAAAAACATAACTTGTAAAAAAACCAAGTCTCGCAACTCAGTTCTTCTACCGTAAAAAGTTGTGAGATTCATGTAATACCAAGTCGGTTAATTTATTCAGTCCCTACTTAAGGATCCTTCTGTTTTAAGTTATTACGTAATTAGCTGACCTAACAACATTTTATAGTGACCATATCAATGTAAAAAATCTTTTACGTTTTAAATATATAGATTGACTAGGCCATCGCATGAAAACACAACGTATCTCACAATAATTTGTACAAGTTTAAAGGTGTCTAATCTAATCTAATCTCTAATCTGTGCAAGTAATACATATTATATTAAATTAGATTGCTTAGTGCGATGGCCAAGTCAATCTATATATTTAAAAAATAAAATTTTTAACATTGATCTGAGTTGCGAGACTTGGTTTTTTTACAAGTTATGTTTTTGATGGCATCTCATTTCTTTTTGTAGGTAAGATAGTCCTTTTTTACCTTTCCGGTACCTTCTATTTGTTGAATACTAAAAACATACCTATCTACAACTATTATACATATACAAGTACACTGATTCATTTACTGCAAATGTAACTTTGCAATTTTATATATTTATATAGGATTACAAAGTTATTTATGCAGTTGGTGTATCTAGAAAACTGGACCGAAATTAAAAAATATTTTAGTTTTTCCTTGATCTATACACTAAACACTAATTGCATTCTAAATTTGAAGCTTCTATGTCTGCTAGAAGTGTCTTAGAGTTTTGATGATCGGTCAGTCAGTCAGAGTGACAAAATTAAGAAATTTTGACTAGTTATAATTCTTAAACTACTGGTTCAAATTAGATAAAATTTGAAACATACCATGTTAATATAATGCTTACTTGATTACTGAAAATTCAGGCTTCTAGTTTAATGCACTACGAAGTTATAGGGGGTCTAAAATGGCCTGAATTGCTTCGAGAAAAGTATAGTACGGCCGTGCCGCCTTTTTGCTCGACTTGGCGGTGGCACTGCCGTGCCCCCAGATTCAAGAAAACGTAAGATATTCCCACCCAAAGAAAATAAGTCAAAAAACACTCCCAAATAAACTGTCGGGGAAGAAAAAGTCTGCAGCTAGAGCAAAGGGAGAAGAATATATTTCTTATAAAGGAGTGACAGTTCCAAAGAAAACCATCCAGGAAAGGATTTTATGCCACAAGAAGTGCACACTTAAATGATTTAGTAAGTTCTCACTTGAAGATAGGCAATCTATTTTAAACAGCTATTATTCATTTGATTCTAATAGTAAAAATGCCTTATTATTCAGCAGCATTGTAAGGAAGCCTATAGCAAGACAACGCAGTAACGCTAGAAATAGAAAGCATAAATCTGCTTGTTAAAAGCATTACGCAAAAAAATCACACAAGAAATATGCAAGTTAGATTTGTGTAGAATATTATATACCAGATGGGTCACAAAAAAATTGATCTCATTATAAAGAATACTAAAGATGGACTTTCAGTTCATAAACCAGATCGGAGAGGACGATATCAAAGTCGTCCACACAAAATGGACAATGATGTTGTCCAATGCATTAAGGCACATATTTCGAGCTTTCCAGCGGAAGAGTCTCATTGCTTAAGAAATAAAAATATATACAAACTCTATCTTATACCGCTGCTCAATGTTACCAAAATGCATGGTTTGTATTTGGAAATGTGTCAAAATGAGGACTTGTCAGATAAATATCGCATTAAGAAAAGCTCGTACACCAAATGTTTTGGCACAGAATTTAATTTGTCTTTTGGTTACCCAAGGAGTGACACGTGTGCCACTTGCGATGCTGGAGACTCATGTTAAATTATCATGCAGCTGTTGAAGCTATGCAAATTGACAGGCAAAAATCAAACCAGTGCCGAGATATTGTGTACATTACAATGGATTTACAACAAATAATGCCGTTACCGAAACTAACAACTTCAAAAACATTTAACTAACGTCAATTGTGGTTTCACAATCTAAGTATTCACGTTAATTATCCTCTCAGCAGTCCGGGCCAAAATAGCCGCTTTGGCGCATCTGTCAAACCCTAAACGAGTGTTATATTGCCTACGTGGCGCGTGTCATTAAAATGGCAATATCTTAATATTTATGTATGGGAACTATATAATATGATATGTTGTTAGAATTATTGTTAAATAAGCTAATAGAATATGTGTAAATGTGTACGTTCACCCTTTTGGTATGTTATAAATTTGGTGGTAAAATTGCTAGAAGCGATTTTTTTCTAGTTTGTTGAATATAAAATGTAATCATTAAAAAATTAAGCAATTATTTCAATAAATATTTACTTCATTTACTATACGATAACACACTTTACAATAATGAATAAAAAAAACACAACTCTACGTACAGTTTTTTCACACCACAAGCTCTACAATAATGTGGGCCACTTAAGATAATCCGAAACAGGCACAAAAAAAGGCACATTTTATACTTCAATATCGACGACACCTGAGGCACAATGGGCTATAAATCTTAACTTATGCTATAGTTTGGTCTTTGTTCTTAATATAAACAGTTTCAAATATTACAACTATTCAGTTATTAAGAAATGAACGAGTTGTAACAAACACTTGAAAAAGTGACCCTAAAAAAATGCTTTCAAACTTTTGCATTTGTAACGAACAATTTTGTAATTTATTTACATGTGAATGTACATTCCTAAATATAATAACATTTCCTAAGTTAAAAACAAAACAAATAAGGCATCTTTTATACAAAATTATGTTAGAAATCATCAACTAAAAGTTACACATTCACTACAAAAAGCACCAAGTATGACGTAGTACCCAGCTATGCTAGTATGGATACTTTCTGTGGTGACTTCTTTAATAATTGTAATCATGAACATAAAATTAAAATGAAATACAAATTAGTTATTTTTCTTTGCTTTTTATATTTTTAATTAACATTTGAATGTTATTATAAAAAATGTTTGACAATTCTTTTTGCCAAAATAAAGATTTATATTTTTGTTATTTAGATTTTTTTTATTTTACTTAATTTGAAGTGACCCTAGCCTAGTGATAGCTTGCGTGCGAGATCCATAATAAAGTTTAAGCAATGCACGCGTTAGCTTGCAACTGGATGGGTGACCGTTTCGTACTTTGAGGCTATTCCAACTATAGCACCGCAACGAGCTAAGGATTATTGCTTAGCAATAAAAACTACTACGTACAAAAAGCAATCTCTTCCAGATAACCTTGGGCTAAGAGTAAAAACAAAGAGTGTTTCACTTGTCAATCAAGTGCAAAAAAATATAATGACATGCACATACAAAAAGTAAAACAATTTATTGACAAAAAAATAAAACGAAACAAATAAAAATCCACACCAAAAATTATCGTAAAAATATACCAACACTGGCATTCCCAAAATCGTATCCATACTATACAACCTGCTCTCTAAGATGGCGGATTTCATGTGAATAACTTTACGACCCATGTCTGTCCACAACCGCCAGGTGGACGAGAGATTTAAGCAATTTGTTATTTTTAGTTTTATGAAATATTTAATCGAAACTATACAATTGTAATTATTATTATGTTTGTAAATAAGTATGTTAACGATATTAAGACAATGTTTACCATTCACAATTGTACTTTTAATTTAAAACAATTGAAGTTAATACGATCATGGTTTCAACATGGCGGTCGAAATGGCAAGCAATGTTTGATAAAATGGAACAATTTATGTACAAATCGTCATCTAATATATTTTATATTAATAGAAAAGTATTTATGACTTACCCATTCATGTTTATCTTTAATATTGACTTCCGAAATCACTTTCAACAATTAATACTTTGCACGTAAACACACGACACCGCTTCACAGAACGAGCAACTGAACGGAATAAATGTATTACTATTTCACAGCTTCTATGGTTGGTTTATGAAGCGTGTGTGATATTAATTGCCGTCTTTGTTTAATTCTCTGCATGTTGTACCAGTTATAGGGAGATACGTATACTTTTACTAGGGCTGTTTCGAATCTGAAGTTTATAAGTAACCAGCAACCTTCTGATGGTTGTGGACAGATGCGTACTTTTTGACAGCAACCTTTAGAAGGTTTTGGACTGACGAGAGGTTATGGAGGTTAGGAGAAAGACGTTTGTAGTATGTGGACTGAAGCTGTAGCGGATCGCAGAAGTATTGAAGTTGGAAGCGAACTTCTAAGATTTTTGGAAGTCGATCCAAGTTGTCAAAACAAAGATCATTTATTAATCTGGTCGGATTCATGTGCCGGACAGACAAAAACTTTAACTTCATTGCACTGTATCAAAACTTTATATTAAAAGGATATTTTAAAGTAATAGTCCACAAGTTGCATGAGGTTGACCATTCTCATTTAGATTCGGATCATGATTTTGGGAGGATAGAAAAAGTCCTTAGGAAACACGATAGTTTACAATTCTGAACAATACAAGAGTATTATATGCCAAGCTTCTAGTAATAACACAGTCATCGACATGAACGCACATTTCAGAAAAATTGGTGAATTACAGGAAAAACTTAATTTAAATGAAATAAACAGAAAAAGAGATGTAAACAATGAAAAAGTAAGTTTTAGGGATGGTATTAAATGAATGCGCGTAGATGAATATGGTTCCTACCTATATAATGAAACATACGATGAAATGACACCCTTCAAAAAGGTAGAGATTTTAAAAAGAAGATCTCAATTGCGCAATTCTGTCGATATTCGAAAAATATGGTACCATATCAGTGAAATAAAATATCCGAGACCAACTTAAGTATTGTTATATAACTTTTTACAAGGCAGTAAAATTTTAATAAGCTTTCATTTAAAATCACGGTACTTTTCCTTCATATGACTTTAGTCGGCAATTGTACTGTTTCTTTCCATGTTAATTTTATTTTCATTTTTGATGAGCAGCTAGATTCAGAGCTCCGGGTAAATCGGACATAGATTCCGAGACGTATTAGAGTTCGGAAGTCAGGGACTATATCAATTTGGTGTATGAACATTTATAATAAACCTTCAGGTATACTTAGTGATTTTTTCGAGGTCTCGACATATCCATAGTCTACTCTTTTATTATTAGAGGTTAAAGAGAACCAGAATAAGATGATGGCGATGATGACATCAATTATAGAACGACCAAAAACTTGACCAAAAAACACCCAGGATACAATGATGCTCTGCCTACTGATGGGCCTGGCTTGGGTGGGATCATGTCAAACCGCTCTTCTTTGCGACAGAACGAGAGAACCCGCATTCTTTTGGCTAGATGAACCCAGCCACTGTGATGAAACTGGCGGTGCTCCAGCTAAACTTAATATCACAACTAATCAAGTCACCTCTATTAGAGTGAAAGGGTGGACAATACTGCTTCAAGAGTTCCAATGCACCACTCACTATTTCGTATAAAGGTCCTATAGCATGACTCACAATTTCATGCCAGACAACGCAGATCTTAGAGATATGCCTGATCCAGTCTGCCCAGAAGGCTACATCCAATACACAAACCTCCAGGACCTATTGAAGCTGTGTGAGTGGGCATGGCCAACATTTGTCTCCGTCAACAAGAAGGTGTGCAAAATCTCCTCAGGTACGATGGAGAATAGTCCGGGAGGCTTTTTTGTAGAAGGGGCCAGAGCCAGCTGCCTCGACTGACAGACACCTGCAAGACAGACTCAGGGCTTCTTTTCATACACAAATCCTCCCTTCACCAGCTTGAGGACAGAAGTAGATCATCTAAGATAGTTGACAATGCACTATGTACCCCCTCCTACTGCATTGATCCAACCTCTATGACACTGTACAAGGTGTCGGAGCTGGTGGCTCCCATTGCCGGATGGGATTCAGGCTTCACCAGTGTCACCGGAGAGACAATACTATTTAAATGGAAAAAGTCGACCACTCACCTCTATAGGAGACACACGAGAGACACTGCAGAAGACATTCAGAAGATAATGTACCTGGAGGAGGAGACACTGCGCCTAGCCAAAGACACCAAGATGCTGTGCCACATAATTACCCAACTGAAGACGCTGTTTTGGATGTCTTCCGAGTCAGCACCTACAACACTTGCCCGACAACTCCTATCCAAGGACAACGTGGTTGCTGAGGCAGACGGGCCTATTTTGATGGTGTGGGGATGCAACATAGAGACAGGTGGGAGTTTGTGTCCTCCCCACTATACCACCTCCACCCGAAGATCAGTTAATGAATATCAGATGACCCCTCAGCAAATCACACTGGATACTAGGAGCCAGTTACAGAAGAGATCTTAGACAAGAGCCCTGTGGTACCTTGTCGCCCCCGATATGTGGGGTATAAAGGAGGAGTAGCTTCCGTGTCCAATGGTAGCATAACACTGATCAACACATCCTTCCCTCATCTGAGCATATCTCCTCTTCAACCCAACGGCTCCAACAACCCTCCTTCTTGGGAAAGAGACACCTCTTCAGCCTCCAATCACGTCGGGGTCACGAGTGTACTGTTTCATGGGTTAGCTATCACGTCGGGGTCACCAGTGTACTATTTTGTGGTACTCATCATCATCATCATCATTACAACACTTCACAAGTCCACTGCTTACATAGGCCTCCCCCAAGTAATGCCACAAAGCACGGTCCTGAGCCACCTGTATCCATCGACTTCCTGCATGTCTTACCAGGTCGTCACTCCATCTAGTGGGGGTCGCCCTACACTACGCCTACATGTATGAGGCTGCCACTCGAGAACCTTTCTTCCCCATCGGTTATCGGTTCTTCGAGCTATATGGGCGGCCCATTGCCACTTCAGCTTACTAATCTGTTGGGCTATGTTGGTCACTCTGGTTTTACTGCGGATATTCTCATTTCTGAGTCTATCACGCAGAGAAACTCCGAGCATAGCCCTCTCCATAGCTCGCTGAGCGACCTTGAGCGTCCTCATACGGCCAGCAGTGAAGGATCACGTCTCTGATCCGTAAGTCATCACTGGCAACACGCACTGGTTGTACACTTTAGTTTTTATGGTACTGTATTTAAGTAATTAATTTACTTAAGTCCATTAAGGTGTACAATGAAGGTTGCAATAAATGAAGACACGTGTCGAGTAAACGGTGATATATTTGCGACTCTGCGTGGCGGACGCAGCCGCCACACCTATAACTATTATACACATACACATGCATTACACATACATAGGTATAGCTGTTAAATAAGTATGGACATGATGTAGGTCACCGAACACGCAATCTAAAGAGCTAGTATATTATAGATACCTATACTGTGTCCCTACAACAGCCATAATAAGAGAGTGTATTCTAGTGGTTTCAATCGATTTGACCAACTCTCTAATAATAATATCTCAAACCGCAAACCGTTAAAACGTCAATATGATCCCAAAGACTCAAAATCAATAAGGTGTTATGAATGTAATCAATTTGGTCATAAGAGTGTTAATTGTAACAAACAATCGAATAAGCTCCAGAGTTATAGTAACGAAAAAGCAATCGCGTTACAGACGATCCCTTAAAGTGTGCGTTTGCAAAAAGGTAGGTCTCGTAGCGATCCGTTAAAGTATGCGTTTTGCAAAAAAAAATAGGTCATTCCGAGGTAACTTGTTTGCTAAGGAACGCGCAAATTCACGGAATAATAATGGTGTCAATTTTTGTCGCGAAATCACGGATGTGACGACTGCGGTATATAGGCAATACCGTTAAAGGTATTAATCGACAGTGATTCATATGTTTCCTTAATATAAAAAAATGTTGACAAACATTTCTCGTGTCAAGTAAAGTCTACTAATCAGTTATTACGCGACTTGAGTGGTGTGGAAATAAGATCGGAATCATTTGTAACATTACCTGTTGAGTTTAGCGGTAAAACAATAGAAACAGTTTTTTGTGGTGGGTGGCAATAATTTGAATGTACCTGTTATTATCGGTACAGACGTACTAAACAGGAAAGGTCTTTGTTATAACTTATGTTAGAACCGGTGATCAAACGTATAATTCATAGTGATGCGACCGTAAACGATATTCTGCAAGCAGATTTGATTTTTTTTGTCCGATCAAGGTAATATGTCGGTATCTAGAAATAATAGGGAACGATTACTAGAGATCCTCACCAAGTATTCCGAATTCCTTCTAAGTGGTACCGCGAACACAACGGTGAAAGATAGTGGGATGCATATCAAGTTAAGAACCGATGTGCCTGTGTACTATAGATCATACAAATGATCGCATGATGAAAAATTAAAAGTACGCACTGTAGTGAAGTATTTGCTCGATTAAGAAAATATTTGCGATTCCGATTCAGAATACGCTAGTCCGATTTTGCTAGTAAAAAGGATGGTTCTGATAGAATGGTCGTGGACTATCGTGCATGGAATCAAATAACTGTCAAAACTCGATATCATCTTCCCTTGATCAACGACTACCTATGTAGATAGGTTAGGTAATGCTCGCTAGTTTAGCTCTCTGGATATGATTTCCGGTTTCCATCAACTTAGAATTGCAGACGAGGCTATTCATAAGACCGCACACGTTTCCCGAGCAAGTCCATGCTCAAACAGAGACTCTCAAGGCTGCGGCCGAAAGCCGCACAACGTGAAACCTCATCCCTTGAGGTGAGCGATAGACTCATGAAACGCTCTGCGACTGGTAGCCATGCCGATCATGCAATGGGTAGTGATGCCATACACTTATATCGCGTCTGCAGGAGCGGCGGTATAGCAGACAGTGGCGCTCATAGAGGGATTACGGCCAGTGTGCCTATTTGCCTACACCGTATTATGTATGGCGTTTACACGCATTGACATGCGCGACTTCGGTCGATATTTGTGCTTACGCACTACCAAGGGGCCAAGCCCTGTTTTACCATTTCGCCAGTTATTTTGCTGTGAACTACGGTCCAGTTCCCGATTTAGCGTTCCCTTCGGGGGAGCACATTAAAATGGTTGGCACTCACCACGCACAGCGTGTGTGTTGAGCGCCAACAAAAATGAGGGGGGAGTTTTTTTTTATTTAAAAAAAAGGGATTTTTTTAAATTTGGGACAGTTAAACAGTGAAACTCTTGTATCGAGTATTTTATGTATAAATACATATTGTGTGCGTGGAAAGCCACGCGGGAAGGGATGAATAATAATAAATAAATAATGTAAACCTGATACAAGTTGAATAGGGACGTTTTATGTTATTAACCTTTCTCGAGCCCCGTCTTCGTGAACGGGATTCACTTAACTTATAAGGCACTACCAACAGCTTTCAATTGCTCTAGTGAATATTCATTCTTCTAAAAGACACCTAAAAGAACAAGTTACTAAATAAACCCAACGTAAATAAGGGTCCTAAGAAATACGATCACGCCATAAATATTACAAACGGCTTATTATTAGACCTATAGAAAGATAATTTAGAAAGATCAAAACATATTTTACTTATCCTGGTCACATAACCTCTCGTCAGTCCAAAACCTTCTAAAGGTTGCTGTCAAAAAGTACGCATCTGTCCACAACCATCAGAAGGTTGCTGGTTACTTATAAACTTCAGATTCGAAACAGCCCTAGTAAAAGTATACGTATCTCCCTATAACTGGTACAACATGCAGAGAATTAAACAAAGACGACAATTAATATCACACACGCTTCATAAACCAACCATAGAAGCTGTGAAATAGTAATACATTTATTCCGTTCAGTTGCTCGTTCTGTGACGCGGTGTCGTGTGTTTACGTGCAAAGTATTAATTGTTGAAAGTGATTTCGGAAGTCAATATTAAAGATAAACATGAATGGGTAAGTCATAAATACTTTTCTATTAATATAAAATATATTAGATGACGATTTGTACATAAATTGTTCCATTTTATCAAACATTTCTTGCCATTTCGACCGCAATGTTTAAACCATGATCGTATTAACTTCAATTGTTTTAAATTAAAAGTACAATTGTGAATGGTAAACATTGTCTTAATATCGTTAACATACTTATTTACAAACATAACAATAATTACAATTGTATAGTTTCGATTAAATATTTCATAAAACTAAAAATAACAAATTGCTTAAATCTCTCGTCCACCTGGCGGTTGTGGACAGACATGGGTCGTAAAGTTATTCACATGAAATCCGCCATCTTAGAGAGCAGGTTGTATAGTATGGATACGATTTTGGGAATGCCAGTGTTGGTATATTTTTACGATAATTTTTGGTGTGGATTTTTATTTGTTTCGTTTTATTTTTTTGTCAATAAATTGTTTTACTTTTTGTGTGTGCATGTCATTATATTTTTTTTCACTTGATTGACAAGTGAAACACTCTTTGTTTTCACTCTTAGCCCAAGGTTATCTGGAAGAGATTGCTTTTTGTACGTAGTAGTTTTTATTGCTAAGCAATAATCCTTAGCTCGCTGCGGTGCTATAGTTGGAATAGCCTCAAAGTACGAAACGGTCACCCATCCAGTTGCAAGCTAACGCGTGCATTGCTTAAACTTTATTATGGATCTCGCACGCAAGCTATCACTAGGCTAGGGTCACTTCAAATTAAGTAAAATTAAAAAAATCTAAATAACAAAAATATAAATCTTTATTTTGGCAAAAAAGAATTGTCAAACATTTTTTATAATAACATTCAAATGTTAATTAAAAATATAAAAAGCAAAGAAAAATAACTAATTTGTATTTCATTTTAATTTTATGTTCATGATTACAATTATTAAAGAAGTCACCACAGAAAGTATCCATACTAGCATAGCTGGGTACCACGTCATACTTGGTGCTTTTTGTAGTGAATGTGTAACTTTTAGTTGATGATTTCTAACATAATTTTGTATAAAAGATGCCTTATTTGTTTTGTTTTTAACTTAGGAAATGTTATTATATTTAGGAATGTACATTCACATGTAAATAAATTACAAAATTGTTCGTTACAAATGCAAAAGTTTGAAAGCATTTTTTTTAGGGTCACTTTTTCAAGTGTTTGTTACAACTCGTTCATTTCTTAATAACTGAATAGTTGTAATATTTGAAACTGTTTATATTAAGAACAAAGACCAAACTATAGCATAAGTTAAGATTTATAGCCCATTGTGCCTCAGGTGTCGTCGATTTGGAAGTACAAAATGTGCCTTTTTTTGTGCCTGTTTCGGGTTATCTTAAGTGGCCCACATTATTGTAGAGCTTGTGGTGTGAAAAAACTGTACGTATAGTTGTGTTTTTTTTATTCATTATTGTAAAGTGTGTTATCGTATAGTAAATGAAGTAAATATTTATTGAAATAATTGCTTAATTTTTTAATGATTACATTTTATATTCAACAAACTAGAAAAAAATCGCTTCTAGCAATTTTACCACCAAATTTATAACATACCAAAAGGGTGAACGTACACATTTACACATATTCTATTAGCTTATTTAACAATAATTCTAACAACATATCATATTATATAGTTCCCATACATAAATATTAAGATATTGCCATTTTAATGACACGCGCCACGTAGGCAATATAACACTCGTTTAGGGTTTGACAGATGCGCCAAAGCGGCTATTTTGGCCCGGACTGCTGAGAGGATATATATATATATAATTTTATTTAAAAAAGGGGAAATTAATTACAAAGAAATAATTATTGCATTACAATATGAAGAAGAAAAATTTACGTCGGCCAATTATTTTCGGAATTAGATTAGATTTAGATAAAGCATGCTGCAGAAAGAGAAAGAGAATTCGCACTTGCCAGTAACAAAGTAAATAGAGATGGCTTAGCTCTTATTGAAATAATTGCAGATGGCTGCTGGAGCAAACGAAGCTATAAAAAAAAATTGTAATGCTCTATCGGGAGCAGCAGCCATATTGGACCGAAAAAATATTATTTTTAAGTGTAAAAAATAAATATTTCTACATTTATGTTCACGCGGAACCAAATAAGGAACCAGCAGTTCATCATTGTTTTAAAAATTATGACGGCCCATTCTCAAATATGGAAAGTGAGATTATAGTAGAAGGCTTCAAAGAATCCGTAAACATGTATTCCCCAATTTACGGTAAACTTTTTTCTGATGGTGACTCCAGTACATATGCAAAAATTTTAGAAGCTCCCCGATAAACCCGTCGAAAAAATCGAATGCCGCAATCATGTGCTTCGTAATTTGTAACAAGTTACAAGCACTGAGCACGGATAATAGATATAATATTAAATATAGAAAATGTATATGACCAAGTTAGCTATTTTAAAAACAAGAGCAGCAATTTATAAAGCTATAAAAAGACACAAAATAAATTCAGATGTACAATTTTTATTTGAAGATATTATGATTAGTCACCTTCATGGCTTTGGTGGCCATACTAAATGTCGTGCATATTTTTTGCGATAAAATTGGAACAAATGACCTTATCCCTACTAGGAACCAACACGAAAGTTAAGATTTGGAAGAAAATAATAATTCAAGAAAACGTAAGATATTCCCACCCAAAGAAAATAAGTCAAAAAACACTCCCAAATAAACTGTCGGGGAAGAAAAAGTCTGCAGCTAGAGCAAAGGGAGAAGAATATATTTCTTATCAAGGAGTGACAGTTCCAAAGAAAACCACCCAGGAAAGGATTTTATGCCACAAGAAGTGCAGACTTAAATGCTTTAGTAAGTTCTCACTTGAAGATAGGCAATCTATTTTAAACAGCTATTATTCATTTGATTCTAATAGTAAAAATGCCTTATTGTTCAGCAGCATTGTAAGGAAGCCTATAGCAAGACAACGCAGTACCGCTAGAAATAGAAAGCATAAATCTGCTTGTTAAAAGCATTACGCAAAAAAATCACACAAGAAATATGCAAGTTAGATTTGTGTAGAATATTATATACCAGATGGGTCACAAAAAAATTGATCTCATTATAAAGAATACTAAAGATGGACTTTCAGTTCATAAACCAGATCGGAGAGGACGATATCAAAGTCGTCCACACAAAATGGACAATGATGTTGTACAATGCATTAAGGCACATATTTCGAGCTTTCCAGCGGAAGAGTCTCATTGCTTAAGAAATAAAAATATGTACAAACTCTATCTTATACCGCTGCTCAATGTTACCAAAATGCATGGTTTGTATTTGGAAATGTGTCAAAATGAGGACTTGTCAGATAAATATCGCATTAAGAAAAGCTCGTACACCAAATGTTTTGGCACAGAATTTAATTTGTCTTTTGGTTACCCAAGGAGTGACACGTGTGCCACTTGCGATGCTGGAGACTCATGTTAAATTATCATGCAGCTGTTGAAGCTATGCAAATTGACAGGCAAAAATCAAACCAGTGCCGAGATATTGTGTACATTACAATGGATTTACAACAAATAATGCCGTTACCGAAACTAACAACTTCAAAAACATTTAACTAACGTCAATTGTGGTTTCACAATCTAAGTATTCACGTTAATTATGGAGGTTAGGAGAAAGACGTTTGTAGTATGTGGACTGAAGCTGTAGCGGATCGCAGAAGTATTGAAGTTGGAAGCGAACTTCTAAGATTTTTGGAAGTCGATCCAAGTTGTCAAAACAAAGATCATTTATTAATCTGGTCGGATTCATGTGCCGGACAGACAAAAACTTTAACTTCATTGCACTGTATCAAAACTTTATATTAAAAGGATATTTTAAAGTAGTAGTCCACAAGTTGCATGAGGTTGACCATTCTCATTTAGATTCGGATCATGATTTTGGGAGGATAGAAAAAGTCCTTAGGAAACACGATAGTTTACAATTCTGAACAATACAAGAGTATTATATGCCAAGCTTCTAGTAATAACACAGTCATCGACATGAACGCACATTTCAGAAAAATTGATGAATTACAGGAAAAACTTAATTTAATTGAAATAAACAGAAAAAGAGATGTATACAATGACAAAGTAAGTTTTAGGGATGGTATTAAATGAATGCGCGTAGATGAATATGGTTCCTACCTATATAATGAAAAATACGATGAAATGACACCCTTCAAAAAGGTAGAGATTTTAAAAAGAAGATCTCAATTGCGCAATTCTGTCGATATTCGAAAAATATGGTACCATATCAGTGAAATAAAATATCCGAGACCAACTTAAGTATTGTTATATAACTTTTTACAAGGCAGTAAAATTTTAATAAGCTTTCATTTAAAATCACGGTACTTTTCCTTCATATGACTTTAGTCGGCAATTGTACTGTTTCTTTCCATGTTAATTTTATTTTCATTTTTGATGAGCAGCTAGATTCAGAGCTCCGGGTAAATCGGACATAGATTCCGAGACGTATTAGAGTTCGGAAGTCAGGGACTATATCAATTTGGTGTATGAACATTTATAATAAACCTTCAGGTATACTTAGTGATTTTTTCGAGGTCTCGACATATCCATAGTCTACTCTTTTATTATTAGAGGTTAAAGAGAACCAGAATAAGATGATGGCGATGATGACATCAATTATAGAACGACCAAAAACTTGACCAAAAAACACCCAGGATACAATGATGCTCTGCCTACTGATGGGCCTGGCTTGGGTGGGATCATGTCAAACCGCTCTTCTTTGCGACAGAACGAGAGAACCCGCATTCTTTTGGCTAGATGAACCCAGCCACTGTGATGAAACTGGCGGTGCTCCAGCTAAACTTAATATCACAACTAATCAAGTCACCTCTATTAGAGTGAAAGGGTGGACAATACTGCTTCAAGAGTTCCAATGCACCACTCACTATTTCGTATAAAGGTCCTATAGCATGACTCACAATTTCATGCCAGACAACGCAGATCTTAGAGATATGCCTGATCCAGTCTGCCCAGAAGGCTACATCCAATACACAAACCTCCAGGACCTATTGAAGCTGTGTGAGTGGGCATGGCCAACATTTGTCTCCGTCAACAAGAAGGTGTGCAAAATCTCCTCAGGTACGATGGAGAATAGTCAGGGAGGCTTTTTTGTAGAAGGGGCCAGAGCCAGCTCACTCGACTGACAGACACCTGCAAGACAGACTCAGGGCTTCTTTTCATACACAAATCCTCCCTTCACCAGCTTGAGGACAGAAGTAGATCATCTAAGATAGTTGACAATGCACTATGTACCCCCTCCTACTGCATTGATCCTACCTCTATGACACTGTACAAGGTGTCGGGGCTGGTGGCTCCCATTGCCGGATGGGATCCAGGCTTCACCAGTGTCACCGGAGAGACAATGCTATTTAAATGGAAAAAGTCGACCACTCACCTCTATAGGAGACACACGAGAGACACTGCAGAAGACATTCAGAAGATAATGTACCTGGAGGAGGAGACACTGCGCCTAGCCAAAGACACCAAGATGCTGTGCCACATAATTACCCAACTGAAGACGCTGTTTTGGATGTCTTCCGAGTCAGCACCTACAACACTTGCCCGACAACTCCTATCCAAGGACAACGTGGTTGCTGAGGCAGACGGGCCTATTTTGATGGTGTGGGGATGCAACATAGAGACAGGTGGGAGTTTGTGTCCTCCCCACTATACCACCTCCACCCGAAGATCAGTTAATGGATATCAGATGACCCCTCAGCAAATCACACTGGATACTAGGAGCCAGTTACAGAAGAGATCTTAGACAAGAGCCCTGTGGTACCTTGTCGCCCCCGATACGTGGGGTATAAAGGAGGAGTAGCTTCCGTGTCCAATGGTAGCATAACACTGATCAACACATCCTTCCCTCATCTGAGCATATCTCCTCTTCAACCCAACGGCTCCAACAACCCTCCTTCTTGGGAAAGAGACACCTCTTCAGCCTCCAATCACGTCGGGGTCACGAGTGTACTGTTTCATGGGTTAGCTATCACGTCGGGGTCACCAGTGTACTATTTTGTGGTACTCATCATCATCATCATCATTACAACACTTCACAAGTCCACTGCTTACATAGGCCTCCCCCAAGTAATGCCACAAAGCACGGTCCTGAGCCACCTGTATCCATCGACTTCCTGCATGTCTTACCAGGTCGTCACTCCATCTAGTGGGGGGTCGCCCTACACTACGCCTACAGGTATGAGGCTGCCACTCGAGAACCTTTCTTCCCCATCGGTTATCGGTTCTTCGAGCTATATGGGCGGCCCATTGCCACTTCAGCTTACTAATCTGTTGGGCTATGTTGGTTACTCTGGTTTTACTGCGGATATTCTCATTTCTGAGTCTATCACGCAGAGAAACTCCGAGCGTAGCCCTCTCCATAGCTCGCTGAGCGACCTTGAGCGTCCTCATACGGCCAGCAGTGAAGGACCACGTCTCTGATCTGTAAGTCATCACTGGCAACACGCACTGGTTGTACACTTTAGTTTTTATGGTACTGTATTTAAGTAATTAATTTACTTAAGTCCATTAAGGTGTACAATGAAGGTTGCAATAAATGAAGACACGTGTCGAGTAAACGGTGATATATTTGCGACTCTGCGTGGCGGACGCAGCCGCCACACCTATAACTATTATACACATACACATGCATTACACATACATAGGTATAGCTGTTAAATAAGTATGGACATGATGTAGGTCACCGAACACGCAATCTAAAGAGCTAGTATATTATAGATACCTATACTGTGTCCCTACAACAGCCATAATAAGAGAGTGTATTCTAGTGGTTTCAATCGATTTGACCAACTCTCTAATAATAATATCTCAAACCGCAAACCGTTAAAACGTCAATATGATCCCAAAGACTCATAATCAATAAGGTGTTATGAATGTAATCAATTTGGTCATAAGAGTGTTAATTGTAACAAACAATCGAATAAGCTCCAGAGTTATAGTAACGAAAAAGCAATCGCGTTACAGACGATCCCTTAAAGTGTGCGTTTGCAAAAAGGTAGGTCTCTTAGCGATCCGTTAAAGTATGCGTTTTGCAAAAAAAAATAGGTCATTCCGAGGTAACTTGTTTGCTAAGGAACGCGCAAATTCACGGAATAATAATGGTGTCAATTTTTGTCGCGAAATCACGGATGTGACGACTGCGGTATATAGGCAATACCGTTAAAGGTATTAATCGATAGTGATTCATATGTTTCCTTAATATAAAAAAATGTTGACAAACATTTCTCGTGTCAAGTAAAGTCTACTAATCAGTTATTACGCGACTTGGGTGGTGTGGAAATAAGATCGGAATCATTTGTAACATTACCTGTTGAGTTTAGCGGTAAAACAATAGAAACAGTTTTTTGTGGTGCGTGGCAATAATTTGAATGTACCTGTTATTATCGGTACAGACGTACTAAACAGGAAAGGTCTTTGTTATAACTTATGTTAGAACCGGTGATCACCAACGTATAATTCATAGTGATGCGACCGTAAACGATATTCTGCAAGCAGATTTGATTTTTTGTTGTCCGATCAAGGTAATATGTCGGTATCTAGAAATAATAGGGAACGATTACTAGAGATCCTCACCAAGTATTCCGAATTCCTTCTAAGTGGTACTGCGAACACAGCGGTGAAAGATAGTGGGATGCATATCAAGTTAAGAACCGATGTGCCTGTGTACTATAGATCATACAAATGATCGCATGACGAAAAATTAAAAGTACGCACTGTAGTGAAGTATTTGCTCGATTAAGGAAATATTTGCGATTCCGATTCAGAATACGCTAGTCCGATTTTGCTAGTAAAAAGGATGGTTCTGATAGAATGGTCGTGGACTATCGTGCATGGAATCAAATAACCGTCAAAACTCGATATCATCTTCCCTTGATCAACGACTACCTATGTAGATAGGTTAGGTAATGCTCGCTAGTTTAGCTCTCTGGATATGATTTCCGGTTTCCATCAACTTAGAATTGCAGACGAGGCTATTCATAAGACCGCACACGTTTCCCGAGCAAGTCCATGCTCAAACAGAGACTCTCAAGGCTGCGGCCGAAAGCCGCACAACGTGAAACCTCATCCCTTGAGGTGAGCGATAGACTCATGAAACGCTCTGCGACTGGTAGCCATGCCGATCATGCAATGGGTGGTGATGCCATACACTTATATCGCGTCTGCAGGAGCGGCGGTATAGCAGACAGTGGCGCTCATAGAGGGATTACGGCCAGTGTGCCTATTTGCCTACACCGTATTATGTATGGCGTTTACACGCATTGACATGCGCGACTTCGGTCGATATTTGTGCTTACGCACTACCAAGGGGCCAAGCCCTGTTTTACCATTTCGCCAGTTATTTTGCTGTGAACTACGGTCCAGTTCCCGATTTAGCGTTCCCTTCGGGGGAGCACATTATAATGGTTGGCACTCACTACGCACAGCGTGTGTGTTGAGCGCCAACAAAAATGAGGGGGAGTTTTTTTTTATTTAAAAAAAAAGGGATTTTTTTAAATTTGGGACAGTGAAACAGTGAAACTCTTGTATCGAGTATTTTATGTATAAATACATATTGTGTGCGTGGAAAGCCACGCGGGAAGGGATGAATAATAATAAATAAATAATGTAAACCTGATACAAGTTGAATAGGGACGTTTTATGTTATTAACCTTTCTCGAGCCCTGTCTTCGTGAACGGGATTCACTTAACTTATAAGGCTCTACCATCAGCTTTCAATTGCTCTAGTGAATATGCATTCTTCTAAAAGACACCTAAAAGAACAAGTTACTAAATAAACCCAACGTAAATAAGGGTCCTAAGAAATACGATCACGCCATAAATATTACAAACGGCCTATTATTAGACCTATAGAAAGATAATTTAGAAAGATCAAAACATATTTTACTTATCCTGGTCACATGTTTATATTATTTATATATATATATATATATATATATATATATATATATATATATATAATTTTATTTAAAAAAGGGGAAATTAATTACAAAGAAATAATTATTGCATTACAATATGAAGAAGAAAAATTTACGTCAGCCAATTGTTTTCGGAATTAGATTAGATTTAGATGAAGCATGCTGCAGAAAGGGAAAGAGAATTCGCACTTGCCAGTAACAAAGTAAATAGAGATGGCTTATCTCTTATTGAAATAATTGCAGATGGCTGCTGGAGCAAACGAAGCTATAAAAAAAATTATAATGCTCTATCGGGAGCAGCAGCCATATTGGACCGAAAAAATATTATTTTTAAGTGTAAAAAATAAATATTTCTACATTTATGTCCACGCGGAACCAAATAAGGAACCAGCAGTTCATCATTGTTTTAAAAATTATGACGGCCCATTCTCAAATATGGAAAGTGAGATTATAGTAGAAGGCTTCAAAGAATCCGTAAACATGTATTCCCCAATTTACGGTAAACTTTTTTCTGATGGTGACTCCAGTACATATGCAAAAATTTTAGAAGCTCCCCCGATAAACCCGTTGAAAAAATCGAATGCCACAATCATGTGCTTCGTAATTTGTAACAAGTTACAAGCACTGAGCACGGATAATAGATATAATATTAAATATAGAAAATGTATATGACAAAGTCAGCTATTTTAAAAACAAGAGCAGCAATTTATAAAGCTATAAAAAGACACAAAATAAATTCAGATGTACAATTTTTATTTGAAGATATTATGATTAGACACCTTCATGGCTTTGGTGGCCATGCTAAATGTCGTGCATATTTTTTGCGATAAAATTGGAACAAATGACCTTATCCCTACTAGGAACCATCACGAAAGTTAAGATTTGTAAGAAAATAATAATTCAAGAAAACGTAAGATATTCCCATCCAAAGAAAATAAGTCAAAAAACACTCCCAAATAAACTGTCGGGGAAGAAAAGTCTGCTGCTAGAGCAAAGGGAGAAGAATATATTTCTTATCAAGGAGTGACAGTTCCAAAGAAAACCATCCAGGAAAGGATTTTATGCCACAAGAAGTGCAGACTTAAATGCTTTAGTAAGTTCTCACTTGAAGATAGGCAATCTATTTTAAACAGCTATTATTCATTTGATTCTAATAGTAAATTTGGTTTCCATAAATATTGCGGCAAGTATCTTTATACTATATAATAATTAGTGTCTTAGTTTTCTACTTTATTAGAAAAATTATCTATCTGAAAATATTTGTACGCCGGAAACGGCAGAATATTTAGGATCAAAATTCTTTTGTAACAACAGTAATGTACCATATTCTGACAAATAAAGCAACTATTATTCATTTGATTCTTATCGTAAAAATGCCTTATTGTTCAGCAGCATTGTAAGGAAGCCTATAGCAAGACAACGCAGTAACGCTAGAAATAGAAAGCATAAATCTGCTTGTTAAAAGCATTACGTAAAAAAATCACACAAAAAATATGCAAGTTAGATTTGTGTAGAATATTATATACCAGATGGGTCACAAAAAAATTGATCTCATTATAAAGAATACTAAAGATGGACTTTCAGTTCATAAACCAGATCGGAGAGGACGATATCAAAGTCGTCCACACAAAATGGACAATGATGTTGTCCAATGCATTAGGGCACATATTTCGAGCTTTCCAGCGGAAGAGTCTCATTGCTTAAGAAATAAAAATATGTACAAACTCTATCTTATAACGCTGCTCAATGTTACCAAGATGCATGGTTTGTATTTGGAAATGTGTCAAAATGAGGACTTGTCAGATAAATATCGCATTAAGAAAAGCTCGTACACCAAAATTTTTGTCACAGAATTTAATTTGTCTTTTGGTTACCCAAGGAGTGACACGTGTGCCACTTGCGATGCTGGAGACTCATGTTAAATTATCATGCAGCTGTTGAAGCTATGCAAATTGACAGGCAAAAATCAAACCAGGGCCGAGATATTGTGTACATTACAATGGATTTACAACAAATAATACCGTTACCGAAACTGACAACTTCAAAAACATTTAACTAACGTCAATTGTGGTTTCACAATCTAGGTATTCACGTTAATTATGGAGGTAAGGAGAAAGCCGTTTGTAGTATGTGGACTGAAGCCGTAGCGGATCGCAGAAGTATTGAAGTTTAATGCGCACTTCTAAGATTTTTGGAAGGCGATCCAAGTTGTCAAAACAAAGATCATTTATTAATCTGGTCGGATTCATGTGCCCGACAGACAAAAACTTTAACTTGATTGCACTGTATCAATACCTTATATTAAAAGGATATTTTAAAGTAATAGTCCACAAGTTGCATGAGGTTGGCCATTCTCATGTAGATTCGGATCATGATTTTGGTAGAATAGAAAACGTCCTTAGGAAACACGATACAGTTTATATTTCTGAACAATACAAATGTGGTGAATTACAGGAAAAACTTAATTTAAATGAAATAAACAGAAAAAAAGATGTAAACAATGACAAAGAAAGTTTTAGGGATGGTATTAAATGAATGCGCGTAGATGAATATGGTTCCTACCTATATAATGAAACATACGATGAAATGACACCCTTCAAAAAGGTAGAGATTTTAAAAAGAAGATCTCAGTTGCGCAATTCTGTCGATATTCGAAAAATATGGTACCATATCAGTGAAAAAAAAATCTCCGAGACCAACTTAAGTACTGTTATATAACTTTTTACAAGGCAGTAAAATTTTAATAAGCATTCATTTAAAATCACGGTACTTTTCCTTCATATGACTTTAGTCGGCAATTGTACCGTTTCTTTCCATGTTAATTTTATTTTCATTTTTGATGAGCAGCTAGATTCAGAGCTCCGGGTAAATCGGACATAGATTTCGAGACGTATTAGAGTACGGAAGTCAGGGACTATATCATTTTGGTGTATGAACTTTTATAATAAACCTTTAGGTATACTTAGTGTTTTTTTAGGTCAAACGGGATCGGACTCCTAACAAATTGGTGCTGGCCCGTTCACCGTCTGGGTCTAACTCACCAACAAAAAATATATTTGAAGAACTTTCTACATCTTCTATTCTTGCTATTTCCCACGACGCGACGGAGTCATCGTGTCAGCGACTTCGCCCCAGTTTTTGCTACGAATAAATGCTTCGTATAGAAGTTTCTAATTCACGTTCTAGTCACATTCTAGCCACTAATTCGTGCTATGTCTATTAACGCCAAATTATCACCTGATTCTAGTAAAGTTTTTATCGAGCTTTGTTTAACCTTCTAGACCCAACCACATGAAAAATGAGCTAATTTACAATTGAACTGGATGATTACTTCGGGGCCGCCATTGATAAACTAAAGGGCGTGAACAGCCCCGAAGTAATTCACCAGGGGGTCACGGTGAATATAACGGAAGCAGCAGAAGTGGAGACCTCAGGGGGCGGACGAGAAAATATTCTGAAGAGGGCTCCTCCGCTCCGAAGAAAGCGAAGTCCCAAAAAGGAAGAGAAAAAACAATCAGCGAGAAAGTCTCGAAGAAGAAAAAGAGGAGACGAGAGACAAACCACCTCCGCCATCACCCGACCCCTCTCCACCAGCTCCGCCAGGAGAGAGCAGTCGAGGTCTCGACATTTCCATAGTCTACTCTACGTTATTAGAGGTTACGGAGAACCAGAATAAGATGATGGCGATGATGACATCAATTATAGAACGACCAAAAACTTTACCAAAAAACACCCAGGATACAATGATGCTCTGCCTACTGATGGGCCTGGCTTGGGTGGGATCATGTCAAACCGCTCTTCTTTGCGACAGAACGAGAGAACCCGCATTCTTTTGGCTAGATGAACCCAGACACTGTGATGAAACTGGCGGTGCTCCAGCTAAACTCAAAATCACAACTGATCAAGTCACCTCTTTTAGAGTGAAAGGGTGGATAATACTGCTTCAAGAGTTCGAATGCACCACTCACTATTTCGTATGGGGGTCCTATAGCATGACTCACAATTTCATGCCAGACAACGCAGATCTTAGAGATATGCCTGATCCAGTCTGCCCAGAAGGCTACATCCAATACACAAACCTCCAGGACCTATTGAAGCTGTGTGAGTGGGCATGGCCAACATCTGTCTCCGTCAACAAGAAGGTGTGCAAAATCTCCTCAGGTATGATGGAGAATAGTCCGGGAGGCTTTTTTGTAGAAGGGCCAGACCCAGCTGCCTCGACTACACCTGCAAGACAGACTCAGGACTTCTTTTCATACACACATCCTCCTTCCACCAGCTTGAGGACAGAAGTAGATCATCTAAGATAGTTGACAATGCACTATGTACCCCCTCCTACTGCATTGATCCTACCTCTATGACGCTGTACAAGGTGTCGGAGCTGGTGGCTCCCAGTGCCGGATGGGTCCAGGCTTCACCGGTGTCACCGGAGAGACAATACTTTCAAAATGGAAAAAGTCGACCACTCACCTCTATAGGAGACACACGAGAGACACTGCAGAAGACATTCAGAAGATAATGTACCTGGAGGAGGAGACACTGCGCCTAGACAAAGACACCAAGATGTTGTGCCACATAATGACCCAACTGAAGACGCTGTTTTGGATGTCTTCCGAGTCAGCTCCTACAACACTTGCCCGACAACTCCTATCCAAGGACAATGTGGTTGCTGAGGCAGACGGGCCTATCTTGATGGTGTGGGGATGCAACATAGTAAACAGGTGGGAGTGTGTCCTCCCCACTATGTCACCTCCACCCGAAGATCAGTAACAGTGACAGTATACTGGATATCAGAGGACCCCTCAGCAAATCACACTGGATACTAGGAGCCAGTTACAGAAGAGATCTTAGACAAGAGCCCTGTGGTACCTTGTCGCCCCCGATATGTGGGGTATAAAGGAGGAGTAGCTTCCGTGTCATCATACAGTTTATATTTCTGAACAATACAAGAGTATTATATGCAAAACTTCTCGTATAACGCAGTCATCGACATGAAAGCACATTTCAGAAAAATTGGTGAATTACAGGAAAAACTTAATTTAAATGAAAAAAAACAGAAAAAAAGATGTAAACAATGACAAAGTAAGTTTTAGAGATGGTATTAAATGAATGCGCGTAGATGAATATGGTTCCTACCTATATAATGAAACATACGATGAAATGACACCCTTCATAAAGGTAGAGATTTTAAAAAGAAGATCTCAGTTGCGCAATTCTGTCTGAAAAAAAAATCTCCGAGACCAACTTAAGTACTGTTTTATATAACTTTTTAAAAGGCAGTAAAATTTTAATAAGCATTCATTTAAAAATCACGGTACTATTCCTTCATATGACGTTAGTCGGCAATTTTACTGTTTTTTTCCATGTTAATTTTATTTTCATTTTTGATGAGCAGCTAGATTCAGAGCTCCGGGTAAATCGGACATAGACGTATTAAAGTTCGGAAGTCAGGGACTATATCAATTTGGTGAACTTTTATAGTAAACCTTTAGGTATACTTAGTGTTTTTTTGAGTGACAATACTATTTAAATGGAAAAAGTCGACCACTCACCTCTATAGGAGACACAAGAGAGACACTGCAGAAGACATTCAGAAGATAATGTACCTGGAGGAGGAGACACTGCGCCTAGCCAAAGATACCAAGATGCTGTGCCACATAATTACCCAACTGAAGACGCTGTTTTGGATGTCTTCCGAGTCAGCTCCTACAACACTTGCCCGACAACTCCTATCCAAGGACAACGTGGTTGCTGAGGCAGACGGGCCTATGTTGATGGTGTGGGGATGCAACATAGTAGACAGGTGGGAGTTTGTGTCCTCCCCACTATGCCACCTCCACCCGAAGATCAGTTACTGGATATCAGAGGACCCCTCAGGAAATCACACTGGATACTAGGAGCCAGTTACAGAAGAGATCTTAGACAAGAGCCCTGTGGTACCTTGTCTCCCCCGATATGTGGGGTATAAAGGAGGAGTAGCTTCCGTGTCCAATGGTAGCATAACACTGATCAACGCATCCTTCCCCCATCTGAGCATATCTCCTCTTCAACCCAACGGCTCCAACAACCCTCCTTCTTGGGAAAGAGACACCTCTTCAACCTCCAATCACGTCGGGGTCACCAGTGTACTCTTTTATGGGTCAGCCATCACGTCGGAGTCACCAGTGTACTATTTTATGGTACTGTATTTAATTAATTATTTAATTTACTTAAGTCCATTAAGGTGTACAATGAAGGTTGCAATAAATGAAGACACATGTCGAGTAAACGGTGATATATTTGTGCCATAAGTGTGCCTATTTGCCTACACCGTATTATGTATGGCGTTTACACGCATTAACATGCGCGACTTCGGTCGATATTTGTGCTTACGCTCCACCAAGGGGCCAAGCCCTCTTTTACCGTTTCGCCAGGTATTTTGCTGTGGACTACGGTCCAGTTCCCGATTTAGCGTTCCCTTTGGGGGAGCGCATTAAAATGGTTGGCACTCACTACGCACAGCGTGTGTGATAAGCGCCAACAGAAATGTGGGTTTTTTTTAATTTAAAAAAGGGATTTTTTTTAATTTGGGAGAGTGAAACCCTTGTATCGAGTATTCTATGTATAAATACATATTGTGTGCCCTTTCCACGCGGGAAGGGATGAATAATAATAAATAAATAATGTAAACCTGATACAAGTGGAATAGGGACGTTTTATGTTATTAACCTTTCACGAGCCCTGTCTTCGTGAACGGGATTCACTTAACTTATAAGGCACTACCAAAAGCTTTCAATTACTCTAGTAATATGCATTCTTCCAAAAGACACCTAAAAGAACTACGTTACTAAACAAACCCAACGTAAATAAGGCTCCTAACAAATACTATCACGCCATAAATATTACAAACGGCCTATTACAAAACCTTTAGAAAGATCATTTAGAAAGATCAAAACATATTTTACTTATTCTGGTCACTCATGTATAATTTTATTTAAAAAAGGGGAAATTAATTATAAAGAAATAATTAGGGGGGGGGCATAACAATATGAAGAAGAAAAATTTCCGTCAGCCAATTATTTTCGGAATTAATAAAATTTTCAAATCATGATCCATTGGGTTGCAGCTTCACTGAACTACAACTTATCGGAGGAACACAATAGAGCTTAGCTTCTCAGCTTAGCCTTAGAGCCTTAGAGCTAGTTTCACCATACGCTGTTTGTTAGTTTTAACGTCCAATTAAATAGATAACAGCCCGTTAGGCGTAGTGAGTGTTTCACCACGTACTAACGAATGGTTAATTCTCTTAACAAGGCGTTAAACTTAATCACTGCTCCAAAGGTCCGTTAATGTCTTTAACGGCTGTCAAATTGGTTGTCAGTTGGTCAAATAAAATGGAAGCAGCGTATAATTTTACTTTTGAACACGAAAATGATGATATTTTAGAAAATTTAGAACGTTTAGATAATATTGTTCGACGTCCTAAAACATATAAAGAGCGACGTGATTATTTTGAAGAATATGACGATGTAGATTTTACGACAAGGTTTCGTTTGACGAAAGGATCTTGTATGGATGTTTTGCATATGATTGAAGATAAACTTGAATATCCATCAAATCGGTGAGTACCTACTTTAACATTACCTTATTTCGTGAATTGTACCTATTAAAAATATGCTTGTTTTGTTGTCTAGAACAACTTCTTATTTAAGGTGTTTATTATTAGGTATTAAAATGTTGGGATGCTAATTATAATATAGTTTAAAAGCTCACACATTGTTTCCCCCTAATAATAAGATCACTCCATCATCTCCACCGTCAATTTTACACAAACCTTCTAAAAGAAGAAAAATTTGTATGATGGGCATGGATAAAGCTAACCTAAAATTTTGTTTGCTTACAGAAACAAGTCGATTTCGCCAATAAACCAACTTCTTTTAACTTTGAGATATTATGCTACTGGTTCACAACAAATAACTATGGGTGATTACTGTGGAATGAGCAAGTCCACTTCTCACAGAATTATACATAGAGTTACTGCGGCTATAACGTCACTTAGTCGCCAGTTTATAAAATTTCCCGTCTCAGAAGAAGAATTAAAAAAAGCACAATTACAATTTTATAACATAGCACGCTTTAGGAAAGCACGGCACTAGGTGCTCTTGATTGTACATATATACGCATTCGTTCTCCTGGTGGGGAAAATGGAGAACATTTTAGGAATAGGAAAGGATACATGTCTATAAATGTGCAAGCAATAGGAAATGCTAACTTAGAAATTTTAGATTTGGTGGCGAGATGGCCAGAAAGTAGCCAAGATCAAACTATTTGGAACGGATCCTACAGAAGCACTATATTTGAAAGTGGTCGATACCGTGATGCCTTTCTCTTAGCAGACAGTGGCTATATGAACCGACCATACATTATGATGCCACTGCAGAATCCAATAACCCCAGAGGAGAGATTGTACAATGAATCTCAAATAAGAAGCAGGAACCCCATTGAACGCCTGTTTGGAGTATGGAAACGTCGATTCCCAGTACTTGCATTAGGTATACAAGTACAGTTAAAAAATTGCCTTCCTATATATAATTGTTGCTACGGCTGTGTTGCACAACATCTTAATAAAAGCAAATGAAGATTTGCCATCTGATGATCCGGAAATAAAACTACCGGCTCCTTGGGAAGATTTAATAGAACAAGGGCACACTTGTGATAATGAAGTATTTCTTTTGTTTTTTTTTTTGAGAGCAATAAATTTTTTTTCTCAGCCTCAATTTGTGCATTTTTTTTCAAAATTTCGACTAATTCTAACTTGCTAGTCAGTCAACTGTCGGCTATTGAAGCCCTTGGTCTTCTCCTGTGAAGCCATGTTGGGCTCCCCTTTTTTTTGTAATTAGTGCAACTGACATTTTGGTTTTAAGTGCAGCTGGAGACCAACCATGCCAAATATTATCCTTATCCTAAAACATAAAGTAGGTTTATTAATATATCCCATCATCCATCCATGATATCTGTAGTCTAGGCTATCTTCCATGGGTGCGGTGAAAAAGTGATGAATATTTGTAATGAGATAGGTACCTGAACTTCACGACGACTTGAGCCATCA
This sequence comes from Parnassius apollo, assembly GCA_907164705.1. Lineage (NCBI taxonomy): Eukaryota > Metazoa > Arthropoda > Insecta > Lepidoptera > Papilionidae > Parnassius > Parnassius apollo. The sequence continues at coordinate 902,170 of CAJQZP010001208.1, read as the reverse complement.
AATGTTTCCTTATTTAACTCCCCTGATTCAGCCTGAGAGCTATTCAGTCCCGAGGAACCAACTTGCTCAATCTGAAAATAATATATATATATATATATATATATATATATATATATATATATATATATATATATATATATATATATTAGAAATAAAAACTATGCGTACTAAAATACATTTTTATATATCATAAAACCAAGTCTGTTTGGGCTAATCTGAAAATCTACTTTAAATTTGTTTCAGTTGTTATAATTAAATTGGTAGTTAAACTCATCCATGAAAATGTGCTATAATAAGTGTTATAGAACATTTACATTTTTTTTTTTTTTTTTTTTTATGTAAATAATATTTGTAATTTATTATAGAACATTTACATGGATTTTAAGCACATGTTCTGTGTTAAAATATACACTATTATACGTTAATTAAAGGCCATAGAAAACTGGCTAGTACGTTTATAATTACAACAGTTGAACAGCCAGGTACTGCATCCAATAATACAATGGTCGGTAATATTTCTGCTGAATCTTCCTTCTTTTATTAAATGCTGTGACAGACTCTTGAAATTGACCATCGCTATCAAATTCGTTTGCAAGACCATCCAATGTTGGGCCAAGTAATATTTCTACTTGCTCTTGTAAAGGCCCTGGTGGTAGATGATTGGGCCTGCCTCCACCTAGAAATAGCAAAGTATAGAGTATGAAACAGTGTAAACACTAAAAAGGAGCGTAAGTAGTCACTAGGCATCACTACAATCATTTCTGTTCGCAGACTAGGAGGAAACCACAGAATGAATTTTGGTGAGAGTTTACAGTCAAGAATAGTTAGGTATTCGAAATAAAGGTAATAAATTATTACTGCGCTAGAATTTTTGAAAGTATAACGTGTTATTAAGTTACAAATAGATCATACCTGTTAAGAAAATCTCCTTCTTTGTGGCAGCTTTGTCTTTCCTTGTCGTTCTTTTGAGGTTATCCCAACACGTTCTAAGTTGGTCCGTATTTCGGAAATTGAAACTGCTCAGGGAATTGAATTCTTCCGTGAGCACCTTCCAACCCTCATTTTTATGAGCAATCGTCACAGCATCTGTTTTTTTGTTTTCTACGACATCTATATTTTTAGGATAAGTTCTATTAAAATTCTTTTTTCACTGGCGCAGAAATTAGGGCCGCGACTTTTTTCGACATATTACAACACAACTTAAGTAAAGCTTACTAATTGAAAGAATTATAAATCACCACAGAACAAAATCCAGGTATATATAATGTACTCTGTGAAAATCTATAAGCGCGAAACCGAAAACATATGACGTTTTAGACGACCAACATAGAATTACACTGTCTACAGAACATTTTGTATGGGCACCATGACATTTTGATTTGCCTGCATAATAACGAGAGTGAAGTGCGAGAGAATGACAAGTCAAACTTGTCGTTTTTGTTCACTCGATCATAGATAATATCTACTTGATGTTTGATTTAGCAACGCCTTGTTATGATGCCTCTATAGAACGTAAACCTTTTTGACGTCGACGTCAATTTTAACAGAACATTTGTTAATGGCTAATTAAGAATAGTTTGGTGGAATCGGGTCTTAGAGTCGAAATTTACGTTTAAATGCCAATTATGCAACCAAAAATTTGTAATAGAAAATGGTAATTGTAGTGAAAATTATTTATCATTAAATAAATGCGCAGTCGCAGGTACGATTGCAATAGGCGCGGAAAATTCGCAACTAAACGAGCTATTGTCATCAATGAGTCTTCCTTCTTTGTTCGAATATATATGTTCGACAAACCACGAATTAATTAGTGAAAAATGGGAAAGTTTATCTATAGAGTAGATGAAGCATGCTGAAGAAAGGGTAAGAGAATTCGCACTTGCCAGTAACAAAGTAAATAGAGATGGCTTAGCTCTTATTGAAGTAATTGCAGATGGCTGCTGGAACAAACATAACTATAAAAAAATTATAATGCTCTATCGGGAGCAGGTATTGGAGTGTAAAAAATAAATATTTCTACATTTATGTTCACGCGGAACCAAATAAGGAACCAGCAATTCATCATTGTTTTAAAAATTATGAGGGCCCATTCTCAAATATGGAAAGTGAGATTATAGTAGAAGGCTTCAAAGAATCCGTAAACATGTATTCCCCAATTTACGGTAAACTTTTTTCTGATGGTGACTCCAGTACATATGCAAAAATTTTAGAAGCTCGCCCGTATCCCGATAAACCCGTCGAAAAAATCGAATGCCGCAATCATGTGCTTCGTAATTTGTAACAAGTTACAAGCACTGAGCACGAATAATAGATATAATATTAAATATAGAAAGTTTATATGACAAAGTGAGCTATTTTAAAAAAAGAGCAGCAATTTGTAAAGCTATAAAAAGACACAATTTGTCAAAACAAAGATCATTTATTAATCTGGTCGGATTCATGTGCCGGACAGACAAAAACTTTAACTTGATTGCGCTGTATCAATACCTTATATTAAAAGGATATTTTAAAGTAATAGTCCACAAGTTGCATGAGGTTGGCCATTCTCATTTAGATTCGGATCATGATTTTGGTAGGATAGAAAAAGTCCTTAGGATACACGATACAGTTTATATTTCTGAACATTACAAGAGTATTATATGCAAAGCTTCTCGTATAACACAGTCATCGACATGAAAGCACATTTCAGAAAAATTGGTGAATTACAGAAAAACTTAATTTAAATGAAATAAACAGAAAAAAAGATGTAAACAATGACAAAGTAAGTTTTAGAGATGGTATTAAATGAATGCGCGTAGATGAATATGGTTCCTACCTATATAATGAAACATACGATGAAATGACACCCTTCAAAAAGGTAGAGATTTTAAAAAGAAGATCTCAGTTGCGCAATTCTGTCTGAAAAAAAATCTCCGAGACCAACTTAAGTACCGTTTTATATAACTTTTTACAAGGTAGTAAAATTTTAATAAGCATTCATTTAAAAATCACGGTACTATTCCTTCATACGACTTTAGTCGGCAATTTTACTGTTTCTTTCCATGTTAATTTTATTTTCACTTTTGATGAGCAGCTAGATTCAGAGCTCCGGGTAAATCGGACATAGACGTATTAAAGTTCGGAAGTCAGGGACTATATCAATTTGGTGAACTTTTATAGTAAACCTTTAGATATACTTAGTGTTTTTTTGAGTGACAATACTATTTAAATGAAAAAAGTCGACCACTCACCTCTATAGGAGACACAAGAGAGACACTGCAGAAGACATTCAGAAGATAATGTACCTGGAGGAGGAGACACTGCGCCTAGCCAAAGACACCAAGATGCTGTGCCACATAATTACCCAACTGAAGACGCTGTTTTGGATGTCTTCCGAGTCAGCTCCTACAACACTTGCCCGACAACTCCTATCCAAGGACAACGTAGTTGCTGAGGCAGACGGGCCTATCTTGATGGTATGGGGATGCAACATAGTAAACAGGTGGGAGTTTGTGTCCTCCCCACTATGCCACCTCCACCCGAAGATCAGTTACTGGATATCAGATGATCCCTCAGCAAATCACACTGGATACTAGCAGCCAGTTACAGAAAAGATCTTAGACAAGAGCCCTGTGGTACCTTGTCTCCCCCGATATGTGGGGTATAAAGGAGGAGTAGCTTCCGTGTCCAATGGTAGCATAACACTGATCAACGCATCCTTTCCTCATCTGAACATATCTCCTCTTCAACCCAACGGCTCCAACAACCCTCCTTCTTGGGAAAGAGACACCTCTTCAACCTCCAATCATGTCGGGGTCACCAGTGTACTGTTTTATGGGTCAGCCATCACGTCGGGGTCACCAGTGTACTATTTTATGGTACTTTATTTAATTAATTAATTAATTTACTTAAGTCCATTAAGGTGTACAATGATGGTTGCAATAAATGAAGACACGTGTCGAGTAAACGGTGATATATTTGCGACTCTGCGTGGCGGACGCAGCCGCCACACCTATAACTATTATCCACATACACATGCATTACACATACATAGGTATAGCTGTTAAATAAGTATGGGCAATATGTAGGTCACCAGACACGCAATCTAAAGTGCTAGTATATTATAGATACTGTGTACCTACAACAACCATAATAAGAAAGTGTATTCTAATGGTTTCAATCGATTTGACCAACTCTCGAATAATAATATCTCAAACCGCAAACCGTTAAAACGTCAATATGATCCCAAAGACTCAAAATCAATAAGGTGTTATGAATGTAATCAATTAGGTCATAAGAGTGTTAATTGTAACAAACAATCGAATAAGCTCCAGAGTTATAGTAACGAAAAAGCAATCGCGTTACAGACGATCCCTTAAAGTGTGCGTTTGCAAAAAGGTAGGTCTCTTAGCGATCCGTTAAAGTATGCGTTTTGCAAAAAAATAGGTCATTCCGAGGTAACTTATTTGCTAAGGAACGCGCAAATTCACGAAATAATAATGATGTCAATTTTCGTCGCGAAATAACGGATGTGACGACTGCTGTATATCGGGAATACCGTTAAAAGTATTAATCGATAGTGATTCATATGTTTCCTTAATATAAAAAATGTTGTCAAACATTTCTCGTGTCAAGTAAAGTCTACTAATCAGTTATTACGCGACTTGGGTAGTGTGGAAATAAGATCGGAATCATTTGTAACATTACCCGTTGAGTTTAGCGATATAACAATAGAAATAGTTTTTTGTGGTGGGTGGCAATAATTTGAATGTACCTGTCATTATCGGTACAGATATACTAAACAGGAAAGGTCTTTGTTATAACTTATGTTAGGACCGGTGATCGCCAACGTATAATTCATAGTGACGCGACCGTAAACGATATTCTGCAAGCAGATTTGATTTTTTTTGTCCGATCAAGGTAATATGTCGGTATCTAGAAATAATAGGGAACGATTACTAGACATCCTCACCAAGTATTCCGAACTCCTTTTAAGTGGTACCGCGAACACAACGGTGAAAGATAGTGGGATGCATATCAAGTAAACAACCGATGTGCCCGTGTGCTATAGATCATACAAATGATCGCATGACGAAAAATTAAAAGTACGCACTATAGTGAAGTATTTGCTCGATTAAGGAAATAATAGCGATTCCGATTCAGAATACGCTAGTCCGATTTTGCTAGTAAAAAGGATGGTTCTGATAGAATGGTCGTGGACTATCGTGCATTGAATCGAATAACCGTCAAAACTCGATATCATCTTACCTTGATCAACGACTACCTATGTAGATAGGTTAGGTAATGCTCGCTGGTTTAGCTCTCTGGATATGATTTCCGGTTTCCATCAACTTAGAGTTGCAGACGAGGCTATTCATATGACCGCACACGTTTCCCGCCTTAGCCCTGTAAATAAAAAGTACTCTGATAACGGTACGATTTACGTTGGCGCGAAACGTATTGTTACGAGCTTGAGGTTCGTGACAATAAAAATTGCCGATAAAATTACCTAAATTAACACTTTAATTTACTTTACACAATTAAAGTTAAAACACTAATAATTTAAACACACTAATTCACTTAATTCCACTCCGAAGCTTCGCTTGTTCGCCCAAATCAACACTGCCTCCATCGCATCTTGCAGCGCCTATATATTTAAATTAGCAAAGAAATATCCAGAATGTTCAAGTAAACACGCGGAAGGTACCGAGCTTTCGAGTTTCGACTAGGCGCTGTCAGTTGAGCGATTTGTGATGTCATTTTCTCAATGCTCCCCTCGCTCTCGTTCCTGACACTAGATGGCGCTAGTTGACTTATTCATGCAACACTGCCCCCTCCTAAGACATGCTCGTCCCGAGCATTATCGGTCCCATAATAACGCGCCAAGCGATCCACATGGACGATCTTAGGAGTCCCTCTTGCGCCTTTCTGTATCCGGTAGGTCACATCGTTGATCCTGGTTACAATCCGGTACGGGCCGTCCCATTTAGCTTGAAGCTTAGGAGATTTCCCTTTGCTGCGGACTGGATTGTGCAACCACACAAGTGAACCTTCGTCGAACCCTTTGTTGTTCATTTTGCGGTCATACCGGGTTTTCATCTTTTCAGACATTTGCTGGCCCGTTTGTCTGACGTGCTCATAAACGTCATTCATTCTTTTCCGCAAGTCATTTGCATAATCGGTTATACTGCGTGGAGCATCGGGTGGTATCCCGGTGATCAGGTCTGCAGGCAGCCGTAATTCTCTTCCAAAGTTTGCGAAAGCTGGTGTCACTGCTGTACTTTCGTGAACAGAACTTCGATATGACAACAAAAACGGTTGTATGTGCTTGTCCCAATCTCGTTGCCGATTGTCTACAACTTTTGCTAGGTACCTCTCCAATGTCTGATTAAATCGTTCCACCATTCCATCAGATTGCGGGTGATAAGAAGTCGTTCTTGTTTTATGAGTACCCATAACTCGGCAAGTTTCCTGGAATATTTGAGACTCAAAATTCCTTCCTTGATCGCTGTGAATCTCTAAAGGTACTCCAAAACGACAGAAGACTTCATGAACTAGTTTATCTGCAACTGTTGAAGCTTCTTGATTTGGAATGGCGAAGACTTCTGGCCACTTAGTGAAGTAATCCATCACAACCATGAAATACTTGTTACCGCTTTCACTCTCCGGAAACGGCCCCGCCACGTCAATGGCTATTCTCTCCCATGGTGCACCAACATTGTACAACTTCAATGCACCTCTACTACGAGTCTGAGGTCCCTTTACAGCCGCACAACTTGTACATTTGCGACACCAGTCCTCGACATCGTTTCGACAGTGGACCCAGTAAAACCGTTCTCGGATCTTCAGTAGAGTTCGTTTAACTCCCAGATGGCCTCCTGAATAATCATTATGGTACAGCTGTAGAACATCCGGTACTTTAACTTTAGGGACAACCATTTGCAAATGACAGCTGTCTCCCCGAACGTTTTCCCATTTACGACACAGAACTCCATCCTGAAGCAGCAAGCTGTCCCACTGGGCCCAATAGCTTTTAGTGGTCGAACTCATCGCTGAGACGTCACTCCACTTGGGCTTGGGAGCACTGGCCTTTATCCATTCCAGAATCGGCTTGATGTCCGGATCTTCCTGCTGTGCATGTAGTAAGCTGTCCTTCCACTCGTTGCTGAGGTGGTCTGCCCTGAGCATCCTCACGGATACCACTTCCTTACTCTCTTGCCTAGTACAATGTTTGCAATCTTCAGGACAAGGTCTTCTTGACAATGCATCTGCGTTGCCATGAGATTTCCCGCTGCGATGTTCGATCTGAAAGTCGTATTCCTGCAGTAGTTCAATCCACCTCGCAACTTGTCCTTCTGGGTTTTTAAACTGCAATAGCCACTTTAGTGCAGCATGGTCAGTTCGTAAGTGAAATTTTCGTCCCAGAAGATATTTGCTAAAATGTTGCAACGACTTTACCACAGCTAGCAATTCGCGTCTTGTGACACAGTAGTTCCTTTCCGGTTTTGACAACGACTTGCTGAAGTACGCTATCACGACCTCTTGGTCACCATTACGTTGAGACAACACACCGCCAAGTCCTATATCACTTGCGTCTGTGTCAACTATAAATTCTTTGCTTGCATCAGGGTATCCCAAAATAGGTGTTTTGCACAGACGGTCCTTGAGCTCCTGGAATGCGATGTTACAACTTTCATCCCAGCAGAAATGTCGCTTCTCCTCGGTTAGCTTATGCAGAGGTTTGGCTATATCTGCAAAGTTCTTCACAAAACGTCGGTAATAGGAGCACAAACCCAAAAATGCTCTAACCTGCGTCTTGTCTTTTGGAACCGGCCAATCCTTTACAGCTGCGATTTTCTCTGGATCCGTGCGGATACCTTCTTCCGACACTACATACCCCAAAAAGTTGACTTGCCGTTTGAATAGTGAACATTTCTTCGGACTCAACTTAAGGTTGGCACTCTTAATCTTCATGAGCACGCGTTCCAGGTTTTGAAGGTGTTCCTCAAACGTACGGCCCACGATGATGATGTCATCCAAGTAGACCAGACAGGCATCGCCAATTAGCCCGGTAAGTACAAGTTCCATCAGCCTTTCAAACGTTGCTGGAGCATTGCACAACCCAAACGGCATTACTTTGAATTGCCACAGACCCTTTCCCGTCGAGAACGCAGTTTTCTCCTTGTCCTTAGGGTCAATTTCAACTTGCCAGTAGCCACTTTTTAGATCCAGCGTGCTAAACCATTTTACTCCTGTAAGCATGTCCAGCGTGTCATCAATTCTTGGCAAGGGATAGCTGTCCTTCTTTGTAACGTCGTTCAGACGGCGGTAATCAACACAGAACCGCATGCTGCCATCCTTCTTCTTTACCAGTACCACAGGTGAACACCATGGACTAGATGAAGGTTCAATAACACCATCCCTCACCATTCCCTCAATCATGGTTTCCACTTCCTTTTCACGTGCTACCGGCAATCGTCTTGGCCGCTGACGGATAGGCAACTCTTCACCTGTGTTTATTTTGTGTTGAACTAAACCAGTCTTTCCTATGTCAGCATCGTTTGATGAGAATACATCGGCGTACTCGAGTAACAACTTCTTCGCCTTCACCAATTCGTTCGGGGACAGAACACTGCGACAGTCTTCCAAAAGTGTGGTCACTCTCGTTTCTGAATCCTTGCTGGGGGGTCCCACTCGATATATATTGGCACTGACGTAACCAATCCACTTCCTCACAAGTACCAACCAGTGTACCTTTTTCTATAACCTGTTCCCGGTCGCAAAGGTTCAGCACACGTACTCCTGAGATGTCAGTGGTCCTGACCAAGGTTCGAGCTACTTTCCATGGAAGGTCATTGTTTACCCTTTCCACAAGTACACAACGGTGAGCTTGCCCAGCGTTTCGTGGAAGACTAACCGGAACAATCGTTTCCGATCTCGGCGGAAGAACACTCTTCTTGATGCTGTACACGTTCCCTGGTAACGCACCTTCCATAAAAAGTTCCTCCTGTCCACATTTCAAAACACCTTGCTTAACGTCGATCTCACAACAATTATTCCTCATAAAGTCTAGGCCTAAGATGCAGTCGTCCATTATATCAGCCACGATGACATTATGCAGGTAGATCACGTTGCCTAGCTTCAACTCCATCTCCTTCTCACCACGGACGGGTATACGCTGACCGGTGGCTGTTACCAAATTAATGCGTTCTCGGTTGTATGCGGAGTCCCCAAGGAACTGACTTATAAGTTGGGAACTAACAACCGTACGAGAGGCTCCAGTGTCTATGGTCAGTTTACACGGCATTCCGTTGACCTCGCCCTTGATGATTAGACTGTTCCCATCATGGGTTTGTGAGATCGAGATCCTTGGGGCTCTTTTAACATCAGCCAGCACCCGCCCCGCAGTTCTGGCTTTTACTCGTTTCCCTGCTGCTGCTGGGCGGTGCTGTTGGCCGCACTACCCTCCTGGGATCGTTCACCTTCCCTTTCTAGGGTTCGCTTAGGGCAGCTGGATCGAAGATGGCCCTTTTCCCCACAGCCATAGCACCTAGGGCTGTATCCTTTGTTGCGGTCGCGAACTGTAGCTGCTGCAACCTCCCTGACGCGATGGGAACGATGATCCTGCCGCACTGCTTCTACCTCCAGTGCATGGGCCAAGGCGTCCTTAAGCGTCTCATGGTGCCCGAGCCTCACAGCAGCTCTGACTTCCAGGTCACGGATGCCGTCGATGAATGTCTGCACCAGGTTCCCTCCAATGAGCGCAGGTACAGACCGGTATGCCTTTCGCACCAGCTTCTCCACCTCTAGAGCCCACTGCTGCAGGTTTTCGTTGATGCGCTGCACGCGATCTTTAAGCTGCGCACGAAAGACGTGTTCCAGGTGAGCGTCGCCATACCTCGCCTCCAATGCCTCAATGAGTTGCTCATAAGTCACTTCCTCACCGAGAGCTTCCAGAACTGTTAAGGCCTGGTCGCGCAGGCCTAGTGTGAGAGCAGTCATGGCCTGACTTTCATTCCAGCCGTTCGCCTTCATAACAGCCTCGAACTGGATCTTGTAGGCTGACCAGGAAGAGGTACCGTCGAACGGCGGCACTTTGAATCCACGTAGCGAAGGTGTTGTAGCTACTACGGGAGCTGTTGTTCCATCCCCAAGTTTGAGGTCGTCCAGCGTTTTCTTCACGTCAGCCATTACGTTGTCAACCCGATTGTTTACTTGGTCGATTCGGGTTTCGGCCTCCGACAGGCGGTTGTCATGTTGAGCAACCTTATCCTTCACCTCCCGTATCTCTTTTCCGAAGATAGCGTGAAGGTCCTTCATGAGGAGCATCTGCTCTTCCTTATCGCGTTGGAGTTGCTCTTCTAAACGACGGGCCTGTTCCTCCTGCCAGCGGGCCTGTTCCTCCTGCCGGCGGGCTTGTTCCTCCTGCCGGCGGGCCTGTTCCTCTTGTCCGCTTTGCAGCTGCTCTTTCAACTGACGGGCCTGCTCCTCCTGTCGGCGAGCCTGCTCCTCCTGTCTGCGAGCCTGCTCCTGCAGCATCACCATCAGAGCACCTAAGTCAGGTGCTGCAGATGTAGGAGCTACCGACGGGCCTGCAGCCGGTGGCTGGCCCTCCGACGTCTGCGGCGTTGCACCACCAAATCTTCGTTGGTCCGTCTCCTGCTGGCGTTGACTTCGGGTACGGACACCCTCCGTTTCCTCCTTAGGTAAAATCGGCATGATTTTATCCCACTTCTGACACCAATTGTTACGAGCTTGAGGTTCGTGACAATAAAAATTGCCGATAAAATTACCTAAATTAACACTTTAATTTACTTTACACAATTAAAGTTAAAACACTAATAATTTAAACACACTAATTCACTTAATTCCACTCCGAAGCTTCGCTTGTTCGCCCAAATCAACACTGCCTCCATCGCATCTTGCAGCGCCTATATATTTAAATTAGCAAAGAAATATCCAGAATGTTCAAGTAAACACGCGGAAGGTACCGAGCTTTCGAGTTTCGACTAGGCGCTGTCAGTTGAGCGATTTGTGATGTCATTTTCTCAATGCTCCCCTCGCTCTCGTTCCTGACACTAGATGGCGCTAGTTGACTTATTCATGCAACAGTATATTATTGGAATTACGTGAATTTCTAACCACTAAATATTATAATCCGGAGTTCGCCTACATCTTAGCCGAGAACCGCATCGAGTGGTCTCTGAACGTCCCCACCGCAAGTACTTTTGGGGGAAATCGTGAGACTAATATTAAGAGTCTAAAGAGTCATTTATATCGAGTAATTGGAGATCAAATTTTGTCTCTCGAAGAATAAAGCACTGTGCTCGCTCAAATCGAGTGTGCTATGAATAGCCCCCTTGGTCGTACGTTGTCAAATGACCCTTCGGAGACGCTGGCTCTAACTCAAGCGCATTTTTTGAATCTAACGCCTTTGAAACATGTTCCCGCCATAGACATAGACGAGAATAAACTTAATATTTCTACACGCCATAAATTATTAGACCGGCTGGTGCAGACATTTCATAAACGATGGAAGACGGAATATTTGCATACGTTGCAGTCTCGACAAAAATGGAACACAACAACTGAACATTAAACGGTCGGAACTGTGGTTGTACTCACCAAGGAGAATACGCTGACCCTCCATTGGCCATTAGGCATCGTCGAAGAGGTACAGTGGTGGTAATAAAATTAAAACTAAACCCAAGCATACCACTGCAAGACTTCAAAATACAGTTAGTTCATTCTGCGTAGATCGGACCAAAGATAATAATTAAAAAGCTGAAGGTACTCCGCGTTAACTTTGACATCGGGACGTCAGTCATCTCAGTCCCCCGTGACCATGGGTGCTGGAAAGCACCCGAAACGTCGGGTATTAAAATTAATATAAATAAAACGCGATAAAATCCGAAAAAGTAGTTTTAATCAAAATTTATTGGTGATTTAGTTTATAACAAATACTATTTTCACATAAAATAAAAACTTAAACATCATGAAATCAATCGATTATGATAATTATGATACTGGCCACTGTAGTATCTATCTAGTGTCTATACGTATGTTTAGGTATAATCTAATATATAAACTTATTAATAACGTAATTACAGACAGTCTTACGTCAACACTCAAGCGTTTCATTTCTCTCGTCCTTATATGGCGACCCTGCCAGCGGGCGCATCAGTAACGCGAGATGACTTAGTTTTGATATCGACTCGTGTATTCGATGTGCAGAAACAAAATTATGGTGTTGCTTTTGTTCGCGCTTTAAAATATCTGTAACTCTAAAGTAGAAAAGGAGAACATTTTTATTAATCAAAATGCTGCTGCTTCAGAAAATAACGCATATGTAAAGGAGTTAAAATTTCACGCATCCACCACAAATATTCTACTACTGGTAATATTGAAATTGATGGCTATTTTCATCCTCTATATTATATGGAGAGTATACCGAAAAATGCACCACCGCTGGGTCCAGCAGGGGATACATCAGTATATACTCCGTGGATCATTCAGACGTCAACGGGCTACCTTTCCTGGTACTACAGCTCTGACGTGTGAATCCAAAACACTGTATCTCAGAAATGCCTAATTCGTGAAAAGGGCTTTTAAAACTTTTTTTGATTTTTTGTATGTTTTAGTAATATTATTATAACATTATAATATGTGCTAGGTACCAAATTAAAGGTATGTTTACGTTTTATCTAGCCATGTACATTTTACAACCATTCTATGCATACAATTAGAATTAAATAAGTAAACGTGTATGATGTCTCTATAAAATTTGAAGAAATGTTCCCGATTGTATGAGCAAAACACTGGATGTTTAGTTACAGTGTATTGGTTTTATGAAAACAGAGCTAATTGATCATGCAAAAATACTGTATTTTCGAATATAGTGTATTACTTTAACAATAATAGGCATTAATAAGGCGTCCGAAAAAACATTAACAATACTAAACACAGTTTGTAATAACATAGTGTATTCTGCTCGTTCAATTTTAGATCAAAGATAATAATACTCATGTATATTTAAAAAATATTAAAATAAAAAGAAGAAATATATAATATGAAGCTTTTCAAATCAAATAATTGTAATTAAAATGAATCAATGAAACAATTTAAAAAATATGAATCAAGTCACAATAACACGAAAGATTAAAATATAAATCAAGTATTTTGTGACATAAGAACGAAAATACGAAATTAACAAAAGTTCAACTCACGAAAGAATTCTTTTCAAATTGATCATTGTCTCTTCGAATCAAATCTTAGTTAAAAAAAAAACTGAAGCAAACAAAAATAAACTTAACATTAACACACTGACAACGCAAATAAAATATGGAACAGTTTAATTGAATTACTTTGAGGACCTACTATCATAAATCAGTGTCAATATGTTCGTCAAGATCGGGTGAATCCGAAACAACAAGATTTTCTTAAAACATTATTCTTGTTTGATACATTGATTTGTACAGTGCTAATAACTCTCTTTTTTGTCTCGCTAATATCTCTAGGTTCGGTCTCTTTAGGTATCTCTTCCAAAAGATTAGTTACATCCTTTGTAATCTTTTTCCGCAATTCAAGTTCTATTTTCTTTTTAAAAAAAAGATATCTCAATCTAAAATCATCTAAATTGTCTAAAATCAGCGTTATAATCATTCTTGTCAAATATTGTTAATTCATTTCTTCGGAATACTAAGACTTTCAGGCTATGTATATTATACCCTTTGGGAAATTCTGCTTTGGAATCGTTACTGAATATGATCATTTGTTTGTGATCTAATAACCTAATAAATCGACTTGCATGTTTTTTTCGTGCATTTTTGATCATCATCATCATCATCACAGCCCTTCACAAATCCACTGCTGAACATAGGCCTCCCCCAAGTAATGCCACAAAGCACGGTCCTGAACCACTCGACCTGCATCCATCGACTTCCTGCATATCTTACCAGGTCGTCACTCCATCTAGTGGGGGGTCGCCCTACACTACGCCTACCGGTACGAGGCTGCCACTCGAGAACCTTTCTTCCCCATCGGTTATCGGTTCTTCGAGCTATATGGCCGGCCCATTGCTACTTCAGCTTACTAATCCGTTGGGCTATGTCGGTCACTCTGGTTTTACTGCGGATATCCTCATTTCTGAGTCTATCACGCAGAGAAACTCCGAGCATAGCCCTCTCCATAGCTCGCTGAGCGACCTTGAGCGTCCTCATACGGCCAGTAGTGAAGGACCACGTCTCTGATCCGTAAGTCATCACTGGCAACACGCACTGGTTGTACACCTTAGTTTTCAGAGATTGAGGTATACCTGACGAGAAGATGTGTCGTAATTTCCCGAACGCTGCCCAGCCGAGTTGAATCCGTCGATTGACCTCTCGGTCGAAGTTGGACTTACCTAGTCGGACTATTTGTCCCAGGTAAACGTACTCGTCAACAACTTCGAGCATAGTGCTCCCAACAACTACCGGCATAGGTGTGACATGGACATTAAACATGATCTTTGTTTTGTCCATGTTCATCTTAAGACCTATCCGTTGGGAGGCACTATTGAGGTCATTGAGCATAGTGCTTAAGTCCTCCAGCGATTCTGCCATAAGGACTATATCGTCGGCAAATCGAAGGTGAGTGATGTACTCGCCATTGATGTTAATACCGTATCCTTTCCAGTCCAGTAGCTTGAAAACGTCTTCCAAAGCAGCGGTGAAGAGTTTCGGGGATATAATGTCACCCTGTCTTACACCTCTCTGCAGTTGGATAGGTTTCGAGCTCTGGTTCTGGTAGCCCTACTGTACAAACACTTCAGCACTTCGATATACCGACAGTCAACTTGGCACCGCTGAAGGGACTGCAGCACCGCCCAAATTTCAACGGAATCAAAGGCTTTCTCATAGTCCACATACGCCAGGCAAAGTGGCAAATTGTACTCTTCAGTCTTCTGTACAATTTGCCGCAGGGTATGTATGTGGTCTATGGTACTGAAGCCTTTTCGGAAACCGGCTTGTTCGGTAGGCTGGAAGTCGTCGAGTCTGCGTGCGAGACGATTCGTAATGACTCTCGAAAACAGCACGTAGTCGCGGCTCAGAAGGGAAATCGGTATGTCGTTCTTCAAGAGAGCGTTGTCGCCTTTCTTAAAGAACAAGACCACCGCACTTTTGCACCACGCCTCTCGAGTAGTGCCACCACGGAGGACAGAATTGAAGAGCTTCTGAAAGACTTCAAGTACCGGTGTTCCACCCGCTTTCAGAAGCTCCGCTGTAATTCCATCCTCGCCTGGGGCCCTGCCGTTTTTAAGGTGCTGGAGAGCCATTCTAATCTCGCTTAGACTGACGTCCGGGATATCATCGGAATAGTGTCGGATAAGAC
This sequence comes from Parnassius apollo, assembly GCA_907164705.1. Lineage (NCBI taxonomy): Eukaryota > Metazoa > Arthropoda > Insecta > Lepidoptera > Papilionidae > Parnassius > Parnassius apollo. The sequence goes on along the minus strand of CAJQZP010001208.1, from coordinate 886,822 downwards.
TTGCTCTTGGATCGTTACTCACACTTGCGTGTGGCTCCAACGATGATGTGTACAGCTGCCCATAGAACCTCTCAATCTCACTCAAAATCTTAGGTGTCCCGGAAACGATGCTGCCACACTCAGTCTTCAGCCTTGACAGTTGGCTCTTACGGGCAGACAGATCTCTGGCAAAGACTTTGGAGCCCTGGTTCCGCTCGATCGCTTCTTTAATACGAGCAGTATTAAAGTTGCGTAAGTCTCGCCGCATGCATTTGGAGATCGGTCTGTTCAGTTGCCTGTATGCTGTCAAATCTGTTGACGATTGCAGCCTCATCTCCCGTCTAACAGCCATGAGATTAAGAGTGTGATCGTAGAGTTTTTGTGTTCTTCTGCGGCGGGTCTTGCAGAACTTAGCTCCGACCGCATGGACAGTTTCCACGAGCTTGTCATTCACATCGTCCACTGCATTGCAATCTTGTAGGCACTGAAAGCGGTTGTGTAACTCGAGCTGAAAGTTTTCGGGATTTTGGATTAGAGCACGAGGGGGACGGAGCGTTGACTTCATTAGACGAGACCTCTCCAACTTAACGTTTAGGTTCAGTGTGCCTCTAACCATTCGGTGATCGCTGCCAGTTTTCACCCTTGCGATCACTGAGTCATCACTGAACAGTTGGCGTCTGGTCGTCATAATGAAGTCAATCTCATTTTTTGTCAAACCGTCGGGGCTCGACCAGGTCCACTTCCTGTGGGGCCGCTTCTGGAAGAAAGAGTTCATCATAAAGAGTCCCTCTTTCTCCATAAAGTCGGCCAGCTGCTGGCCCCTTCGGTTCCGTTGCCCTACTCCAAATTTCCCTAACTTCAGCTCACCGTTTTCTCTTGTGCCTAGTTTTGCGTTGAAGTCTCCCATCAACACCGTGTAGTGGGTTTTGGAGGAATGCATGGCTTTGGAAATATCCTCATACATTTCCTCCACCTCCTCATCGGAATGTGCCGAGGTTGGTGCGTAAACCTGTATGACCTTCAGCGCGAATACCGTTTGGTGATTCTGAGTATCAGGTACGCGACCCTCGTCGACACACTCCCAATCTTTACAACGTCGTTGACGAGAGACTTGTGGACGATAAATCAGACTACTCCTTGGGACAGATGGTCGCCCTCCCGGTTATAGAACGCTATTCCTGGCTACGGTGGCGACCATGGTAACGGCGGGGCAGGGTGTGCTAAGAATCTCCGGTGGAGATTCGGTTGCCACCTACGACGACTCGACCTGGCAACATTTAACGAACGCACACTGAGGACTGACGAGAAGATCCTGGAGCTGGAAGAAGAGATAAACAATTTGCGCTGGAGTATTATAGGATTATCCGAGGTCCGAAGAGAGGGGGAGGACACGGTGATTCTCGAATCCGGCATTTTTGATATCGTATACAAAATCATCTATATCGTAGACTTGGCCCTTAGATTTCAATTTCTTTGTAATTGCAGCATGCACACCATCTGCGGCCATAACAGTGTGTCCTGGCTCAAAGTATTCGAGAGTAATTTTGTCTAAAATTGTCATTCTATCATTAATTACTTCCATCAAAGAAGACAAAAGTATCTTGTTTTTGTTTTGCGCATTACAGTTATCTAAGAAAAATGTTACAGAATTTAGATCTCTGCAATATTTTCTGAGAAAATGAATGTATGTAGAAGCAATACAATGAGCTTTTCTACCACTTTCTCCTTCATGCCAAACTGCACAGACAGCTGTTTGTTTTTTCCTGGGGGCACAAAAGTTTCGTTGAAAAGTATGCGTTTTCTTGAGAAAAAGTATTCTTTCATCACATAGTTTCTCACCTTGTCACTCAGATTCAGCCCTAACATACTCCTTAGCGACCGCATTTCTACTGCATTTATTCTACTCTCGTGCTTCTTCTGCCACACCCAACTTTCACTACCAAACGTTAAAGTAGGGACTAATACAGCATTGTGAATTGCCATACCCTTTCAGCTGCGGAGACTCTAACCGTAATTCTCCGTTGACTGCGGAGCTGTTTAATAAAATGGACGGCTGATTGGGCCCAATCCGTTTAAACGCAAATATCTTGATTTTGGTATATCGAATACTATAATATGTATACATTTCTGAATTCTCTATGAAATTTCCTATAAAAGAGTATATATATTTAATAAAGTTTAAAGTGTTTAGTATAACTAAATATAGAAAAAATCAAAACTATCATATTTCTCAATGACACAAAGGTTTTTAATAGTTCAATTTTATTTTATTTTAATCTTACGTCTATTGTTTACAATATTTTATGTGCACAATCATAGGCTACAATACAATTTTTTATCATAAAACGCATTAATATTAAGCTTACAAGAACCCACAATCAATTTACACCGATGTAGCATGTAGTTCGGACCAGATGCGGCATAATGCGGCGTAATGCTTTAGTCAATAAAAATAGTTTTTTTTTTATATCATTACAATGATTCAGTCTTGAATCTCTCTTTTTCTTTACATGATTCAGTCATCTTTCAATTGGTCTCGCTAAGTTTTAGAAATCCGATAAATTATTTCATAAGTACTCTTAATGCCGATATCAAAATTTTAGTCGTAAGTGCCATATTTATTGAAAAATTAATTAATTTATTTGAGCAAACAAACTTTAACAGCACTTGTACAGAAATAAATATTCATTCATTCCTTTAAAAACCATAAAACCACTCAAGAGTCACTCCCGCTGATGTAGAGTTATAAATAACGTTTTTTGTAAACAATACCCAATGCACCATAATATGTGTCGAGTGACAGAGGCGCCGCGAGGTGCGCAGCGGTTATGTTACATTTCCAATAACCAATAACATTATTTCTCCAAACGGTAACATATTTCCTTTAACACAAACAATAGCTACGAAATAATAAAAATTAAAATAAATATATCTCTTTCTGAAATAAAAAAAATACTATTTATGTATATTTTTAAAGAACCCACTTCTTGTGCATTATACAAAAATATGCCACAATTAAAGTTCGATTCTGCACTTTTTTGTGCATCATTTACTAGTTCATTAAAACATTTTTTATGCGTGGTAGAGCCATGCTGCAGTTATATTAGTAGTATAGTTGTAGCACAAATAGGCCGGCTCGACCGGGGAAGGACCACGCTCTCACAGAATACCAGCGTGAAATAATAGCTTAATGCTTCTGTGTTTCGTATGGTGAGTGTAGAGAACCGGAGAGCCTTTTTGCTGGAAACGAGGCGTTCCGTCTTAGTCCTCACGGGTGACATGCATTTTTGCATTTTGATTTGTAATCGAGGATAGATGTAGATGTCTATGGGCCGCAGAAACCACCACAGGTGGAATGCGTGCTCGTTTGTCACCCTATCCTATAAAAAGAAAAACATACAAAATAAAGGGGTGTATTCATTTCAACGATGAGAGCCGTGGTGGCTCGGAAGAGCCGTGGTAGCTCAGAGGGTTAGCTCTCGCTGTAAATTTCATAGTACGCTAGCAAGCCGGGTTCGATCCCCGCTAGCAATAATGAAATTGTTAATTGCAATTTTAAGTGCTGATCTGCCACGTGCTCGGCGGTGAAGAAAGACATTGTGAGGAAACCTACACGTCCGTGAAATAAGAAAAAATAATATTTTCGAAGACATGTGAAGTTCGCCAACACGCATTGGGGCAGCGCGACGGAAACTTCTTTGCCTTTGCCCAGCTGTGGGGCGTAAAAAGGCTGTAACTTAACTAACTTAAGTATTCATTTCGACGTTAAATTTCAGAGTACGCTAGCACACCGGGTTTGATCCCCGCCGGCATCAATGAAATTATTAATTACAATTTTAAGTGCTGATTTACCTTTGCTCGGCGGTGAAGAAAAACATCATGAGGAAATCGGACTCTCTGAGAAATAAAAAAAAATATTTCCAAGGCATGTGCAGTTCGCCAACACGCATATGGGCAGCGCGGTGGATACTTCTTTGCTGTAAAACTCTTTCAGAAGTGAGGGAAGGCCCAGCAGTGGGACGGAAATTGGCTGTGTAACTAACTTAACAATTTCGACGATGATAGTCTGAAATAATTAGCTGAACAAATTATAGCTAGGCAACAATAAAAACTAAATGGATGGATGGACATAAGTATAAAATTGAATAAATATATAACACAGGTACTTATTTCTTTAAAAGGCTCCTGGTACTTGTTGGATTTACTGTATCTACAGTACAATTCATTTACGAATGGTACTGTAGGTAGCAGCAATCTTGCTATAGGTTGAAACATAACGCAACGTTACGCGATTTGCAAAGTAAATACAGATAAAATTTACATTAAAAAAAAAACAGTATAAGAAATATGTGTCTGAGATGACCTTAAAAACCACAACCTGTTCATATTAAATTAAAAAAATAAAAATTTCAAATATTAAATATTAAAAAATATTAAAATAAAAATATTAAAAAGCATATTATGTAAATACTATCTAACTTTCTGTTTTAATAAATTGTTTAAAAAATTCCGAAGTCTTGTGTTAACATACATGATATATCCAAATGCCACATTCAATTTTTTATAAATCATCGAGTAATCGTGGAGTCAACCAAGCTCCATTTCTCTGCTCGAGAGCGCTAGATTCTTTACCATTCTAACCATTCAACCGAATTTGAACTTGATGCAGTATGGCAAACTTTAGTTCCTTTTTTTCGCCACCCGCAAAACAGAGAACTAGAATTCGCTTCTAATGACGTCTCAAAAATGGACACTATTGCACCTATTGCGTATATACATTAAAATTTTGAAAATATTGCACTTTACATTTTTGTCATAACATACATATTTTAACACAAAACTGACAGTCAACACTAAAATTTTACGTACATTTCAAGTCAACTTTCCTCAACCAGCATGTTAGTTTTAAGATAGCAGTTTGCTTCATACATATTTAAAAACGATTTTACACGTACTTAATAAGATAAAACACAAAATGAGATTACAAATAAGAAGATTACTTACCCAGGCATTGTTTTAACACAATTCACCACACAATAAATATAAATTAATACAAAATAATTACAAACAACTTCGTTGTTAGCGTGCGTCAATCACACTAATGGCTGACTCAAGGAACGGACGACATTTAAGAATGATTTAAATAAAATATACTACTAAAGTGTATAAGCTGTGGGGTTTTTATGCTAGCCTTTTTTATCCTGTACACATTGACATATGGTAGAATGAGTTAGAAATAGCGCATAATGCTTTGTTTCTTCATTAAAAGAGCGGGTAAAAAATGTCTAACACTTGGACGCCGCAGTCAACGGAGATATTTTCGTGTCCAAGTCTTGGACATCCGCAGTTGAGAGGATACGTGTCTTTTTTGACACATTCTGACTTTTCACAATAATGTAGAGCCCTATTTACTTTATTTCCTGCATTCACTCGTCGTTCAATATCCTTATCATATCTCCCATCCCTGGTGAATACACATTCCAAATATATAAATTCATTTAATCGTTGATATTCTCTTTTTTATTTAACACACTGTTAAGTTCTGAAGTCATTGTTGAGACATGATGAGTTTTTGTGAAGTTGCATATTGCTTTGTGACAATATCACTATTAGTTAATTACGGTATCCATTCATTTTTATTGTCCTTACACAGTTATACAAACTTATCAAAACGAACGTTAACAGAAAGCAGCGTACGCGCGCTGTCGATCAAAACACAGTCCGCGCGTCTAAGCAAGAGCAATGACTCTGACCACTAACCGTTGAGCTCCCGCTCTCTTGCCCCATGGGTATCGTACGAGTACACATACTACGCGTTTGTCGCCACGCGCGACGTCTCCAGTTTGTTTGGTTATTCAAAACATTGTATCTCTGAGTTTGAACTAATCTTGCGTAAACTTATTCGGCTAAAACACTGTAACTTCAGTCACAGTGTTATGTCATAACAAATTATTAATGTAATTAAAATACAGTCTTTTGTATAAGCTCATATCACCTTCTACATACTATAAATTTAAATATATTAATATAGGGATATGTAGCTTACTCGAAATAATCAATTTTTTTTTATAGAAGGGGCAAACGAGCATGTGGCTCACCTGATGTTAAGTGACTACCGCCGCCCATGATCAACCGCAACACCAGGAGAATTGCGGGTGCGTTGCCGGCCCTTTAGAAAGGAGTAAGCTCTTTTCTTGAAGGTCCCCAGGTCGTATCGGTCCGGAAAAATCGCCGGTGGTAAACTATTCCACAGAGAGGTCGTACGTGGAAAAAAACTCCTTGTGAAACGTACAGTGGTGGACCGCCAAGCATCCAGATGGTGTGGATGGTATCGGGACGTTTGACGTGTAGTGCCTTCACGAAATTTGGCGGCTGGGATTAATCCGAACAATTCCTCAGAGCATTCCCCATGATAGATGCGATAAAATACGCAAAGAGATGCAACATCTCTTCGCAGCGCCAGTGAATCGAGCCGATCGGAAAGCACTCGGTCGTCGACGATTCGAGCCGCTCTGCGCTAGATGCAGTCAAGTGGAAGGAGCTGGTACAGTATTCCATGGGCGGCCGAACCTGCGCCTTGTAAAGTTGCAGGCGGTGTGCCGGCATGAAATACTGTCCCGCTCTGCTGAGCACGCCAAGCTTTTTAGAGGCCAATTTGGCCTTCCCTTCTAAGTGACCACGAAACTGCACGTCACTCGATATGTCGACGCCGAGGAATTCCGATACTGGCTGAGGCAACAAGGGGAGTGCCTTGAAACTGAGGGGATACGACAAAGGGGTTCTTTTTAGCGGTTAACGCGCAAACTTGTGTCTTCTGGGGGTTAAACTGGACTAGATTTAGTCGCCCCCAATCCGAGACTCTGTCCAGCAGAGACTCGACTTCAGACACAAGTTTGTCCCGGCACTCGGAGACGTTTTCCCGAGAAATATTGGCTCGGCCGGTGTAAAGAGCATCACCAGTGCTGTCATCTGCATAGCAATGAATGTTACGGGTACGCAACATGTCATTGATATGCAGAAGAAACAGCGTTGGCGATAGCACACAGCCCTGTGGAACACCAGCATTAATAGGCTTGCAATCGGAGCTTGCACCGTCTACAACGATTTTGATGCTCCGATCTGCAAGAAAGCTGGTGATCCAATCGCACAATTTCTCGGGAAGCCCATAGGAAGGGAGCTTCGAAAGAAGCGCTTTGTGCCAAACCCGATCGAAGGCCTTCGCAATGTCCAAACTAACGGCCAATGCCTCCCCCTTGAACTCTACTGCCTCTGCCCATCTGTGAGTTAGGTAGACCAGAAGATCACCAGCTGACCTACCACGGCGAAATCCGTATTGGCGGTCACTAATCAGCTGGTGATCTTCAAGGTACCTCATGAGCTGGCAGTTTACAATGGACTCCATTGTTTTGGAGAACAAGGAGGTGATGGCTATTGGCCGGTAGTTGGACGGGTCAGAGCGGTCGCCTTTTTTAGGGATCGGGTGAACGTAAGCCGTCTTCCATGATTTTGGGACTACGCCTAGGGAGTAGAAGTACCGGAAAAAACGCGTTAAAACCGGTGCCAACTCTGGAGCACACGTCCTCAGCACAATTGGGGGGGATTCCGTCAGGCCCACTCGACTTGTGGATGTCCAGGGAGAGGAGTGCTTTGCGAACCGAGCGCTGTGTGAAGTGCACTTCCGGCATGGAGCACTCACACCGCGGGATGGTCGGCGGAGTACTCCCCGTGTTAGACGCAAAGAAAGAGCCTAGAACGCTTTCTCCTTGCGGTAGCCGTTTGCAGAGATGGAAGAGATAATGAGCGTTATTAAGGAAAAACACTGTAACTCGAGTTACAGTGTATTGGATTATACGTCAGAGCTGTTATTGATCAAGAAACATAATTTCAAGTGATTCCGAATTTACGTTGTACGAAAAAGTTATTAATATTCTAAGAAAGTAATGTATTGTAAGTGATGTAACCCGAGCAACCTGACTCCGGAATGCAAAACATGCCTTTGTAAGGAACAAAATGGACAGATGGACTTTGATAGGTATTTGAGTGTATATGTAACTTACGTAACAACTATTTAGTATTATGTATAAAATATTATATTTGTATAACAAAAAAAAAAAATTTAGTAATAATGAATTTTAATCATAAGCATATTTTGTTGAGTTATGGCAGATGATTTAAAAGCATTGTGTCAAGAGATAAAAATAATTAAATAATATTTAAGAAAAATTGGTCCTGAGCGTAGAAAAGGTAATATTTACGTTGTTAAGTGAAGCAAATAATTTGTATGGCCAATATTTAACATTAAATTCTTACTTGCAAAATGAACTAAGCTGTGGTAGTATTAGCGCTAATGATAGTAAGTTGATAGTCAACTATTCACAAAAATTTCTTTCATTACATAAAGATATTGTAAAATATTCTTCAAGTACACCATCTGAGTCGAAAGAAAGTGAACTTATACGTAATTTAGATCAAACTATACCAACCTTAAACATGGATAAATTTGATTTAAAAGTCGCCCTTAGTTATGACTGCCGATGAATCTGTAACTAAACAATTAATAGATTCAGTAGAATATTATGAAACCACCCTTACTGTCGATTCTAAGCCCCAATTAATAAATTTTGTTTTGAAAAATCGCTTATCGCAATCAGCTAAATTTAAATTAAATCCAAGCTATTCCAGTATTTCAGATTTAATTACTGATATAAAAAAGAGCTTTTGCCGAAAATATCCGCTACGGCCATCCAATCACGGTTGCTGTACTTCAAGCAGAATGAGCTGACCATTGAGGAATACGGTAAGCAAATTACTCAAATGTTTGTTGATTTAACAATTTCACAAGCAGACAACGACCCGGAAACATTTAAGGTGCTTATGCCCTTAAATTAAAGGCAAGCAATCAAGCAATTTGCTGACGGGCTACGGAATCGTAGAACCGGAACTATAATTACAGCGCGTAACTTTCTATCTTTAAAAGACGCAATTCAATTCGCGTTAGATGAGGAGCCACCAACCACTGCTAATCCCAATTTTATGACCATAAATAAAAAGAATTCCTATTTTCGAAATTCCAGGGGACGTTATAATCACCGGGGTCATCAATATGGATCGTACAGTGCCCACCTACAGCGCGGCGTTGTAGTGAGCGGAGGCCAACAACGACCAATGTGGCGTGGCAACCAACGAGGTAGACATTGGCGAGGTAATTCCTGCTCATACCAGAATAATAGGGATATGAAATATAATATTAATTTAAAAGCAGGGCAAAACCAAAGTTACGTAAACTTCATTGACCAAAATAATTTACAATCTCAACCCACCTCGGCTAATAATAATAATAATAATCAATTTTCATAGTCATATGTTTTCATGTAATAATGATTCACGTTTTGTTGAATTTACATTTAACGATTGTTTTACTTTGCATTGTTTAATTGACACCGGCGCATAAATTTCTGCACCATAGCTTAAACTTGTTTACACTTACAACATTCCATTCCTTATAGATAAATGTGTGTTTAGCGGTATTGGAGGTACTGTTGAGACAAATGGATATGTTTTTCTCGAATTGGAAGTGCCCCAAGGATCTTTTCAACATTAATTCTTTGTATTTGATACTCTACCTACTAAAGCTACTGCTATAATTGGTGATGACTTTTGCAAAAAGTTTGCAGCGATAATAGATTATGAAAACAATTACTTTTCATTGATTAATTCCAATAGTGATTTAGGAATACTAATAATGACTTTTTGCATATTCCATCGCGAACGGAATCTATACATTTTATAAATACTGATATGAAAGATGATTGTGTGGTATGTTCGAAAGAGTTAGCGGAGGGTGTTTACGTAGCCAGCACGTTAGCGAGTCCAGTTAGAGGAAAAATACCTATTCGAATAATAAATACAACGGATAGAGATTTTTGTTTGAGCGACATTAGCCCTAGCATACATAGAGCGAGTGAGTACTATATATCTATGTTTGGAGAATCGAATAAAAATGCAGAACGCGTAAAGAAATTATTTTCTATTTTAAAATTACAGGAATATCTAAATGGGGAAGAACAGGTTTCAATCGAAAACATATGTGCAAAATACTGTGACATATTTTATTTACCAGGAGACAGCTTAACTATGACAGATATCTATAAACATACAATCACTTTAAAACCCAACGTAGACCCAATTTATGTAAAACCATACAGATTACCACATTCTCAAAAGGTAGAAATTAAAAAGCAATTGGATAAAATGTTAAATCAAAGGATTATTGAGCCTTGTAAGAGCGAATGGTCAAGCCCTATTCTCTTAGTTCCTAAAAAATCGGAATGTAATGAAGAAATGGAGATTAGTAATAGATTATCGTAAATTAAATAATTCTATAGTAGATGATAGGTTTCCTCTGCCGAATGTTACAGAAATACTCGACTCTCTTTCAGGTTGTATATATTATACACATTTAGATTTAAATCAGGGTTTCTATAATGTGGAATTAGAACCAAATAGTCGTAAGTACACAGCATTCTGTTCTGGGCAATACCAGATGACTAGAATGCCAATGGGCCTAAAAACCAGTCCCAATTCTTTCCCTAGGATGATGAATATGGCTATGACGGGCTTAACTTTTGAAAAATGTTTTATTTATCTTGACGACATTATAATTTTTGGAAGAAATTTAGCCGACCATAATAGAAACTTGACTGAAGTATTTGAGCGATTAAAACAAGTAAATTTAAAGTTAAATCACGACAAATGTACATTTAAAAAAAAAGAATTATTGTATTTGGGTCATGTTGTATCTGGAGATGGTGTTTTACCGGATCCTGAAAAAATCAAAGTTATACAAAATTACCCTATTCCTACTAATACAGACGAAATAAAACGCTTTGTAGCCTTCGCAAACTTCTATCGTAAATTTATTCCAAATTTTGCAGAGAAAGCTTTCCATTTGAACAGATTATGTCGCAAAAATGTTCAATTTTATTGAAGTGATGAGTGTCAACGTTCATCCAATGCATTACAACAAGATATGATGTCACCCCCATTACTTCGATACCCAGATTTCTCTGAAAATAACCAATTTATAGTTCAGACTGATGCATCCGGTTATGCTATAGGTGCCGTACTATCCAATAAAAAAGGAAAGCCTATAGCATATGCTAGCCGAACCCTAAATAGAGCAGAAAAGAATTACACTACAATCGAAAAAGAATTACTGGCGGTCGTTTGAGCTGTCAAGTACTTTAGACCTTATTTATATGGCCGTTCTTTCAAAACTTACCTGACCACAAACCTTTTATTTATCTTTTTAACATAAAAGATCCGTCAAGTATATTATTGAAATTTAGGCTTGCCTTAGAAGATTACGACTATATAGTAGAGTATATAAGAGGAAGTGAAAATGCCGCTGCAGATGCTTTATCTAGAATACGTATTACATCGAAAGACTTGAAAGATATGAGTGAGTGTAGTGTGAATGTAATGACAAGAGCTCAAAAAAAATGGAAGAGAAGTGTAGTATGACACGGAAGAACTGTGATTCTTTGCATGATATTGTGATTACTGACAATTGGCTTGATCACCCAAGAGTCGTAGAGGTACATAACAAACCAAAGATATCGATAGAATTAAGATTTATCGATAAAAGTGATAATTTAGAAAAATTACGAACAATGAAATCTCGAACTTTTATATATGTTTTAAAGAAAATGACTATTTATATAAATCCAGCTATTCGATCACAATTATTGCGAGGCAAATTTGTAAGGGAGCTGTCTGATTTTTGTAAAAAAATAAATATTAACGAAGTATACTTCATGAAATGTAAAGTAAATAATAAATTTATAGAGCAAGTATTAAATGAGATTAAGAGTATTAAAAATTGGTCCGGACCAAGAATTATTATTTTAAAAGAAATTGAAAGAATCTATGACAAAGACGACCAAAAAGTGATATTGACGCGGGTATCAAGAGGATGTTGAATAACATTAAAAAATATTACTTTTGGCCAGGTATTAAAAGAGACATAACAGCATTTGTGAGACGGTGCGACAAATGCCAGAAACAAAAGCATTCTGTTTCCGTTAGGTAGCCTATGACTGTAACGTCTACAGCTCAAACTCCCTTCGAGAAAATTTTCTTAGATATCGTAGGACCTCTAGATAGAGATAGTTATAATTATTCATATATATTAACACTCCAATGTGAGATGTCTAAATACGTAGAGGCATATATAGTTTCTAAGAGTTCTGTAGAAGTTGCACAGGCTTTTGTAAACAATTTCATTCTTCGCCATGGAATACCGAAGGAGATAGCCACAGATCGAGGTACCGAGTTTATGCCCACAGTTATGAAAGAGGTATGTAATTTATTAAAAATTAATAAATTAAATTCCACAGCCTACCATCACGACAGTATTGATGCACTTGAAAATTCCCACAAGAGTTTAGGAGCATTTTTACGTATACAGACAGACAATCACCCCGAATCTTGGAGTTCTTGGATACCCTTTTGGTGCTTTTCATATAATACTTCCGTTCACCGCGAAACTAAGTATACCCCATTCGAGTTAGTTTATGGCAAAAAATGTAATTTACCCAGTAATTTAACTAAAACCGTAGAACCCCTATATAATTACGAAGATTATCCGTTAGAGTTAAAATATCGCCTACAAACCTCCCAAAAGGAAGCAAGAGAAAATTTTATCAATAGTAAAATTGTTAGGAAATCCAAATATGATTGTAAAATGAACGCTATAACTTATAAAATTAATGATTTGATATTAATTAAAGAAGAAACTGGTAACAAACTCGGTGCCATTTAGTCAGGTCCATATTTAGTAACTAGAGATTGCTCACCGAATGTTGAAATACTAAGAGATGGCAAAAATTTCATTGTTCACAAAAACCGAAATAAATTGTATTATCCTTAAAATAAATGTAGTAAATTTATTATAATATTACATATATAATATTGTAATAATATTATAGTTATTAAGTAATACATTTCTGGCATTGTGTACTTAATCGATAATAATTATAATAAATTAGTATATTAAGTTTTATTAATTATAATTACTTTACCTTAATATTAATTACTAAGTATTTTAATACGAGTAATACCAATTGTAATCATATTAATCTAAATATTATTTTAACTATTTGTTTATACTTTTACCCATGTTTACATTTTATAAATTAGAATATAATTATTGTGTAATTTTAAATGTTAGTACTAAAAAAAAAGAAATGCACTTATTCATTTCTTTTTTCTTTGGGAAGGAAGGTGTAGTATCTACCTAGTACCTATACGTATGTTTGGGTATAATCTAATATATAAATAAATAACGTAACTACAGACAGTCTTACGTCAACACTCAAGCGTTTCATTTCTCTCGTCCTTATACCACCCTAAACTTCAAAACATCAAATATTCAAACGAAAATTAAAGTCAAAGTGGTGGCTACTTTTTGCGTGTGCGCATGTTTGTAGATTTCTCCATTTCATTTAATTCTATTTCGGTTGTGAAAACTCTCAGAAAGTGCGTAGAATCGAGCTTTGATCTCCTCCGCCTTGTTGTGCTGTGGTGACTTCACACCGATTTTGAATTGTGTTGGACAATATAGCGAAAGGACGCTGTTTTTGTGTTGTGTTTTACACGTACATAATTTTATTCAAAATGCCTAAATTGTGCTCGTTTGGATGTGCCACTAGTGGTGAGTGTATTTCATATTCAGTACTTGAATTGTATCGGTAATAAATACGATATAAAAACTTTTTCAGTCAGCAAGGTGGTTGTGGGGATAGCTGCCCGGGTTCACTGCAGCATTGAACGTACAAAGTCATTATTTTAGTCATACTGCCATCTTCATTTTCCTCTTTACCATCTCATTATAAAATTCGAATAACCTATTGAAAAATTAGAGTAACAGCATGAACAGCGTGTTTGAAATCGGATTTTAGATTAGTTTTGATATATCTAACGCATGCCTACCACCAATCATCCAGATGGTACGGATGGTATATTATACGCTCATGCCCACTGAAAATAATAATGTATGTTCAAGTAATTTATACACCTTTTTATTTCATTTCATGTTCCTCAATGCTTTAATATAATAATAATAATGCAATTAAGTTCCCTGAGTGTTTTAAAGTTTGGGTCACTCTTGTTGGTGGAAAACTGGAATCAGCTTCTGATTACGAGTATTACCAGTAGAAGTTGATTTGTGACATACATTTTACTCCAGAAGACCGAGTTCGGAATAACCGGTTAAAGGCATATGCAATTCCATCACTTTATTTACATGGTATGTACCTATACATACCATGTATATATACATGTTTTACATCATTTATTGAAGTAATTATTGGCTATGATTGAACTTGAGGCCCAGCCTTTTACATTGTCCTGGACAATAACATTATCATTTACGAATTACTGTTAAGAAACACCCAATAACAGCCCAGTACATGAAATAGTGTCTTATAAATGACAATATGCTTGCTCTATGCAAGTGTGGGTGTATAATGAATTGCAATGCAATTGCAAATGATATTACATGAGGCCCTAAGTTTGTTATGGTTTTTTCTTTTCATAAGGCTGTTTAGCTAAATCTAGAACTAAAATTTTAGATAGGCCCACATTTTTGTATAACTTGTTTTCCTAGAGTATTATAACATTTTGGAATGTCGGCTAGTTGCGTCAATTTTTAAAAAAAAAACTTGCCATACCTGTGTTCATACTTTTTTTAAAGTACTAAGTTAAAGTTGGTTAAAAGTAAAAATCTTCAAAAAATGTAGGGAATAAAATAAGTTTCATTAATTGTCGTGATAAAGCAAGAGTTTTTTTTTTATAGAATAGGGTGACAAACGAGCACACAGTCCACCTGATGGCTAAGTGGTTGCTGCGGCCCATAGACATCTACATCTATCCTCCATTAAAAATCAAAATGCAGATGCGTTGTCACCCGTGAGGACTGAGATGGAATGCCTCGTTTCCAGTAAAAAGGGTCTCCGGTTCTCTACACTCACCATACGAAATACAGCAGCATTAAGCTACTATTTCACGCTGGTATTCTGTGAGAGCGTGGTCCTTCCCCGGTCGAGCCGACCCATTCTTGCTACAACTATACTACTAATATAACTGCAGCATGGCTCTACCACGTAAAATAGTTATTCTGGATTTTTTAAGAATTGTGGTAGATAGCAGTGCTATTCAGGTTGTCTATAAAAAAAGAAACAAATATTAAAAAAATTGTGGTCATGGTAGTGAAAAATATCATAAACGGCCTAATTCGAAGAATTAATTTTTTTAGGATATATTTTTTCTTTTTTCCCCCGATTAGTCCGGGGCAGGTCTATCCTCCGGTGTTGGCTAATCGTTGAATTTTGCGACATGTTATATATATATATATATATATATATATATATATATATATATATATATATATATATATATATAACATGTCGCAAAATTTGTTATTGTTTAATTACAAACTAAAACACACTCCGCACTCACAAACGCCGCTTGCGTTGAATTTCGCCACGGCGCACGGCGCGGGGGGTTAAATCAAATTTAAACGTGCACTCGCTAGACACTCGCTAGACCGACTGACACACTGAAACAGTAACGCTATGGACTGTGGGCTGATGGCCTTGACCGCTCAGTGCGCGCGAGATCGCGCTACGAATGTTGATTGGAATTTTGTATATACCTAGGGTGAAATAATTGTAAGTAAAAATTGAGATTTGACCAAAAAAAATGTTGTTATTTTTCATTAAATTTACGTTCTATAAGTGAAACCAAAACACTGGTTTCAAGGATAATGGTGTTTACACTTACACCCTGTATATATATATATACATATATATACATATATATATATATATATATATATATATATATATACACCAGACCAGATAACAGACCCAGATAGAAAGGAAGTGGATTAAATGACTTATAAACATTTATCCAGGTTCATAGGGAAGCAAACAAAACATATATTACAATTTTTTTTTATTTGGTTTAAAAAAGTATCATGGGTGCACATATGTGCACCTGAGGACTGTCTTAATAAAAATATCACTTATTTGTATGATATAACCGGAAACAGTAATTTTTTAAAATACATAAATATACGTTACATTTTATACATTTAGTGCGACAACGGGATGAGCATTGGCTATGGCGGCATTTTGATGCGAACTTGTCATCCAGGTATCGGGGCAAATGCCCTACCCCGTCCAACCTTACATCAGGAGGCGGATGTGTCACAACCGCTCTATGTTTTTTTTTTGGCGGTTCATCTTCGACCATTGATGTAGATGGACTGGCTTCCTTTTCATTTTCAACGCCACGACCGCTGCTTCGCAAGTAAATTGGGTTTATTCCAGCCACCATCGTATCTTGCTAATGCTGTAGCTAGATTCAGCATGTACTGAAGCAGGGCCAGCTTCTATTTTGCTGCAATTCCCTCCTGCTGGCAGCATCTCGTGTACATGATCCAGCAGTTGACAATGGCCAGATCTACGATATGGCTAAATGCACGCACTGGCCACTTTTTGGTTCGCATGGCGCTGCGATATTATACTATCAACCGATCGCATAAATCGATGCCACCCATGCAGGTATTACAATTTTTTATTACAGCTGGTTGTGGCATGTCAATTTTCTTTTTCTGTACTTTGCACAATCTTTTGCAGCAGCCTACTGGAGTAGCACCTACGCACGCAGACAACATGGTAACAGCTTTGGTATCCTTCCATTTCAATACAGTAACTTGTTCATCATTTCTCACCTTCTCGTCCCATTCTCCTCTCTTTAATCGTTTGTCAGTATTAAATTTTTTAGCAACTAGCCCAAATCGATTGTTCATCACCGTCCCAGTCAGATATACATTCTTTTTTTTTATTTAGATAGTCCGCTAGTTTTATACTTGTGAAAAAACGGTCGGTATATAAGACACAGTTTTCGGGAACAGTGCGACACAACAGCTTTACTATGCCTGCTCCAAGTCCTAATTGTTCCATATCCTGGCGGGGTATTGTATTTGATGCCACATATATCTCAAAATCCAGAACGAGGCCATCTTTAGCCGCTAATACAAAGCTTTTCAAGCCAAGAGGATTTGGCTTTGAGGGTACGCACTGGCGGTATTCACACCTTCCAGAAAACCGAATCATTTGTTCATCTATTGAAATATTATTGGATCGAGGTAAGCTTTGACATTTTTCCTGAATTCTACTAATCATTGGCCGGATTTTCCAGGCTTTATCATCATTATCTCGTCTCTCAGAAGTGTCTACAAAATGTAGATGATTTCGCAATTCAAAAAACCGATCTCTTGTCATAGTGTCTCGGATCAATGGTACGCACAGGTCTTTGCTCCAGTACAGTCTACCTTGTGGGTATTTTAAACTGCCCATGAGAATTTGCAACCCAGCAAAACGTATTATTTCAATATAATCAGTTGCCACTGATTTTAAATTTCTGTTTTGCGCAGAATACAAATTCGTCTGTTCAGTGACTAATTTCCAGAAATCTAGATCCAGGTACACCAAAAATTAATATAATTAATATAATCATCAGTAATGTCTGGTCCACGAAGATCCATTTATTTAGTCCGCCAGAATTCATCAGGCACATTTTGCTGCATCTCAACTACGTTACCCTGTTCTGGTTCCGAGTCCCATTTCGACTCCGATACTTCAGGTGGTACAGCATCTGGCGGCAAGTACTCATCGTCGTCTTCATCTCCAGAGTAGTCCAAGTCGCTGTTGTTAAGTGCTTCTTCGATTGCTTTAGCATCGATGATTTATAGCCAATAAAAATATATCTCAATTTATTCATACTAACAATAAAATAATGGTAAAAATCTAGACCTGAGGTACACGTATGTGTACTCAAAAATAATTGACTTAAATTAACTACAAAATTTATTGATTTCGGAAATCCATTATTCGCTGTGTAAACTACTACTAATTGTGCACCAATAATCGTAAAAGCAAATGACTTAAAACAACGATTAATATTTTTACCTGATTTTATAAATTTCCTCGCGGGTGACATGAAAAAAAACAGCCAACTTCGAATAAGATTTTTCATATTGTAATTTTAGGGTAATACAGTCTTTTGTTAAGACGATAAAAGTACAGCTACTCGTCACAAGATGGAATCACAGTTATATTTAAAAATTTCTAAGGTACACATATGTGTACTGGGGGTCTAAAGAGGATGTATATAATAATAATAATAATTTCTTTATTTGACACTTATAATTTCATACAACATCATTGAGCCCTGACTCCCAAACTAAGATACCCTGTATTTCAGGAGTCAGTTCCTTCCCATTCAGTAACTCTTTATCAAAATACATTAGAGAAATTTTGATATATATTTAATACACAGTTTACACTCTATACATGTGTGTGTGTGTGTGTGTGTGTGTGTGTGTGTGTATGTGTGAGTGTGGGTGTATGTGTGTGAGTGAGTAGCGTGTTTGTTGCACTGCACATAAAGTTATTCATATGGAGCTATTAAATTTTCACATTTATCATAGTCGCATTCTTTAAGCCAATTATATAACATACTTTTAAATGCATGATTTGAAGCCTTTCTTGTGCACACTGTTTTAAGAATATTATATATATACTTGGGAGCTACGTAATTATAATTCCTTTTGCCGAATATGGATTTAACTTTGGGGATATTTGTACGTACAGTTCTTTTTGAATTTAGTATTTGCGGAACACTACATCTATGAAAGCGTCTAAGACATTGATATATAAATAATTTGCGAACACTTAGTACATCAGTTAACTTATATACCATTTCTGTCGAATATCTATAAGGAAGTGAAAGTATTACTTTTAGTACAGCCCTTTGAGCTCGCTCTAATTCTATAAGATGTGTTTTAGCAGCGCATCCCCAAGAACATATGCAATAACTGATAACGCTCTGGCACAAAGCTTTGTACGTTTGTAGTAGTAGATTTCTGTTTGCAACTGTTTTTAAATTCTTAAAGACATAGATATACTTTCTGATTTTGTTAGATATAAATGAAATATGTGGAGCCCAATTAAGCTTATCATCAACAATTATACCGAGATATCGAATTGTGTCAGCTTTACTTAGAGTGGGACACTCACATGCCGAATGAGTGTTAAAGTTTCTATTACAAGGATGCGTGTGAATTATTATTTTAAATTCGTTTCGTGGATTACAAGCAGCGGTTTTTGAAAAACATAGAAATTTTGTTTTAGTGGTGTTTAATGTAAGCAGGTTATCTTCCAGCCAACTAGTAACCTTACACAGTCCTTCCTCAGTAGATTTTTTAACAGCATCCCAACTTGGACCATGAAAAAGTAAGACTGTATCAGCTGCAAACATGAAAAGGTCTGCAGCACGAATATTTAAGTGACACAAGTCGTTAATGTACACCAAAAAGAGAGTTGGTCCCAGTGTACTGCCCAGTGTCACTAAGGCAGTCATCAATACGTACTTTTTGGTTCCTGTTGGAGAGATAATCAATAAACCAGTCCAATGCTATTCCTCGAATGCCAAAATTCTGAAGACGGGTTATAAGGACAGGAATGGATACTGTATCAAATGCTTTTTTGCAAATCTAAGAAAACTCCTAAGCACTTTTTACCTTCATCTAGATATTGTGATATTTTATTGGTCAAATTAAAAAACGCCTCTTCGGTTGAACGATTTGTTCTAAAGCCATATTGATTTCCAGCAAGGAATTTGTTGTTTTCTAGGTACTTAATTAGTCGCCTATTTACAAGCTTCTCTAGTATCTTAGAAAGTGATGATAATAGAGCTATAGGCCTGTAATTTGATGGAGATGATTTGTCTCCTGCTTTATATATTGGACAGATTATTGCTTGTTTAAATTGATCCGGAAAAACACCAGATAGAAAACTTAAGTTGCATATATGGGCTATGTGGGGTGCTAACAAGGTGTTAATTTTTTTTAAAAAACCTACAGAAATGTCATCCCATCCCGAAGCACAGTTGGATTTAAGGCTACTAATTATGAGTCTAACTTCTTCCGGATCTGTTAAAAATAATGACATAGATTGGGCTGGACCAATTTGATTAGCTTCCCTAGCAAGTTGAAGGTCAGTTTTATTTAATTTTTTTAGGATAGTATTGGCCAAATGATTTCCAATTGATATAAAGAAATTATTAACTATGTTGAGAGATACTTTTGGTGTTTCAGCAATTTTACTTAATTCGGCGGATGTATTTCTAGGTTGATTTAAATAACATACGTCTTTTATTAATTTCCAAGTGTTTTTTGAATTGCCTAGGTTTCTTTTTAGTTCATTTTGATAATACTGCCTTTTTAACAATTTAATAATGTTTGTACATATATTCATATTTTTGTATACTTTTTTGTTTTTTTTATGAAGCCTATCTCTCTTTTTAATAGATCTTATTACTCCTGGGGTAATCCATGGTTTTAGTGGCTTGTTTCTTTTTGAAATATTGACAACTTTACTGTTAGTATTAATAACTTTCTTTAGAGTATTAATTAAAATATTTGTCGCTAAGTTTACGTTAAATTCGTTATATAAATCTACCGAATTTAAATGCGTTAAAACTTTGTTTAAGTTATCGAAATCTAATAGTAATTTTTTGTTATTTATTTTTCGTTTTTCGAATTCCGCTTGTTATATGTATAAGATATATATATATATATGTCAGGGGGTTTTCATGCTGGTCTACCTTTCCGGTGATCCTGTTATGGAATACGGCTGCCGAGATAACAGTATCCTTACACCAACGCTCCTACCCCCAAACTTCTTTTTCCTTTTCCCAAAATGGTAGCTTCCTCTACCAACAATAGCATACCCAAAGAGGGTTGGTGTCAGGCAGGCGGCCGACTGTAAAACTTTTGCCAAATCCCATGCAGTAAACCTATGAATAGTACGAGTTGTGGGATATATGACAGGGCTAGGGCGTACCCCGCAGGCGACGCGCAAGGGCAGCACCCGGCTCCTGTGGGAAGTGGGCAAGGGTTGTCGCACCTTACGGAGCGGATGCGACGTAAGAAGCGAGCCCGGAGAGAGAAGAATGTCAGAGTGAGGTTTGCAAGCTGGAATGTAGGTACGATGACTGGAAGAGGAAGAGAGTTAGCAGATGTTTTGAAACGACGAAGAGTGAATGTTGCCTGTTTGCAGGAAACAAAATGGAAGGGCAATAAAGCAAGAGAGATTGGGGAAGGATACAAGTTTTATTATTGTGGAAGTGATGGGAAGCGAAATGGAGTAGGAGTTGTGTTAGATAGTGGAATGAAAGAACGAGTGACAGATGTGAAAAGAGTAAATGACAGAATGATAGTTGTTAAATTAATGATTGAAAACAAAGTAGTGAATGTTGTAAGTGTGTATGCTCCGCAAACAGGCTGTGAAGAGAGTGTGAAAGAGAAGTTTTGGGAGGAATTTGATTGTATGATGATGGGAATACCTGAGAGTGGGGATGTTTATATGGGAGGAGATTTTAATGGACATGTAGGGAGAGTGAATGACGGGTATGAAAGAGTACACGGTGGATGAGGGTACGGAGTGCGGAACCGGGAGGGGGGAAGTTCTTCTGCAAGCAGCATGTTTTTTTTATATAATAGGGTGACAAACGAGCACACAGTCCACCTGATGCTAAGTGGTTGCTGCGGCCCATAGAAATCTACATCTATCCTCCATTAAAAATCAAAATGCAGATGCGTCGTCACCCGTGAGGACTGAGATGGAATGCCTCGTTTCCAGTAAAAAAGGGTCTCCGGTTCTCTACACTCACCATACGAAATACAGCAGCATTAAGCTACTATTTCACGCTGGTATTCTGTGAGAGCGTGGTCCTTCCCCGGTCGAGCCGACCCATTCGTGCTACAACTATACTACTAATATAACTGCAGCATGGCTCTACCACGTATATGCTTTCGACCTGGCTGTAGTAAACACGTGGTTCCAAAAACGAGATCAGCATCTTGTTACTTATAAAAGTGGCCACCACGCGACACAGATCGACTATTTTCTGATAAGACGGAACCAAATCAAGACTGTAAAAAACTGCAAAGTGCTTCCAGGTGAAGACTTAGTATCCCAGCACCGAATTCTGCTGGCTGACATCTGCTTAACTGTTCGCCTCAACAAACATAAGGATCGTCCCCCACCCAAAATAAAGTGGCATTTGTTGCATAAGGAGGAGTATGCAAGTGAATTTAGAGAGCTAGTTGTAAACAAGATGATAGAGATGGGTGATATGGAAGAATGTGTGAATGAGTGCTGGAAGGAAATGGCTGATTGTATCTGAAGTGTGGCAAGGAAGGTGTTAGGAGAAACAAAAGGGAAGCGTATGATAGATAAGGATGGGTGGTGGTGGAGTGAAAGTATTAGAGAAGTTTTGAGAGAAAAGAAAAATGCCTTTAAAGAATGGCAGAGCGTAGAAGACCAGAATGAATCCATAAAAGAAAGTAAGAGAGGGGCGTATAAAGAATGTAAGAAGAGAGCGAAGAAGGAAGTTGCTATTTGTAGGGCAGAGGCGCAAGATAAATTATATCGGTCCCTTGAAAGCCCCGAATGTAAAAAACGACTTTTTCAAATTGCAAGAGCGAGAGAAAGGACTGGAAGAGATGTTTCACATGTAAAATGTATAAAAGATGATTCTGGAAGGATTTTGACTGACGATGAAAGTATAAAGAAGTGATGGAAGGAGTATTTTGAGAAATTGATGAATGAGGAGAATGAATGGAATGGGTATGCTTGAAAACCCACCAGTGAATATGGGCTTAGTGAGAGAAATTAGTGTGGAAGAAGTAAAAATGGCTGTTAGGAATATGAAGAATGTGAAGGCGGTCGGCCCAGATGGAATACCAGTAGAAGTGTGGAAGTTGCTGAGTGCGGATGGATGGAAGTGGTTGAGTTTATTTTTCGGTAAATTGTTGCAGGAAGAACAAATACCTGAGGAATGGTGCAGTAGTATACTGGTCCCCATTTTTAAAAACAAAGGAGACGTTCAAAACTGCAGAAGTTACCGGGGAATAAAACTCATGTCACACACGATGAAAGTCTGGGAAAGAATAATAGAGAGAAGAATGAGAGAAGAGTGTGAGATAACACAAAACCAGTACGGATTCATGCCCGGTCGAGGTACGACAGATGCCATTTTCGCATTACGCCAATTGTACGAAAAGTACAAGCGCGTGCATAAAAATCTGCACATGGTTTTTGTCGACTTTGAAAAGGCTTACGATCGGGTTCCCCGTGAGGTTTTGTGGTGGGCGTTAAAGATGAAAGTATGCCTGGGAAGTATGTGAGGTTAGTCCGTGCTATGTACAGAGCATCCCGTACATGTGTACGATATGCCGCGGGAACTACGGGCAGTATCGATGAGGCTGTAGGGTTGCACCAAGGCTCGGCATTGAGCCCTTACCTCTTCCTACTGATTATGGACGCTTTGACGTCGGACCTGCAGGATGAGGCACCCTGGTGCATGCTCTTTGCCGATGACATCGTGCTTGTCGGGGAAGAAGGCATCGAGGTACAGAGCAGACTGACGGGGTGGCAACAGAGGCTGGAAAGTGTTGGCTTGAAGATCAGCAGATCCAAAACCGAATATCTGTGCTGTGATTTCGGCGGTCTTTCCAGTCCTGTACCCATGTCGTTGGATGGCACTATACTGCCCACCTGCTCAGATTTCAAGTACCTCGGTTCCCTCATTCAGGGCGACGGCGAAATAGATAGAGCTGTGCAGCATAGGATTAACGCAGGGTGGATGAAATGGCGACAGGTCACAGCCACAACGTGCGATCCCCGAATGCCAATAAGGCTGAAGGGGAAAATTTACAAATCGACCATCCGACCTGTCGTCATGTATGGAAGTGAATGCTGGGCCGTCAAGAAGAAGGATGAAAATAGATTGCATGCGAATGAAATGAGAATGTTACGATGGATGTGTGGTGTGACAAGGATGGATAAGATAAGGAATGAGTATATAAGAGGAAGCCTGAAAGTAGCGCCAGTGGTAGAAAAGGTGAGAGGAAGCAGATTGGCATGGTTTGGGCATGTGATGCGGAGAGATGAAAGTCATGTCACAAAACGAGTGTTGAATATGAATGTGGAAGGACACACGGGCAGAGGAAGGCCGAATAAAAGATGGATCGATTGTGTGAAGAGTGATATGAGAATGAAAGTAAGTATGGAAATGACGGCTGATAGAGAGGAATGGAACAAGAAGATTTACTGCGCCGACCCTAGATAATGGGAAATGGTTTAGAGAATGATGATGATACATATATATATATAGTTTTTGATAACTTGAGTTATAATACGGTCCTATTAGGCCGAGACATAATGGACTGCTCAGAATCGAAAATCTGATTAAGAAACCAATTGCAACAGACATTTTGATTTGAGTGATTTAATTTTTACTGCTTTACTGCTCTCAACTATTTAAATAAGCCTTTCTTGATAGCACTATAGTATTTATAATGCTCTTTCACAGTTATTGAGAATTGTGCCAAGTGTTACAAGTAAATTAAATTGAAATTTATCAATAAATGAATAAATGATCAAGCATTAGAACCCCAAAACTAAGCTAATAAATTTCAAAGTTAATATATAATTACATACTTTAGTTACCATACAAACAATATTTACTTCATATTTGGACAACTGATGCTGCTGACTATGTTGGTGTTTACTTTTCTTATTAATAATTTCGGAAACACTTGCCGGGGTTTCTGATATCGGTTGCTGCCAACCTTCAACTTCACATGCATCAAATACAGGTATACATAAATATCTATCACACATCAATAATAACAATAACAAATGTTTTCAGTTTTCACCTCTGCAGCCTAGTGGCAAACTGAAAAATGCGAAAAATTCAAATCTTGGTGCAATAAGAGCCGTAGTCTTTTGAATGAAACTACTTTTACGGACTTTATCGCATATATAACTTTTTTTATATTCCCGACGTTTCAGGCACTTTACAGCACCCATTACATTTGATAGACCACAAATCCTCGCTAACGTACACAGATTCCGTCGAAGGATGATTCGCGAGGCTGTTGAAATCAAAAAGCATCCTAATTTCAATAGAGGAGATGGCTGAGTGCTACCTTCTGTTTGGGATTTTAATCTGGAGGTTTCATAGTACGCGAGCAACCCGGGTTTGATCCCCGCTGGCACCTATGAAATTGTTAATTGCAATTTCAAGTGACACTACTTGGTTACGCGGAAAACCATTCGTATTTTAATTTTATTCGAGAGTATGCTTGCCAAGCGTTGTCCTTTCCTTAACCTATCGTCCATCCGTACACACCGAGGTGGTGGGGTGAGAGGGGAAAGAAGAGATTCTAGAATGTTGCGTGATTTTGCAACCAATGAGAAGCGCGCCCGACCGAGATGCATTGGTAGGAGGGCCGAAGCATTATAAGCTCGTGCGCTGCCCTAGAGTGCTCTTTTGCCTTCGCGTCGCTAGTTAGAACCGCACCTGGAGCAGTCGAGCTCCAGAAGTAACCGCCTCACATAGTGTGAGATATCGTCGCGTACCGCTCTCTTCCATCGCACCACCGGACAGGACTGCATCCCTGGGGCCCCAGGAGATCCGCCAGAAGTCGCACCACAGCAACAGAAGCGTCCAAGCCGCATCGAAGTCACACCCCGGTAAGTGTGTCTCCTTTTCTTATAACGCCTGCTTGAGTATTTGTTTGTTATTTAACTCGCCCCATTTCATTCCTCCTAATGTGCTCAAGCAGGATTCCTTCATAACCTTGGCAAAAATAGGTTTTTCGGAAGAGCGAGTGCATTGTCAAGGAACCGCATGCTACATCCGACATTTTGTTGAAGCAGAAGAAACTTACCGCGTATACAGTCCATCTAGTATAACATCTCGCGTAGTAGGGTCAAGGCTCGACCGGGGAATTGTGACTCGGCAACCTTAAGGCCCGCCGCCCAACCAATATTTCTTATAAAGGAGTGACAGTTCCAAAGAAAACCAACTAGGAAAGGATTTTATGCCACAAGAAGTGCAGACTTAAATGCTTTAATAAGTTCTCACTTGAAGGTAGGCAATCTATTTTAAATAGCTATTATTCATTTGATTCTAATAGTAAAAATGCCTTATTGTTCAGCAGCATTGTAAGGAAGCCTATAGCAAGACAACGCAGTAACGCTAGAAATAGAAAGCATAAATCTGCTTGTTAAAAGCATTACGTAAAAAAATCACACAAGAAATATGCAAGTTAGATTTGTGTAGAATATACCAGATGGGTCGCAAAAAAATTGATCTCATTATAAAGAATACTAAAGATGGACTTTCAGTTCATAAACCAGATCTGAGAGGACGATATCAAAGTCGTCCACAAAATGGACAATGATGTTGTTCAATGCATTAAGGCACATATTTCGAGCTTTCCAGTGAAAGAGTCTCATTGCTAATAAAAATGTGTACAAACTCTATCTTATACCGCTGCTCAATGTTACCAAGATGCATGGTTTGTATTTGGAAATGTGTCAAAATGAGGACTTGTTAGATAAATATCGCATTAAGAAAAGTGCGTTTCTTTTTCCTATAACTCAATGCCTGCTTGAGTATTTGTTTGTTAGTAAAACGGTGGTCTCTTTGCGGACGGATTACAAAAAGATATTAGACCAAATTAATAATTTAGAATTGCAAATCGACCCTAAGTATACAGTGAATTATCAACCACTTCTATCATTTGAAGATATATTGTGTCGCGTAAAAAGAACGGCAAAGCTCTTACAGTCTCCAGCCCAAAGCAAAGCAAAACCAGAGACCCAGGTACGCCCACGTGAATCACTTGATTGCCCCCATAGATATTCCGGTATTTAATGGAGATACTAAAACTTGGCCGTTGTTCGTAAATGGTTTTGAACATAATATACATAACAATCCATCGTTATCGAACGCTGAAAGATTGTATTACTTAATTAGTAAATTAAGCGGTAGGGCACAGTCCATTTGTTCGGGCTTCACACCAACAGCAAACAATTATTCGTTAATATTTGAAACACTTAAGAACAAATATGAAGATAAGCGAATGTTAGCCTCATCATATTTAGACCAGATATTCGATCTTAAAGCTATATCATCCGCGAACATCACCGGCTTAGAGCAGTTTTTGGATAAATTTGTAGCATCGGTGGCTGCACTTAAGAACCTGAAATTTAATGACCTTATGAACGTGGTAATTCTCCATATCGCCTTAAAGAAATTAGACTCGGACACCGTGCGTGCATCTGAATTGGAGCATCGTAGTTCTGAGTTGCCATCATTCGATTTATTAGCATCCTTTGTGCGAGATCAAATTAAAGTGAAACAGCGGTCCTCGAATGTCAAACAAGAAGTTAAGAAATGTGTCGACCGCAGACAGGCTTCATCATCTAGAACCGCAGGGTCTCTAACGTACGTAACCGCTGAGCCTGCATCGCTTCATAGCGCCTGTGTTCTATGTAAAAATAAACAACACGGTAATTTATACAATTGTGCGACCTTTCGTAAACATTCACCCAGCGAACGTTATAGAATAGTAAAGACAAACAACTTATGTATGAATTGTCTAAGCGATAGACATTTAGTTGCTAAATGCAATTCTAGTTCCGTGTGTAACAAGTGCGCCAGCAGACATCATACGTTATTACATTTCGAAGATGGTAACGTATTCACGTCCTCGTCCACCACGTCGTAACACAGTCTCCTTCCACCGTGTTACTGGGTACAGCCCGTATCGTAGTTAGGGATTCGTATGGAAACGAACAAAGTGTCCATACATTGCTAGACAGCGGATCCAAGAGTAGCCTTATAACGCGGCAATGTTGTCAGCGTTTAGGACTGCCAATAAATAAGACACCTTCATGTCCCGTAGTCAAAGGCATCGGAGGTACTAATAAAATTACCCAGGGCCCTATAAATTTGAAAATTTATTCTCGGCTAGATCGTAACATTAACTTTAATATAAATGCGTTAGTAGAAGATAAAGTCACCGAGCGTCTGCCGAACGTTTCGGTCGACACCTCGGCAATGATTGATTTTGAAAATTTGACTCTGGCAGACGATACTTACGCCGTCCCCGGAGACATAGACATGCTCATTGGAGCATCGCTTTTCCCTCATCTTTTGTTACACAATAAGGTCAGGGGCAACTCCTCGCATACCGCGCCTTACGCACTGGAGACCGTCTTAGGCTACGTCATCGTTGGTTCCGCCCCTATCATGGATAATATTTCGGCAACATCCTGTTGTTGCACCGTCGCTGTCGAACCTCCCGAATTATTGACTCGCAATTTTCGGGAAATAGAGGAGGGGAGCATCCCGCTTTTACTTAGCTCGGGTAATAAATTATGCGAAGGGTCGAGAAGCAAGACGTTAGAATCTGTTGTTAGTAAACCTGTTGTAGTTTCGTCGCAGCCGAAGGGAACGCCGAGTAGGGATAGCCCTGGAGCTAGGTTTACCGACACCGCGAACAAGGCCCAAATTAGCAAGATTAGATCGCCCCGCAACCCGTCAGGTGACATATTCAGTGCACGTGTTTCGCAACCCGGGACTCGAATCGATCTCGTTAGCGGAAGCGCGCGCGGCGCAGATCGAGGTCACGGTCGCGGCGCATTGAGACGCCGAGCCGCTGCGACAGAAAGCGTGCCTCACTGGAGGCTACGGAATAGACCTGCTGAGGCCAATCTTGCTTGGCGGGAGAAAGTGAGGCTTCGCGAGCAACAAGCCATAAGCAGTGTTGTTGCGAAGCGTTCATCGCATAGTTTTACCGCTTATTAATAATTATAGTTTAGTCGCTTAGAAATTCCATACTTGTGATTGGATAGTTTTATTAATGAAATATTAGTTTGTCGTTGATAGAATTATATATTGGTACTTTCTTAGTGTTTGTTTAGCTTGTTAGTGTTCCATAAAATTAAAAATAAAATAGTATAGTTTAGCCACGCCACAGCAATACGCTGTGTTACATTTAAATCATTTTTGTCGTTACAGTGTAGCCTATGTAGTTTAAAAGTCGATAAGTAGTGTTTGTTCGTATATCGTTACGTCCGATTGTAGTTGTGCCGAGTTGCTAGTATTACGTGAACTTCAACGTGCGCATTTTTCCGATGAAATTACAAGATTACAATCGAATAGAACTTGTAGTCGCGCTTTTCAACGTCTTAAGCCATTTTTACAAGATGGAATCGTCAGGGTAGGTGGACGCTTGTCTAACTCGCAGTTGAGTTTCGACCAACGGCACCCTATAGTTTTACCGCGTAAAGACCATATCATGAATTTATTAGTTGATTACCATCATAAATTGAATTCTCACGCTGGCTCCGATTTGCTGATGTCAATCTTGCGTCAGAATTATTGGATTCTTTCAGCACGTAATTTAATCCGCAATCGGGTGTACAGATGTATAGCTTGCTTTCGAGTACGTCCTAAGCCGTCATTTCCGGAAATGTCGGACCTTAGTTCTTGTCGAGTAACACAATCCGTAAAGCCCTTTATGCACACCGGGTCTGATTTTGCTGGTCCGTTTAAGGTCAAGCTCACTCGCGGGCGTGGTATAAGATCCACAAAAGCTTACGTCTGCATTTTCATATGTCTGACTACTCGGGCTGTGCATATAGAACTCGTTGGTGATCTAAGCACAGCGGGCTTTATGGATGCATTTAAAAGATTTCTTTCCCGCCGTGGCCATGTAAGTAAATTGTATTCGGATAACGGTACGAACTACGTCGGCGCGAAACGTATTTTATCATAACTACATGAGCTTTTAGCCAGCAAGTATTATAATTCGGAGTTCGCTCACATCCTAGCCGAGAACCGCATCGAGTGGTCTCTGAACGTCCCAGCCGCGAGTCATTTATACCGAGTAATAGGAGATCAAATTTTGTCCTTCGAAGAGTTAAGTACTGTGCTCGCTCAAATTGAGTGCGTCATGAATAGTCGCCCCCTTTGTCGTACGCTGTCAAGTGACCCCTCGGAGCCGCTGGCTCTAACTCCAGCACATTTTTTGAATTTAACGCCTTTGAAGTATCTGCCCGCCATAGACATGGACGAAAACAAACTTAGCATTTCCGCACGCCATAAATTATTGGACCGGTTGGTGCAGTCGTTTTGGAAACGATGGAGGATGGAATACTTGCATACTTTGCAGTCTAGGCAAAAATGGAACACAAGAACTGAACCTTTAACTCTCGGAACTGTGGTTGTGCTCACCAAGGAGAATACGCCGCCTTTCCATTGGCCATTAGGGATTGTCGAAGAAGTTTTTTCCGGTTCCGACGGGGTAATTAGGGTAGCTCGCGTTAGGACCACGACTGGGTCTTACTCAGTTTACGCGTATTCGGAACGCCTAGTCCATACCTGCAGCTACGCGTTCACTCTTAGGGTACGCGTACCGCGCGAGCCAACTCGCAGCGCGAGCCATCGTCAGTCGGTTTTTGGTCGCGCGTCAAAGAGGACGCACGCGGCCGGCTACGCTATATTTGGACGGCAAAATGAATAAACACGCGTGTTCTTCGAGTTTCAATAATGAAAATATTATCAGATTGATTCAACTTTATGAATTTCACCGAGTCTTGTGGGATAGCACACTAACTGATTATCGAAATAACGATTTACGCCAAGATGCATGGAAGGCAATTTCAAATGAAGTGAAAATTCCAATAGGTGAATTAAAAAAAAAGATGACAACTTTATTAGCAACTAATAGAAAAGAAAGGAGCAAAATCAAAAAAAGTTTAGTAACAGGATCAGGTAAGTTTTTAAATTGTTTATTTACGCATTGTATTGTCGCATTGTAAATTGACATATTTATAATAGCCTATATACTTTTATATCTTTTTTTTACAGGAGCTAATGATGTATATATATCGAAGTGGTTTGCATCTGAATATTTTACCTTTCTTAATGATAAGGACAAACCTCTGCCAACAACGGAGACTACTGTAAGTAATTACGATTAGTTATTAACGTTATTATATTTATACTGGTGTCTGAGAAAATGGACCAGCTGCTTTATGAGGCTTTTTCAATTTTATTATACATATTGTAGTCTACGTTAATCCGTGTAGGTAGTACACGTTCTATTTAATATATATGTTACATTAAAACTTAGTGATTATTTTGCCACTCAAGGGGGACATTATTAACAAAGTGTTCCGCCAGAAGTAAACGTATATGAGTAGGAGTATTGGGCGATCTCCTAGGTACACTGTCTAAAGGAAAAAAGAAGTTAATTGCTGTTGGTCTTGTCGCCATGCACCTGGAACAAGCTCTCCTCGCTGTTCAGAATCAAATGCATTGGTCTGTGCGTAAATATTTGATAGTCTGCTTTTTCGTAAAAAATTGTGTAAATAAACAGTTGCCAATACAATTTTTGTAGCTTTTTCCGTTTCCAAAAGCATTGGTTTTCGTAGTACTCGAAACACCGAACTCAGTATTTCAAATGCATTCTTAACTACCCTCCTTGCTCTTGATAGACGATAATTGAATATTCTTTCAATAGATCCTCTTTCTGGATTACCCGAAAAGGGTTTCATGGTATATTCACTGAGGGCAAATGCTTTATCACACAGAATTATATACGGTACCTTCACATTGTAAGGAAATTGTAGTATTTCAGGATTCGGTAAATTTAGGCTTTTGTTTTCAAGGTTCCTGTACAAGGAAGTGTTTTTAAAAGCACCTTCCTCTGATATGCGTCCTTGACATCCAACATTTACGTACATAAAATTGTAGTCAGCGTCAACTAATGCTAACAATACAATGCTAGAATATTGTTTATAATTGTAAAATTCCGTTCCACTATTTAATGGTGCTTGAAGGCAAACATGTTTGCCGTCCATTGCGCCTATTGCATGAGGGAAGTTCCACTTTTCTTCAAATTCTTTTGCAACGGCCATCCATTGATTTTCAGTCTCGGGTAGCTGTAACAAATTATTTCATCTAAGTTAACGTTTTTCTTATTTTATTTTTTAGATAACTACCAGCAACAACACACAGAATGTGAATGAATCTATATCAAATGATGAACAATTAGCCAGTGATTCTGCCTCAACCACACAACAAGTACCTAGTGATTTGACTTCATCTACACAACAAGCACCCAGTAATGCATCATCATCCACACAACAAGCACCCAGTAATTCTTCATCGTCCATACAACAAACACCAAGGAATTCTGCCTCATCCACACAACAAGTACCTAGTGATTTGACTTCATCCACACAACAAGCACCCAGTAATGCATCATCATCCACACAACAAGCGCCCAGTAATTCTTCATCGTCCATACAACAAACACCAAGGAATTCTGCCTCATCCACACAACAACAGCACAACACATCAGGCGCCGTAATAACGATGACATGACATTAACAGAAGCAGTGGGATTACTCAAGCACAGTGTACAATATTTATCCAAGGAAGAAGACTGTTTCTCTTCTTTTGGGACCCACATTGCGTATGAATTAAAAAAATACGAAACATACAATATGGTAATTGGCCCATATCTTTGTATATAAAAAAATACAAAGATATGGGCCAATTACCAGGTCAGTGTGGGTATTATACCGGTGCCTATTCAACGGATATATCCAACTCTACCTCACGCCAAAGTTATTACAGCGACACGCCAATTCCAGCACAAACTGCACCTACATCAACACCGGAACCTCCAAGGGAAGCGGAGAATAATCAAAATAAAATTTCTGAAATATTACGTTACGTTCAAGAACAAGAAGAATAATTCAGAAATTCTTAATTATAATTTAATAAAACTTCTTTAAGTACTTAAATTATAATTTTCTAAAATTTTAATTAACATATTAAATGAGCAGATAAACATAAACGTTTTTATTCATTAACTCACCTTCACATGATCCTTGAGAGCCTTGATAATTGCATCACATACTTCAATAATAATAGTAGATATGGACTGTTTAGATATGCGAAACAGATATTGTAAACTTCTATATGAGTCCCCGGTGGCCAAAAACCTTAACGTCACGGATAGCCTTTCTCTAACTGTGATAGCTTCTCGAAAATTAGTATTCATTTTTTTTATTTCAGTTTCAACCTTTTCAAGAATTATTTCAAAATCTTGCAAACTCATTCTCACAAAATTTTTGTCCCCACTTTCTTCATAATTTATATTTATTTATTTATTTATTTATTTGCATAAAACATGGACAGATAAGGATGGTACAATTCTTAAAGCACAACATGTTTGCTATGTGATTGTGGTAGCATGCAAATTTACATAAATAGCACATATACAAATGAAATTTTCTAATCATAATACAAAACAATTCATTAAAAAATATATATCATTTA
The DNA here is from genome assembly GCA_907164705.1 of Parnassius apollo. Taxonomy (NCBI): domain Eukaryota; kingdom Metazoa; phylum Arthropoda; class Insecta; order Lepidoptera; family Papilionidae; genus Parnassius; species Parnassius apollo. The sequence goes on along the minus strand of CAJQZP010001208.1, from coordinate 853,489 downwards.
CATTTAACAAATAGTTCTCTGATGTCATAAAATCGATTTTCATTGAGATAAGTCAATAATTTTTTTTAAATATATTATTATTATTATTCGACTTGATTTCATTTGGTATTTTATTATAGATTCGAATACACATGGTTAAACAGCTTTTACTATATTTGTTTGATCGGGGTACATCATCTAATACACTTCTTTTTGCATTTCTTTTTAGTCTTATATTCATATCACATGCCTTTGTAAACAGATTATTATGTTTATGTACGAAATTACAAACTTCGTAGATATACAGAGATGGTAGTGGCAACAAACCTAGGATCCTAAATATTGGTTTGCAGGATTTATCCGGTGCGATTCCAGCAATAGCTCTAATGCATTTCTTTTTGCGCAGTAAATAATCTCTGTTTATCTGTACCATTGCCCCATATTACAACACCATAACGTAGTAAAGATTCTATGTAAGCGTGATACGTTAGAACAGCAGTTTTTTTGTCTGTAACATTTTTTACTTTATTAAGTGCATAAACAAATTGGTTAATTCTACTGCATAGTTGATGTATGTGACCTCTCCAGCTTAAATCTTGATCGATTATTACTCCTAGGAATTTAGTTTGTGTTACTTCGTTTAATTTGTCGATATTAAGATTAAAATTGTATTTTGTGTGTTTTGATTTATTAAATTGAATATAAGTTGATTTATTAAGATTAATTTTTAAATTGTTTTTGTCTAGCCATTTAATAATTGTATCAATTGTGTTGTTAATGCCGATTTCATGATTACGTATTGAATTATTTTGCTTCTTATTAGTGCTTACAATTATTGAAATATCGTCCGCGAATAAAATACATTTATGACTGGTGATTAGAGTTATATCATTTAAATAAAGAAGAAACAACATTGGACCCAGCACGCTACCTTGAGGAATGCCATGTTTGTTCTCTTTATAAGAAGATGAGAAGGACAGCATTTCCTCTCCTACAATCTTTTTTATTACGACACATTGTCTACGGTTAGCTAAATAGGAAGATATCCATTTTAGTGGAAGCCCTCTGACACCTACCATTTCCAGTTTTCGTAATAGTATGCTGTGCGCAACGAGATCGAAGGCTTTCGATAAATCAAGAAATAATGCTGTGGTTAAAAAATTGTTATTTATTTTTGTTAAGATTGAACTAATGAGCTTAAATATGGCTAATGTTGTAGATTTTTGTTTCTGAAAGCCATATTGGTCATTCTTTATTAAATTGAATTTCTTGCAAAAATCTAGTAATCTTTTGTACATACATTTTTCTAGTATTTTTGACAATATTGGTATTAATGTGATTGGACGATAATTGGTAATATCATTTCTCTTACCCTTTTTAAATAATGGCTTTACAATCGACGATTGTAATGTTTCCGGAAAAGTACCACATGAAAATGACAAGTTAATTAAATATGTTAAAATAGAGACTAATTCATTTACAGACTTCTTAATTATTTTCGTATTAATACCGTCATATCCTTCCGAGTTAGTGTTATTAAGAGATAGGATTTCTTTTTTAACCTCTTCTTCTGTCATGGGCTTAACAAACATTGAGTTAGGTAGTGATTTTTCAATACTAGTATAGCTGTTTGTTTTATTCATTATTGTCAAATTATTAAAGGAAATCAGTAAAATAATTATTGAAAATCGAAGCTATGTCAGTAGGATTTTTAATCAGTTCATTATTTATTTTTAAATCCGTAACGCCATGGTCGAAGTTTGAATTTGAGATTGCATTTTTTATCACAGACCATGTAGCTTTACATTTATTTTTGCTTTTGTGTATGAATTTTATAGTAGAAATTCTTTTCGATCTTTGAATACATTTTTTCAAAATCTTTGAATATGTGATGTAACTTTTCTTATTTAATTCTGATTTATTCTTGTAGTATTTATATCGGAGTAATCTTTTAGTTTTACAACTTCTTTTTAAACCTCGACTTATCCAATTGTTTGTAGTATTATTATTATTTATCATTATTCTAATAAGTGGAAAACATAAATTATAAATTAAACATAGAAATTCATGAAACGTATTAAACGCGTTATTTATATCAGTCTGTAAGTATATATCAGACCAAGATATATTCATAAGACATTCCCTAAATTTCCGTATGTTTTCAGCGCAATAGTCTTTTTTGTAAATAAAATATGCCGTGGTATTTAATGTTTTTATTTTTATGGGGATTTCCAGTAGTTGCGCTGTTTCATGGTCAGACAGGTATAGAGGTAGAATGGTAGCCGTTGCGTCTGTGATGTTGCTTAAAATATGGTCTATACAAGAGTTTTTCCGGGTCGGTACCTTGATGTGAATGCTTAGATTGTAGTTGTGACATAGATCTTGAAAAAAATTAGTAATATTTCCCTGTTTTAAGGTATTAATATTAAAGTCACCAGTAACAACTAGCTTAATATTTGGCTTATGACTGCTAAGTAAGTCATATAAAAGTTTGTTCAGCTTATCTAAGAAAATAGTAGGGTTTGACGAGGGAGTTCTATAAATACATATTATAATCATTCTGTGTACAGAAATTTCAATTCCACAAGCTTCAGATGTATTTGGCGTTGCATAATATTGTAATTTATTAATTTTTTTGTATGTTATATTGCGCTGTACCAAAATACAAGTTCCGCCTCTTTGTTTCTCTCTACAAAATGCAGTTGCTAATTCGTAACCTTTTATTTGTAAGTATTTATCGTAACCTTCTCGCAAAAAAGTTTCAGAGAAACATAGTATATCGGGTTCGTTCTCGGCCTCACGTAACTCATGAAATGTTAATTCTAATAGTTCTTGTTTTGATAAAATACTAGCAATGTTTTGGTGCATGATTTTGAGAGAAATAGATGGCTTTTGCTTTTTGTTCCCGAAAAAACTGATTTCCATCTATTATGGGGAAGTAATAGGGTATGGTACCTTTTTTTCGAATCGAAAGTGGATTTTATGGCATTAGTTCCACTGATGGAAGCACTTTGTAACTGCATTTTTGCGAAGTAATAGGGGGATTGTGCCTTTCAGGTGTTTTATATTAAATTTAGTTGCTTCCTGAGGCTGTAGTTTATTGCGAATTATTATCTTTTGAAGTTCCTTAATATTTAAATATTTATTATCGTAATCAATACAGTCGATGATATAATTGATTGATTTACACATTTTAAATAAATTGCTATTAATACATTCTACAAAATGACAGTTTTTATAAGCATTGCAAGTAATTTTCAACGCATTATTTAATTCATGAACATTCAAATACATATTTTTTAATGGGTTAATAACTATCACAGAATTGTTACTAAATTTATTGAGCAAACTACGCAATTGAGATGTTAATATATTAATATCATAATCATTTTCACCGATACATATTACAATTTTTTCATTTGATGTTAATTCTAAGTTATGACAATTTTTTAAAACATCTGCAGTTAGAGCATACGGTTTAAATTGCGAGGTAACCAAATATTTTTCGTATGTTGTACGCTCTCGTGACCGTATCAATGCAGCGGCTAAACCAACACATTGTTGAGTTCCAAAGATCAATATCCTGTTATCACAAGCTTGCTTTTCGGTATCCTTGGAATACATTTTATCATTAAAATTAGGTGTTGTTAAGGCCTTAGATTTTGTTGAGGGAAGCTCTTCTTCCCAGGCCTGGGTTTGTTTCATGAGTTTCATTATTTCTGTCTGGGATTCTTTTAATTGCTGCTGTAATTCTGCAATTCTCTGATGTAAAGTCGTGATAGTATTACTGTAGTCAAGTTTAATTTTAATTTTATCCGAAGTAGATAATCGGGTAGGTGTAAGTGAACTTTGCATGGTATATCTACTTTCCTTTTTTAGAGCTGCGATTTATTCGACTATCATGTAACGGGGACTGGCATAATGTTTTTAGCATACTATTTTCTTTATTTAACTTAGTAATTTGTTTGCGTAGGTCACTATTTTCCATTAATGTATTATCCAATTCATTTTGTGAACTAATGAGTTCTGTCCGAAGTTGTTCTATAGTTTCCTTCATTTCTTGTACTGAGATAGAATCTGTTAATGTATAATCCACACTCCTTGATAGTAATTGATCCGGTGTCAGTGGAAATTCATCTGATGTCTGCGTTTCTGTAAGTATGTGAGAGTCGTGTATTTGGGAATTCGTACACGAAGGCGTTAAAGGAGCCGACTCTGTCATCGTCTTAGGTGTAGTGTTACCGTATAATTTCGGAGAATGCTGTTTCTTTCTCATTGCGACATAGGATAATTCATTGTTGTCAGTGGAGCGTAAGTTTGTTTTATTGTCACAAATCTTACAAGTCCATTTTTTCCTTGTATTAGAGTCCTTTAAGCGATGTAATTTTTCTGAATATCCAATACAGTCGAACTCATAATTATTTTTGCATATTGAACATAAAATTGTATTTCTAGAGTCCACAGTGTTATTTACATTTATAACATGTGACATACACAACATGGTACTACGGCTACTTTTTGTACTTTTTGTTTGCGCTTTCATTGACATCTTGATCAGCTAATATATTTAATGATCACAAAAGAAAGTTTCGTTCTAGTTCAACAAACTTCCTCTAGATCTCAGCACGTAGCCTTAATTCAATCAATAATTCAAATATTATGTTGACCGAATAGTTTAGTTCAACACGATTATACTAGGTGTCGTTAGTCGTCCGGTATGCCGTATAAATAACAACAGCTGATTGGTCAGCTGAGTGTTGTTTACTTTAACCTGAGATACAACGGTTATATTGAACCTAAACAAAGCTCAATTTACAAAATCCACAAAATTATACTAGTTTTAATAATAGTTTGAACTTAGTATTAAGTCTTATTTTATTACTCACTTGATATATCTAGATTATACTGCTGCCACTTATTTTTTGCTAACATCATTAAAACTAAGCTCATTAAACACTCGTATGTAACACAAATTTTAGTCAAAAAACTTTAATAGTTCACTAAGATAACATTTGTGCACAATCATAACGTACTATTACTTTAATATATGAAGTCTGAGACGGTAAAATAGCCAAATTACACTTTTTATTTATAAAAATCTATATAAATCTATATAAAATATATATATCTTCTATTAGCCTATTTCCACACTGTAATCTTTCACGATACAATTTTTTCATCCACCATCTAGGTTTCCGTTTGTTTCTCTTTTTTTATTTAAAATGTGTTGAATAATAACTAACGCCGCAGCATTGGTGGTGCACGCAACCGCTAAGTTTGTCGGAATCATGGCGAATGACTGGGGCTTGCGGAGCGCTCTGGATCGATTGACCTCGCGTACAGGTTCGCGGCGGTCCGTACAGGAGCTGTACGCGTATCTAATGTCGCGTGGACAGTGTTTCCCAACTACGCGTAACACAGGAACGCGCTATCCGTACGCAGCTTAACATGCGTCCTGTTGTCCGTTCGTGCCCTTTGCCCCTTCAATAGTTTAAATTAGCTTTCTAGATTAGAAATTGTAGTCGAAAATTAGGATTAGTCTTAGCGTTAGTTATTTTGAAGGGGACCTTTCAAGCCGGGGGGATGGTTGCGCGGAAAACCATTCGTATTTTAATTTTATTCGAGGGTATGCTTACCAAGCGTTGTCTTTTCCTTAACCTATTGTCCCTCGGTACACACCGGGGTGGTGGGGTGAGAGGGGAAAGAAGTGATTCTAGAATGTTGCGTGATTTTGCAACCAATGAGAAGCGCGCCCGACCGAGATGTATTGATAGGAGGGCCGAAGCAATATAAGCTCGTGCGCTGCCCTCGAGTGCTCTCTTGCCTTCGCGTTGCTAGTTAGAACCGCACCTGGAGCAGTCGAGCTCCAGAAGTAACCGCCTCACATAGTGTGAGATATCGTCGCGAACCGCTCTCTTCCATCGCACCACCGCATCCCTGGGGCCCCAGAAGATCCGCCAGAAGTCGCACCGCAGCAACAGAAGCGTCCAAGCCGCATCGAAGTCACACCACGGTAAGTGTGTTTCTTTTTCCTATAACTCAATGCCTGCTTGAGTATTTGTTTGTTAGTTAATCCACCCCATTTCATTCATCCTAATGTGCTCAAGCAGGATTCCTTCATAACCTTGGCAAACAATAGATTTCGGAAGAGAGAGTGCATTGTCAAGGAACCGCGTGGCACCTCTGCCATCTTGTTGAGGCAGAAGAAGCTTACCGCGTAAATAGTCCATCTAGTATAACATCTCGCGTAATAGGATCAAGGCTCGACCGGGGAATCGGAATCAGCATCCCTAAGGCCCGCCGCCCAACCATTACTTTTTTACTTATAGTAAAACTAGTTTCATATAAATATTTAGTATTCGCGTAAATATAAGAAATCATTATGTTGTAGTAGTAGTAGTAGTAGTAAGAGTATATAAAAGTACACACACAAGTGTAATAATAATCCTATATAATCAAATTTATTAATACAATAAAGAGAGTCTTATATCATAATTCGTTTGTTTAACTCCTCTCTTAACATTCGCCCTACATGGCGACCCTGCCGAATTAATTCGCGGCGCGAATATGACAAAATCCGCCGTATTTAGAGTGAAAAATTTTTCTGTGTGCAACTGATAAACTAAATCAAGCTACGGCGTTCTATCGTGAGCTGCGCGACTGTGTACACGTGTTTAACAAAAAGTTTACGAAAAATAACATCCAAGATGGGCGGTAAACAGACTAAAGAAGAGACCGTAACTGTGCAAAACGCAGTGGGAAGCAATAAGGCAGGAGTTGAACTATTGCAATTTCACCTGACTACGAGTAATATTTTGCTGTCTATCATTGTGCTGGTACTTCTACTGGAGTCCCTATATTGCTTGTATCGGACATATAGGCGATGTCATATAAAGTGGATTAACACAGAGATAAACAGAAATACCCTAAGAAGGTCTATTTTTGGGCAACCACAACCCCCCACAAATGTGGAAGAGGCAAGTCAATCAATATTATATTAGGCGTATTATAAAGTATGACCGGCGCTGATCGAAGTTTAAAAGTAGCGTTTACGTGCATATAAAATAAGTAAAAAGTGCGTGTCTATTAATAGTGCAAAAAAGGGTATTGTTTTTATAAATAAACTACATTAATCTGGGACTCTATATTACTTAACTTTATATTTTAAACTAGCTGTTACCCGGGGCTTCACCGGCATGGTCACTGGGAAATGAACTATCCATTGCTTTTTGAATTGAAAGAAAACTGAGTTTTATAGATTTGTTAGAGATGCAGCCATTAAAAGGAAACTGAGCAAGATTGATTCGTCAGCCTATTTAAATGTTTTGAAAGGCAGCGTATAGGAGAGCATGAAAATAGCCTGTTTATTCCAAATGGAAATGGGTTATTTTCTTAATTAAAGGAAACTGAGCATAATTATCCGTCAGGGATGCAGACTTTTGAAAAGAAACTGAGCTGAATTGATTCGTCAGAGATGCAGTTTTCTGAATTAAAAGGAAACTGAGCCAAATAAAACATCCGTCAGAGATGCAGCCTTTTGAGTTGAAAGAAAACTGAGCTTAATAGGTCCAGCAGAGGTGCAGCATTTGGAATTGAAAAGAAACTGAGCTAAATAGGAAATTTTGAATTGAAAGGGAAGATCTGTGGGAATTCTGATTAATTGATTGTGGGAATTTTGGAAAAAAAACTAACTGAACACTATATTTTAAGACGCTACTGTACACAATGTTATATGTTTTTCCATTCGGGGAAATAATGTGGAGATTCTGGGCATTGGACACACGCGAAAATGCTACATACAGCTGACCATGAGAGAAGCACAGTTTTTCTAAGTCAACCCCCGCTACCTGTAACGTTTGCCCTTGCGCTTTATTATTGTCATTGCAAAACTGAGCTTAATAGGGAACTGCAACCTTTTGAATTGAAAAGGAATTATAGGAATCCGTGGTATAATCACATTTCACCTTTTCCTACGCCTGTCAAAATTGTAGCACCGATTATGTTCCGTCCAAGATGTGTCACACGCAGCCTTGTCCCGTTACATAACCGAGGAGCATCAAATTTCGCATTAGCATGACTGGGACGCCCAATTTTAATTAAAGCTTATATGAGAGCACACCTGACAACTCTAGAGCATTTAGAAACTCTACGGGATATTTAGTGCTCTGTTCTGTGTCCATAACTGTGTCTACTGACAAATACTCTGTTATTTCTGCTCCTACTTCGCTTAATATATCTGAATTTATTTTGTTAACGCTCTCATTTTTTCACATAACTATTTGTCTTCATGCATGTTGTTCGTTAAATCTGAATAAACGCTCGCAATTAATTCGGAATGACTCTGTACTAAATTAAAAAAATCTCTCGTCAATTTAACGCGGCCCTCAGCATCCGTTTCCAAGAGCTCATCGCCAATTTTTAATAGTGTGTCAGCATAGTTTCCAGCATAGATATCATTATACAAATGCACTCTCATATTCGTAGTTAAACTGAATTTTGTCACCTTGTTCCGTAAAATAGACGACTTGAGGCATGCTTTAATTTCATCTGCAGGTGTGCCCTTTTGAATGACAGGTAAAGTTTGGCGAAAGCCACCAGCCAGTAAAACCACCATTCCTCCCATTACATCGGTATTGCTGCGCAAGTCCTGGAGCGTTCGATCAAGTGCTTCTACAGCTTTTTTATGCGACATTGTACTTTCGTCCCACACTAAAAGTTTGCATTGTCGTAGCATAATGCTACGTACATAATACTACCTCGTACACTATTTTTGCTAAAGTTGCAGATCGGCGAATCTTCCTGGGCTAGATTTAGAGGGAGTTTTAAAACTGAATGTGCAGTGCGGCCCCCGCTTAGCAGCGTGGCGGCTATGCCGGAGGAAGCTATGGCCACAGCAATGTTTTTATCTTTCCGTACTTGCGCTAATAATAAATTTAACAAAAATGTCTTCCCAGTTCCTCCAGGGTCATCTAAAAAGAAAAGTGCACCATTTCCACATTCAATTTGTCCTAATACTTTGTCAAAAACTCGTTTTTGTTCGGGAAGCAAGCGGGGTACAAATTCGGCTACTTGCTGCTGCAAAGCTGGTATATCGTAGTTTGTTTTACGTGTAATTTCATCACTTAGTTCATTTTCGGTTGTTCGCTGAGGGCTTATCATTCCAAAGTCGCTTAATTTTTTGCCTACCATTGCCATTACTTTATCTTCAATTTTTCCAAGTGCTTAATTATAAATGTTCATTGAATGTCATGTTCGCGTGTGTCTGCTGTAACCTTCGCAAAATATCTTCCGCCATGTACTCTTTATATTTGTCCCACAATTCATGTGCATTAGATAGCCCGCAAGATGATATGAGAGTTGCATAAAGATCCCTAATTTTGGCTGGTGACTGGCACTGCACAGCTTCCTCCATGCTTTCATCCCAGTGATTATCGTTTTCTAAAAGATGCATAGCTTCACATGCTTCTCTATAAGTTGCGCATTCCTGACCGTTTACAGTTTTAAGGTCTTTATATCCTGTAGGACCCCGAACATGGTGCAGCAGCAATCGTAAACAGAAACATTCAAAATTAGTAACATGGACGGTATACACACAACCAAGGGCATCTGATGACTTTACACCGGGCCAATTTGCAACACGCGCGCCTTGCGTACGGCGTTTCCACTCCTTCCTAGATGTGTTCCAAGTATAATAGCGAGGGACTTCAGAATATAACAACGTTTTTGCAAAAGGTTCGGTTTGACAAAGTTGAAAGAATGCTGTTCGTATAGTTTTTGGCGGTGATGCAATTCTTTCTTGGAAATTTCTTTCGGTGAAATATACACGCTCTCCATTTTCTAAGTGCACAGCAATGTGAGTAACTGTTGGGTGCCTTTCGTGTAAAGGGACGCCAAGGACACGCCACGCTGCCTCGTTACTGCTGACATAACGCCCTGCTTGAAAGGTCTGTACTTCATTAACGGGATTTGCCTCACCTTCACTCCTGACATTAAATATTGCTTGGTCGCTTTCTTTATTTATGTCCTTACAGATATACTTGATTGCGCGGACAGAGCTACATGCTTCTACAATAATGTGGGCATTAAACATTTTACATAGAACGGGCGAATACGGGACAATTCAGCTGTTATTTAAGGTTTCGAACGCTCCAGAGCGAGATTTGGTTGTAACTTTCCTGCCACCATCTTCGGGAGCTCTGCTTCTGTATAAAGGATAGCCATTGTCATTGTGCACTGTTTGTTTTAATAGCTGTTTAGGGAATTTCTTTGTATATTTTCCTTCTTTCATACATGGCGATATTGAATTTCGTGCTCCACATGGACTGTGAATCATATTTCGGACGATGGTATCATACAATTCTTTATCTTGCTCAGAATCCGGAATCTCGGCGCCTATTATGTCGTCTATTTGGCTGGGCCGCAACTTCTCTTTAAGCCATATTAGAATGTGGGCATGCGGTAATCCTCTTTTTTGCCATTCAATTGAATACATGAAGCACTGCACCTCTCCGAAAATTTTCCCTTTGTTAATTACATACATTGATTTTTGTACTTTTATTCTAAATACTCTAGCAACTAAATCGTGTCTGTCAGTACTTTTTTGGCCCGGCATTATATCCTCGGTTATTTCTTTCCATGTGGGATTGCAAGTAAAAGTAACAAAAAGATCAGGTCTTCCGTAAGTTCGTACACAGGCGAATGCGTCTTGTGTGTACTCATGTAGGTAGCGGGGACTGTTAACGAATGATTAGGGCAGAATTACCATTGTCTACGCCGATAGAGGAAAGAGGTGCGGGGGGCGGACGCGCGGGGAAAGCAGCGGTGACCGCGGCCAACGACGGCGCTCGGGCACTTGCAATCACGCATTACTAGAACGCACAACCATTATTGTTATCATTTTTAATCTACAAGTAAATACATTTTCGACGCATTAATTTTTATTTATTATACCATAATTGCCTACAAGAATAGTGGCGACCGTGACAGGACTGTCTCTTCGGGAGTATAGTTACCGCGCCGTATTTACCTACCTAACGTAACGGGAACAAAGAAGTGGAAGCGGAGTGACCTTTGGACGACCGCAACGTGGAGCTACGAGACATCTCCTACGCTACGAGACAGGGGAGTGCCTTTCCTTCCATTCCTTTTCGTTATTTTCCCGTCGGGTTTAAATTTGTGTGACATAGTGTGACTTTGATCTGAAGACGACTGTCCGAATCAAAAATACATAAATAAATTTTACTCAATGTAATTTATATACGGGCTTTGTTGCGAGTCTGGTCTACCTAACTCACTTAACGTACAGTTTAAATGCAGAAAACTCATATAAAATAATTTTAATTTAGGTAGTACGTATGCTGGAATTTTGCACCTTTTATATCTACCGCTTTGTGCCCGTATTTACTGCCTACTAGCTATACTTACCGTGTTTCTTATCCTTCTTTTATGCTTAAATCTATCTAGTGTTATTTATTACCTTACATAAATCTTAAATATCGAAGATTGTAGCTTTTTATTATAAGCTAAGTCACTCTACGCATAAAGTAATTAATTAATACACTAGTACATAACAATTGCAGGCTTAAAGTACCTAATGCTTTCCTATTGCGCATTATTATTGCTGAGTTTTTGTAATAATATAAGCATTCTATTTTCTTAAAAAAGCATCGTCATTATTCTGCTATAATTAATATTTCCTATTTCAAGCTTATCCTAAGCTTCTTCACTTGTGAGTCCCTATTAACGTTTTCTTTTTACATAAAACTTAAACCTTTTTTGGCTGACTATTCCAGAAAACTATCGGAGCAGCGTTATTCCTTGATTCACTGCATCTACGGGGCGATTTAGCAATAGCTGATTCGACGGCCTACCTAAGCGATCAGCGCAGCAGCTCCGGCGACGATTGCTGACGCTTGCATTCCTTCGTCTGGTTTGATGCACAATTTATTTTACTTAATTCATTAGCTTGTCCTTACAAGTTGACAAACTTAAATCTTGAGTAACTATTGGTGAGAGGTCTGTATTCTGACATAACTACTATCATTAATTTAAAGAAAAATATTAAATTAGTTTCTTTTGCGATAAAAGTATTCAAGACTGTTTTAAGTAAATAAATCAGTACTTTTAGGTACTTAAGTCGATATAATGTCGGATCGTAGAGACATTGTGGATGAAGAAGTTAAATTAAAACATCTGATAAAACAAAGGAGTTCGATCCGGGGTCGATTAACTTTATTCGAAAATTATCTTGACGTTTTAATAAAAACAAACGTTAAGGAGTTAACTATAAACCAAGTTAGCGAACTCAAGTTGCGACTCGAGAAGGTGGAAGCGTTATTTACTGAGTTTGAAAGATGTCAAACCCAAGTAGAAACATTGTGCTCCGATTTAGACGATCAGCTTGTAGAAAGGGAGATTACTGAAACTACGAGTAAGTTTTATCATAATATTTCGTCAGCTCAATCTTTCTTAAAAAAATCCCACAGTGCATCGAAGAAAGAAAAGACAGTGCGACTTGTTCTCATAAGGAGAATTTAAATATTAAGTTACCGATCATAAAACTGCCTTCCTTTGACGGTAATTATTCTGCGTGGTTGGAATTTCGGGATATGTTCGAATCTTTAATACATAATAACGACACAGTCCCTGACATAAACAAGTTCCACTACCTACGTTCATCATTGGAAGGAAGCGCGGCTCTTGTCATAAAGTTCATTGATTTCACGTCGCAGAACTATGAGGTAGCTTGGGACTTGTTATGCCAGAGGTACAATAATCAAAAAATTCTTCTAAATAACCACTTGAAAGCGTTGTTCAAGCTCGAACCTGTGGCTAGGGAATCCCACAGGTCGATTCGTTATTTAATAGACATTGTCACAAAAATCTGAGAGCATTGGAAACACTTGGTCAAACAATTGATCAATGGGATGCTTTAATTATTTATTTGGTATCTACCAGATTAGACTCATTAACGAGCGGCAAGTGGGAAGAGTACCGAAATACGTTGCCCGACTTGCCACAATTAAGTGAATTCATTAAATTCCTTAGTGACAGGGCCGATATTCTCGAAACCACACAAGCAAATCGAAGTGAAAAGAATATTGTTACGAGCTTGAGGTTCGTGACAATAAAAATTGAGAGTTCGAGTTTTAAAATTCAAGAAGTTTAGTTCTTCGGTTCGAGACTAGATGGCGCTAGTGCGCCGATTTGAGCGCGGCGTAACAATATCATAGCTTCTAGCAAAGGTAGCCTAATAAAAAATGACAATAGAGGTTCATTTACAAATCATAAGTTTGCTAAAACCTTTATCACTTCCAGTTCCCCGAAGCAAACCAGAAGCTTTTCATGCCCGCTCTGTGACCAAGCGCACAGAATAATTGATTGCGAGTCTTTTAAGTCATTAACACTGTATAAAAAATTAAGCGAGGTAGCAAGATTAAAACTCTGTACTAACTGTCTGCGCAGAGGTCACGAATTCGGCGCGTGCCGCTCAGGTACGTGTCGATTATGTAATAGTAAACCGTGGTATATTGTTTGTAGTTTAGTATATGTTTAGCTTTAGATGTACGGTAGACTCGACAAACTATTGTAAGACGATTTCGCGCGGCGGCAGTCTCGCAATAAACGTGGAACAAACAAGAGTGTCTTATTTCGCAGTGGCGACGAGGAATTTTATCATAATAAAATATGGCAAACATGGGCAGAATCGGAGAATTCGATGTTTCAAATGGCAATTGGAGTGCATATTGTGAAAGGTTGGAAATGTATTTTTTGGTTAACGGCGTCAAGGAAGAATTAAAGTTACCTACGTTGATATCTGTGGTTGGCGAAAGTGGATATGAACTGATGACTAACCTGTGTAGCCCAATTAAACCCGCTAAAATGAAATACGACAATGTTGTAAGAATAATGAGAGATTATTTGCAACCAAAAACGTCAATTCTAGCAGAGCGCTATAAGTTTCGCCAACGTAGGCAGAGTGAAAACGAAACAGTATCTCAGTTTGTAACGGATTTAAAACGTTTGGCAAAATCGTGCGAATTCAAAGACACTTTGGACGAAAATATGAGAGATCAATTGGTGTGCGGTCTACGCAGTGATATGATGCATCAACGACTTTTTGCTGAGGATTCTTTAATCTGAACGGGCGCAGTGAAATTAGCTACTTCAATGGAAGCAGCCCAGCGTGACTCATCAGTGGTAGATTGCACGGGCCGCGGCGCGGGCACCTCTGGTATCGCCATTGTGAACGAAAATTTAACAAGGGTAGTAAAACAGGAGCGACAAAGGACGAGCACGGCAGACTATCAAGTGACCGAAGTGAATAGGGTGCAAATGAGTCCCTGTACAACGTGTGGCAGTTCCCGCCATATTTGGCGTCAATGTCCGTACCGTAACTACAAATGTGATATTTGTGGCAAAATTGGACATTTAAAACGGGTGTGCTCGCTCGGCGAGAGACATCAAAATAAAAGTACCAACAGGCGCGTGTGGACCTCGAGTACGGGATCAACTGGCATTCGCGGTTCAGCGCACGGCAGAGGCCCCGGCGTGCGACACGGGCAAGGCTCCGTGCGTCATGAGCGCGCCCACCACGTAGCTGAGGGGGAGAAGGACCCCTCCGCACCGGCATCGGCAAGCGAGGGGGAAGAAAACGAGCATCCAATGTTCCAAATGTCTTTGAGGGACTACAAGCCGGTTAGCATTCCTATTAGTGTTGACAATAATGTATTATTAATGGAGATTGACACAGGCTCAGCATTATCTTGTATAAGTTATAATTTGTATATAGAAAAATTTAAACATTTGGCATTGTTACCCTGTAAATTAACACTTTCATTTTATGACGGCAGTAAAGTTCAGCCAGCCGGTTATATAGAGGCCCCAGTACAATACAACGGTAAATGTAAAATACTTGATTTGTATGTAATTGTTATGTATAGTACGTAGATATGTAGGTATAGTGATGGCTGCGACCATCTTATAATAATAGGTACATTCGAATAAAGGGCAGTGCGTATTCAACTAAGCGTAGTTTCACTTGTCCCGTTTGCATATTTAACAGTGGCGACGATTCTACCCGCGCGTTAAAGAAAAAATAAAAGTTGCTAAAATGGCTCATTTTGGACTATTAACTAGTTTTGACCATAATTCACAGACCTTGCAAGTGTACAAAGGTCGGCTTATGCAATGGTTTATTGCGAACGATATCGGCGGAACTACAGATTGTTCTGGTGTTAAGCGACGAGCAATCTTGTTGAGTGCACTCAGCGAAGAGACTTATAAGCTAGCAACAGATTTAGCATTGCCAAAAGACCTCCAGTCAGTACCATTTGAAGATATACTGAAGCTTTTGGACAATCACTTTACGCCCAAAAAGTGTGGATTCGGCGAGAGGTATAAATTCTATTCTGCAGTGCAAGAAGAGGGCGAGAGCTACACACAATGGGCTGCTAGACTGCGTGGGATGACAGCACACTGTGGATTCCTAAACGTGGAGGAAGCATCAAGGGACCATTTTGTAATGGGAATGCTACCGGGAGCGGAGCGTGAAAAATTATTCGCTCAGGGTCCAAAAGATTTGACTCTGGCAAAAGCAGTGGAGTTAGCGGAGAGCGTGCGGTGTGCGCGCGCTGGAGCAGCGGCGTCTTCGGGGGCGACGCCGGCACAGCTGCCGGGGCCGCTCCGAGCCGAGCAGCTGTTCAAGATTAACTCCAAAAACGGTGCTAGTGATAAAGTGGTGTGTACTGTCTGTGGCTTCAAAAATCATACAGCAGCACAGTGTCGATTTGCTAACTATAAATGCAAAAAGTGCAACGTAAAAGGACATTTGCGTCGTATGTGTAAAAAAATAAATTTTATAAACAGCGAGCGTGTTGACGAGAACGGCGATGATGGTGAGTTTTATAATATTCGCACATTTAAGGGAGAACCAATGACTGTAATAGTTAAAGTTAGAGAAATTCCGGTGAAATTCCAAATTGATAGCGGATCGGCTGTCACTGCGATTTCCGAACAAACGTATTTAAAGTACTTTAAGGATGTGCCATTGACACAAGCCAATAAGCGATTACTAACGTATACTGGCAATAATATCCACTGTATAGGTGTAGCAGGACTGCCATTTACTCATACAAATAAAACGTATATATTAAATGTATACGTTATTCGCGACGGCGGCCCACCACTTTTAGGCAGAGATTTTTTATCTTTATATAAATTAGAATTGTTGTCAGTAAACTACTCCCATAATTCGTTAAACCTCAGTGAAAAGTTGCAAGCCCAATACCCTAGTGTTTTTTCAGACGAGCTAGGAACATTTAATAAGTATAAGATAAAACTTAATACAAAAAAAGAAGCGAAACCTATATTTTTTAAGCCGCGCCCTGTAGCTTTTGCACTTAGATATAAGATAGATAAGGAGTTAGAACGATTAGTGCGCGTAGGCATCTTGAAACCGGTCGAGTACTCCGATTATGCGTCACCCATTGTGCCAGTGTTAAAGCGTGACGGTTCGATTCGGCTGTGCGCAGATTACTCGGTAACTATAAATAAACAATTATTAGTTGATCAGTACCCATTGCCTACAGTTCAGGAGTTGTTTACAAAATTACACGGGGGGCAGCAGTTTAGTAAGCTAGATCTTTCTCAAGCATATGAAGCGTAAGTCTAATATGTATGCTCCTCCTTTAGTTTAGTAAGTAAGTACGCTACTTTATAATCGTATGTATGCTGAGTTTGCACTATACCTTATATGCATTATTTTAGATTGTTACCAGCACATTCATTAAATAGTACGTAACTAATGTGGTTGTTTCCTTGAATAACACTCATTAGGAACCCCAACATTACATGGCGACCCTGCCAGGATGACTCTGCCAAGGGGATTGTTAGTTTTAGTATAGTTAACATAACTACTTAATAATATATTATAATGTGTCGGTCAACTGTGGAAAAAGAAGAGGTTTTCCTCAGCCAAAACGCGGCTGGAGGCAACAATGACGCCACGTTGAAAGAAATCGGAGGCCACGTGGAGCGGCTTAGCGTTGTGACCTATATTGTTCTGGCCATTATTGGACTCGTAGCAGTTTATGTGGGCCTGCGGATGTACAGGAGCTGCCACCGCACATGGATCCAGCAGGAAATTGGGATGAGTACCATGCAGAGAATCAGATCATCCATCAGAGGGCGCACAGAAGGTAACCAGAATCAGTAATTAAAAGTGAATGCATAGTGAAAGTGAAAATAAGAGTTGTGGGTTGTTAATTTTTTCGTAAAAATAATAAATATCAGTGAGTGAGCCAGTTATGCGGTATCATATTTCATAACGCTATAATTCTAAAGGTGCTAAAACCGCGCGCGGACATTCAGTAATAAGACACCAAAGGGAAACAAAATGCAACTTCGGACTTTTTTTTTTCTTCGCATTTATGTAGAATGTGTTACATTTGTGCAATTCTATTATTAAATTAAGAATATTATGATTGATATTTTGGAAAAAAATTATGTTTGTTTAGTAGAAATACGTAATTATTTAGTAAAAAAAGGGACAAACTAGATATAAGGGTAATGTTATTTCAACTAAGTTAGATCAAGCAAAAAGCGCATATGAAAACTGTTGTAAAATATATTTAATTATTGAAAAAAGTAAAGATATTAATTTGGAATCGGCAATAGATCTTTATCAGAAAATAAAACAAAAGTACGAGGAAATAGAAAAATTGTGTACTTTTCCCGTTACAGTAGATTTAGGCAAAATGGATTTTGACATAAAGGTGGCGTGTAGTTTGATTCCAGTAATGGACGGTGTAGAGGCCACCACTAAGCGCCTAATAGACTCAGTGGAGATGTATGCTGACATGCTGGACAACCCAGGTAAAGTATTATTAATTACTTTTGTTTTGAAAAGTCGGTTGAATGAAAATGCAAAATTACGAATTGCAAGCTCATACAAAACTATCCAAGAATTAATTGATGATATGAGGAAATATCTTTTACCCAAAAAATCATTTATGGCTATACAGACGAAGCTTCAGAATATTCAACAAGGCTCGAGATCCATTGAGGATTATGGTACGGAGGTAGAAACGTTATTTAGTGCACGTCTTTCCAACCACCAGGTAACATTTTGTATGCATCTAAAAATGGACGCCACTCGGTACACAAATTTAGACGTTCTCAAGGTCAAAGAGGAATTTACCGTAGTCAATATGGTAACAATTACCATCGTGGGCATAAATTTAATAACCACTACAATCAAGGACAAGGTTCTAGCGGAAATTCTAGAGCAAATTATCGTCCTTCATATAATAATCAACGAGGAAATAGAGGTTCTAGATATGTTAGGAACCGTGGACGAGGTCAAAACTCATTTCCAGTAGAAAAAGTAGCTGACACTCATCAATGCGATAAAGACGACAATCCAGGTATATCGAATCAGTTTTTTCGATCCTAAGCATTTTATATTATCATTACAAGGTGATGCGAAATATGTTACTTTTTATATTAAAAACATTAAATACTATTGGCTTATTGATACGGGTGCAACATTGTCAATTATTAAAAATGAAGTACTGCCAAAAGATATCATTGTTAATAGAGATAATACTATAATAAATGAAATAAGTGGTCAGCGACGATCTCAAGGTTCTGTAAATTTAATATTAAAATACGAAAATGCCACGTTTCAGCACAATTTCCTTGTTTTTGATTCGCTACCACTAAAAGCAGACGGAATCATAGGCTTAGACTTTTTAGAAAAATTTAGTGCGAATATTGATTTAGGTTCAAATAATTTAACACTTTTTAACAATAATAAACAACATTATCTACATTTTGTTGATGAACATGATAGGATGAAAAATTCTATGATTATTCCAGCACGCTCGGAATCAATTCATTTTATTATTGTGAATGAGGATGTAACTGGAGAAGTAGTAGTATGCAGTAAAGAGTTAACGAAAGATGTCTTTATAGCAAACGCAATAACTACAGTTAGTAATAGTAGAATTCCAGTTAAAATACTTAATGTTAGTGACAAGGAAGTAAACTTGCCATCTTTCACACCAGATTTGAAAAGTTTGTATAATTATAATATTTGTCAATTTAATAAGACCAATATTGACGTTACCAGGGTTAAAACTTTGCTATCTGAATTAAATTTAAATTATTTAGACGGAGAAGAGAAACAATCAATTGAAGCAATTTGTGCAAAATATTCTGACATTTTTCATTTGGAAGGAGATAAGTTAACGACAACTAATATTTATGAGCCATCTATTGTTTTAAAACAAAACTCCACTCCAGTTTACGTCAAGCCTTATAGGTTACCACAGGCACTAAAACCAGAAATAACTAAGCAAGTTGAGAATATGTTAGAAAATGATATAATCGAAAAGTCAAATAGTGAATGGTCCAGTCCAATATTATTAGTACCTAAGAAAAGTAGCAAAGGTAATGAGAAAAAAATGGCGTTTAGTTGTAGATTACAGAAAACTGAACGAGGTTATTTGTGACGACAAATTTCCTCTACCAAATATTAATGAAATTTTAGATACGCTTACTGGAGCCATTTATTTTACTCATCTTGACCTTCACCAAGGTTACTATCAAGTAAGTTTAGAGCCTAGTAGTCGTAAATTAACAGCTTTCACTACAAATACTGGTCAATATTGCATGAAGCGTTTACCAATGGGTTTAAAGATCAGCCCTAATGCCTTTAGTCGTAAGATGTCTGTAGCGATGTCTGGTTTAACTTACGATAAATGTTTAGTATATCAGGACGATCTCATTGTATTCGGAAGAAATCTGTCTTCCCATAACAAAAATTTAATAACTGTCATGGAGAGATTGAGAAAAGTAAATTTAAAACTAAATCCTCAGAAATGTGAATTTTTAAAGAAAGAAATTCTTTATTTAGGACATTTGGTTACAGAAAAAGGTGTTTTACCAGATCCAGAAAAAACAAAAGTATTACGAAATTATCCTACTCCCAAAAATGCAGATGAAGTAAAACGGTTTGTAGCATTCTGCAACTATTATCGTAAATTTATAAGAAATTTTTCGGATATAGCAATACCTTTGAATAAGTTAAGTAGGAAAAAATGAACCATTTATTTGGTCTGATGAATGTCAAAACGCTTTTGAATTTTTAAGAAATGCTTTAATATCATCAACAATTTTACAGTATCCCGATTTTTCCGAAAATCATGAATTTATTTTACAAACAGACGCCTCGGGTACTGCAATTGGTTCTGTATTATGTAATAAAGATCTCAGACCAGTTGCATATGCCAGTAGACCCTTGAATAAAGCAGAAAGAAACTACCCAACTATTCAAAAAGAACTTTTGGCAATAGTGTGGTCCGTTAAGTATTTCAGACCATACTTGTATGGAAACAAATTCACCATAATGACAGATCACAAACCATTAATATATCTTTTTTGGTATGAAAGATCCGTCAAGTAGATTACTTAAATTTCGATTAACTTTAGAAGAATATAAGTTTAAAATAGTCTATGTGAAAGGAAGAGACAATGTTGTGGCAGATGCTTTATCGAGAGTTTATATAACGTCTGATGAACTTAAAAGTATGAATGAACAAGTAATGGCTGTAATGACCAGAGCGCAAAAGAAAAAGCTGAATGAGTTAAGTAAGAGTAAGAATGACGATGAAAAGAAGGATCTTAATAAATCCATTAACAATTGGCCTGATCAACCAAGAGTTGTGGATATATTAAGAAAACCGTGTGATTCAGTAGAAATGTGTTTGATTGAAGGCAACAAATTAAAACAAATTAGAGATAATGCCTTGACAACTGAAGAATTTGAATGTTTTACATTTATAGAGGGTAAAAAGACACTATACATTAATCTTGATTTCAAGGCGCATTTCTCGCGAGCCGAATTTGTGCAGAAATTAAGCAATTTTTGTGAAAAGATACGTATCACTGAAGTGTGTATAATTAAAAATAATGATAATATAGAATTTATCAAAAGTGTTTGGGCCGAAACACATAAGCGCGTTGCGGCGCCGCGCCGCTGAAATCGGCAGTGCGCTATAGCGGTGCGGCGCCGCAACGCACGACGTGAATTCCAGCGTTATGACGTCATACTTGTTGACAAGGATGCAGTTTGTTTCTAACACTCTTGCAAACAACACGTGTCAACCGAGAAGCAGTTTTAAAATTAAAATGTCTGACGTTGACGTCGATCTGTTTATATCTTCGGTTCAGGAACACCGTTGTTTGTGGGATACTAGTGACGAAACCTATAAAGACAAATTTATAAAACAAGAAGCATGGAAAAGCATTTGTGAGATCGTTTATATTGATTACAAGGAAAAAAACTCAACCGAAAAATCAAAACTGGGTAAGTAGTAACATATAGTCTTAGGCAATGATATTTTAAACTAAAGATAAGTTACGTTCATAGTAATTTACGTTTTAAATCTGTTCCTGTGTTTAAATCATTACCTCCCAGCAATCCAAAACTGCACACATTTGCAAGTTTTACTGATAAGCAAACCAAAAGATATGAAATAAAACGCAATTGAAAGAGATAGCTATAATTTTAATGGTTGCACTTCAAACGTTTCTTGTGCATAGAGTAACATTTATAGTCGTAGAGTGGACACTTGATTCAAAACTATTCAAAAGTACATAGATAAGAAATAAAACATCTTACAAAAGTAAAAATAATAAGGTATTATTTGTATTTTGAACTGAGTAGGTATACGAACATTCATATTTTCTTTAATTGCCAACTTAGGGCGCCAACATCACTGGAAAAGTAATTACAAAAATCATTCCGTATTAGATGTGGGCTTAAATTATTTTCATTTGCTGTGGGCAAATGCAACATTTGCAGATCAGAATCATCAAAGATAATGTCATCGGTCGCTTGTACTCCATCTCGATTCAAAACAAAGTTGTGCATTACACAACATGCCTTGATAATGTCTGTCGCAAATTCGTATTGCACATTCATAGATCGATGAAATATGCGCCATTTATTGGCTAGGATGCCAAAAGCGCACTCGACATATCTTCGGGCACGACTCAGTCGATAATTGTAAACTATTTGTTGTACCGACAAATGTTTTCCTGAGTAAGGGCGCATGACGTTATTCGAAATTGAGAATGCTTCATCTCCTACAAAAACAAATGGAGTTTCATTTTGAGAACCTGGTAAAGGCTTTGGTACAGGAATAGGTAATTTGCGTGTCATAATCAAATCATAAAGTTTAGAGTTCTGGAAAACGGTGGAGTCACTTTCCTTGCCATACGCTCCTATATCGACAAAAATGAATCTATATCTAGAATCTACAAGAGCTAATAAAACTATTGAATTATAGCCCTTATAATTGTAAAACAGTGATCCTCTGTGCGCAGGACATGTAATACGGACATGTTTACCATCAAGAGCTCCTATGCAGTTAGGAAAATTTGCTTTCTTGTCAAACTCAATAGCGACATCTTCTAGAACCTGTTTTGTTATAGGAGGTATATTTTGACTTGATAGATGTTTCCATATGGCGCGACAAACTGTCCTTACAATTTTTGCTATTGTACTTGCTCCTCGGAAGTAATTCGTATGCATGGTTTTAAAGTCACTGCCGGTTGCTAGAAATCTAAAATGAAATAATAATTAGTAGGCAAATAATAAAATAATACAAATGTAGGTATAATCAAACTCAAACCGCGCAGGTAATAGTGTTGCTAAAGGAATAGATTTTCAAAGATAGACAGGTAGTTTTTCAAAGAAGTACTCAATAAATATTTTACATTATGGTTGTTCTAGGCAAAGTCAATCAGTTTTTAACTTGCCTAAGTCAAGAAAAAGCAGAAAATTATTCTTTTTCGGCGGCCAGCCATTTATATGAAATTGGATGGACCGAAAGTACTTATGAAAGTTATATCAAATTTTATATGTAGTATAAATGGAATCTAGGGAATTTTAGTCTTTATTACTATTTTTCACTTGTGAAGTTTTTTGTTGCAGGTAATGATTTAGTCAAGAAGTGGAAGGCCATAAAAGATAATTTTGCTAAATATCAAAAAAAACTAAAAGATGCCAATCGATCAGGAGCTGGAGCTGCAAAAATTAAAGAATATCACTTGAATAAACAATTACAGTTTTTGAAAAAGGTTTCACAAAATGCAACTGATTCCAGTTTATGCGTAGCGGAAGGAGATA
The DNA here is from genome assembly GCA_907164705.1 of Parnassius apollo. NCBI lineage: Eukaryota > Metazoa > Arthropoda > Insecta > Lepidoptera > Papilionidae > Parnassius > Parnassius apollo. Next base: position 830,313 of record CAJQZP010001208.1, on the reverse strand, counting down.
TTGAGAATGAAATAACGGCATTGCCTCGTTATAAAAGTCAACCACGAAAACGAAAGGCAGATGATAAGGATGATATTGAAGAAGATTTATTGGCAATATTAAAAACACCGGAGAATAGACATTTGCATTTTTTCAAGGGGATTTTACCATCTCTACAATCGTTAAATGAGAATCAAACATTGATATTTCAAAGTCGGGTGCTTCAAATATTAACCGACATTCTTCAACCTTCAATTCATCAAAATACACATCACGGCTATAATCAAGAATATCAGCATCAGGGTTACAATCAAGGATATTCAACTATGAGATACGATAATACGGTTCAGAGTGGCTACCACACTTCTACTCCTGGAAGTTCGATTACTGAACAGAGGACTACCTCATCATCAAACCAACAACGTCCAATAAATTCACCATTTTTACTGGACGAAACGTCAGCTACTTCCTATGTTTCACAAGATGAGGAGTTTGATTTTTCTTAAATTGATCATTACATTTTTTAAGGCCTATTAAAGTATTCTTAAAGTAAGAAAATTGTATAATGCAAAAAGCTTAATTTGATTCTGTCTTGTTTCATTTGAACCTGGCTTTGTACCACTAGGTACCCCCAAACCATGAACACTAGTGATGCAAAATTTTTATCGACACCCCGCTAGTACCACAGGTGTATAAAGCCAGGGGTACAAATAAAACTAAACATTTGATTCCGAGTGCCATAAACATCAATAAAAAAAAATAAGAAACCTATTTGTTTTACCTTAAAGTTAAGCCCAGCATTTCCAAAGCAGTAACTGGTTTTCTTCCTTTATTTTTTTTCTTCTGTATATATTTTGATAACTCGCTTAATAGCTCTTCAAATGATGATATACTCATTCTAAAGTAGGCAACAAATTTTTTTTTCGTCTATCTTTAATGCTTCGTATTTTTTAGAAAAGAACTCGCCATTTGGATTCATACCCTTACTTAATGGATGTATCCAGTATCTTCTTTGCCGTATTTTTAAGATAGAATAATGTCTTCTTAATAACAAATAAGCAATAAGTTTATTACGATCCATCGCAGAGAGACGTCTATCCACACTCAAAAATCACGAGAATGGTTGCCCTACCATAATGCCCTGTTTCGCGACGCCGCAACGCGGCAACGCAACTGCCGATTTTGGCGTTGCGGCGCCGCAAAAATAAGCAGTTTGCGTTATGTGTTTCGGCCCTTTGTGATGAAATAACAACACTTAGTAATTGGTCCGGACCGCGAATATGCATATTACGAGGCGTAAAAAGAATAGATGACGACAACGAAAAGACACTTATTATGAATGACTTTCATTTACTGCCATCCAGCGGTCATGCTGGAGTGCGCAGAATGATAAATACAATCAAAAGTCGATACTATTGGCCAAGTATCGACAAGGATGTCCAGGAATTTGTTAAAAAGTGTACAAAATGTCAGAAACATAAATATTTTCGTAACATAAAAGAACCGATGGAAATTACCACAACAGCTTCCTCGGCTTTTGAAAAGATATACTTAGATGTAGTGGGACCCTTAGATAGAGACGAAAATGGTAATTGTTATATATTGACTATGCAATGCGAGTTAACAAAATTTGTACAAGCTATTCCTTTGCAAAACAAAGAAACAGTGTCCATTGCAGATGCATTTGTTAGACAGTTCATATTAAGATTTGGTATTCCGACGACAATAGCTACAGATCGAGGAACAGAATTTATTTCTGCAACCATGGAACAGGTTTCTAAAATACTTAATATAGAAAAATTATCTTCTACAGCCTATCACCATCAGTCGATTAAGGCTCTTGAAAATGCTCACAAAACTTTGGGTGCATTTTTAAGGATCCAGTGTGACAATCATACGGATACATGGAGCTATTGGTTACCATTTTGGTGCTTCAGTTTTAACAACACAGTCCATTCAGAAACAAATTACACGCCATATGAACTTGTTTTTGGAAAACTTTGTCAAATACCCGATAGCATAAGTAATACCGTAGAACCATTGTATAATATAGATAATTATCCATTACAATTAAAATACAGGTTACAATTAGCTCATGAAGATGCAAAGAAAAATTTGCTGATTAATAAGCATAAACGGAAAGAAATATATGATAAGTCTGTCAATTCTGCAAAATATGAGAAAAATGATTTGGTTTTAGTAAAAAATGAAGCACGTAGTAAATTAGATGCAATATTTAAAGGTCCCTATACAGTTATGGAAGATTTAGGTTGCAACGTAAAAATAATTAAAAATAATAAAATTGAATTAGTACATAAGAATAGGACTATTCCTTTTTGTCAATAGATTTGAATGTAAGATTTAATTTTAGATAACATTGCAATGTATAATGATAAGGATAAACGTATGTACCATTTTATTTGTAATAAGTAACTTATGTCTATTAAACACTATTATTTTAAAAGATGATACTTCAAGTAAATATCTAGTAAAAATTATGTAAAAAAAAGAATGTACCTAATTCTTTTTTTTCTATGTCCTCGGGAGGTGAAGTGTAAGTCTAATATGTATGCTCCTTTAGTTTAGTAAGTAAGTACGCTACTTTATAACCGTATGTATGCTGAGTTTGCACTATACCTTATATGCATTATTTTAGATTGTTACCAGCACATTCATTAAATAGTACGTAACTAATGTGGTTGTTTCCTTGAATAACACTCATTAGGAACCCCAACATTACACATATGCACAGTGTGTTTTAGATGAAGAGTCACAAAAACTCACTTGCATTAATTCTCATAAAGGATTATTTAGATATACCCGATTAGTTTTCGGTTTAGCTCCAGCACCTGCTATTTTTCAGCGCGTAATGGAATGTGTACTTTCGGGGTTGGAAGGAGTGTTGTGTTTGCTAGACGATGTTTTGGTAACGGGATCTACTAGATCAGAACATTTAAATAGGTTACACGTTGTTCTCCAACGGCTGCAAGATGCAGGATTAACTCTACAAAAAACGAAATGCGACTTTTTTTAAAGATGAGGTAGAATATTTAGGTTACGTGATTGATAGAAACGAGTTAAGAAAATCCTCTCAAAAAGTAAATGCTATCTTAAATGCACAGGTCCCAAAGGATATTAAAGGACTTCAATCATTTCTTGGTCTCATTAATTATTACAGGAATTTTGTCCCCGATGCATCTTCTATTCTTCGTCCTCTGTATAATTTATTAAGAAAAAATTGTAAATGGCAGTGGAAAGCTGAACACGACAATGCATTTAATACGATTAAAAATATTCTCGTTTCCGATCAAGTTCTAGCTCATTTTAACACCAATGCGAAAATTATTTTAACGGTTGACGCTTCACCGAGTGGATTAGGCGCAATATTGTCTCAAGTCGGTAACGATGGAGTGGAGCGTCCGGTATCGTTCGCGTCGCGTACCTTAAATACAGCCGAAAAGAGAAGGATACTCGCAAATACAAAGGGAAGCAACAGCAATTATATTTGGTGTACGTCGCTTTCACCAATACCTTTACGGAAGATCTGTCCCGTTTATACTTCGAACCGATCACAAGCCGTTAATAACTATTTTTGGGTCCTATCGGGGTATACCAGAGGTATCGGCTAATAGGTTGCAGCGTTATGCAATGTTTTTAAGCGCATATAATTTTAAAATTGAGTACGTTCGTAGTGCTGATAATTGCGCCGATTATCTGTCCCGCGCGAGCGTAAGTAGTGTTGAGTCACGCGCCGTGGAGGGCCATGAAATATGCAAGGCGGCGGACTTTTTTTGAGGATAGGGCCTCATATGTTAATTTTGTGATAGACTCCAGTTTACCTGTAACGTTACAAAATTTACGCGAGGAAACAAAAAAAGATTTAGAGTTAAATAAGGTAGCTCATATCATGGAGGGTTGGCCAAAAAAAATAACAGATGAAAAAATACGTCCATACTTTTTATGTGAAACTCAACTTTCTTACGAAAACGGTATAGTCATGCGAGGCCATGAAGTGTTGATACCTATAACTTTGCGTAAAAAAGTCATGTCTGAACTTCATAAATCACATTTAGGTATTGTGAAGTGTAAAGCTGAAGCTAGAAGTAGGGTTTGGTTCCCTGGTATAGATAAAGCTATCGAAGAGATGGTCAGCAGTTGTGTGGTATGCACACAACTCCGACCATCACCGGTACGGGCACCGGTCGCTGTGTGGCCACATCCACCTCAACCATTTTATAGGATACACATTGATTTTCTTGGTCCCATTTATAACCAAGTTTACTTAATAATCGTAGATGCGAATTCGAAATGGGTCGAAGCATATAAAATGAATAGTACGTCTTCATCTGCCGTGATAGCTAAGTTATACGAATTTATGTCTAGATTCGGTCTCTTTCATACGCTGGTTAGTGACAATGCTACATGCTTCTTATCAGAAGAATTTTCGCAGTTTTGTGCGTCAAACGGAATATCGCATGTGACATCGCCAGCTTATCATCCGGCTAGTAATGGACAGGCAGAAAGCTATGTAAAGGTTATAAAGAAGGGTATCAAGTCTTGTTTATTAGATAACAACAATTTAAAAAAAGATCTTTGTTTGTTAAAATATCTCTTTGATTATAGAAACTCAGTACACATTACAACAGGGCTTTCACCGGCGCAGTTAGTATTTGGTCGAAAACTTCGATCGCGCCTGGAGTTAATGAATCCTATAACGCCGCCGTCCTCATCTGACACTCTCGCTGAAGTGGTCAAACGAAATCAGTCTTTGCAGATTAAAGCGTATAGAGGGACAAATAAACAATATTTCAAAGAAGGGGACAGTGTTCTTTATAAAAAAAATTACGTGAATAAACGCTTCGTATGGGAAAGAGGCACAGTAATAAAAAAATTGGTAAAACAATATATTTCATCAAAGACTTTATAACTTCTTTAGTGTTTAAAAAGCACAAAAATCAATTAATGCCCTATATGGGAACAAAAGTTAACAACAACTACGACAACTCCAGTTCTGTCGAAACATCTGACATTACACCAGATATTACTAACACAGACCCAAGTCCTACAAACGTGTCGGCACAACCAGCGCCCTCTGACGATGAAGACGCCCAGGAGACCCAAAATATGGAAGGGGAAAGAGGATGTCATCAGTCTCCATCATCCACTGAATTACAATCGACGGAAAGCGTGCCACCGCCGGAACAGTCAGAGGGTGGAGAATACTCAAAGGCCAGCGCAGATAAGGAGAGTATGGAAAGATCAGGGCCTCGGAATGACCACATTCAGATTTCGAGGTCAGATTCATCAGGAAGAGTATTACGTCCAATACCTAAA